>CM075978.1:179436594-179472892 GCA_038087875.1 Malacoraja senta
AAGCTCATCTTGAACTTTCAGAACCTTGCCTGAGCTTAACAATCAAATTTTTTTTTTTAATGTCTTTGCAAGGGGATAGGAAAAATATTTAAAGTCAAAAGACCCTGAAGGCCACTATACAACCTGACAATCAAATCAAGTCTGAAATAAGCACAGCTAAGTAGGGTAATGAAAATAACTTTTGACAACAGAGATGCAAAATCAAGAAGAAGCCAACTATATTTTCACCCACACAGTACAGGCACCTAATACCCTGTGGTTGTGGTGAAATAGTGCTCCACAGGCTTTAATTACAAGTTTAGCACAGATATTGTTGATACTTTGCACCCATCAGACATGACATCTTAATCTGCCATGTATGTACAAAGCGGCAGTTTATTGCACCCAAGCAACATACTTTTGGGAGTCATCTTCAAGGAACAAAGGTTAAAATTAAACACATAAGATTTATATTAGTTGTAATTTTTGATAAAATTAACTATGCTGCTCTTGCCGAGATGGTGTAAAACCTATATTTTATAACCAGATGTATTCCACTTCCCAAAAAATGATTTGGAATTTTCAAATTATTTGCGAAATACTAAAGTGGGTGTAATGTTTAAGCAGTAGTCTTAAATAAACATGGTTCGTGGCAGCTCATTTCCAAACCACAATAGAGGGGAGAGAAAAACATTTAAGTACTCTTGCCTGAAGCATCCCCCTAATAGTCTGCAGAGAGAAAACTTGAACATTTATATGGTAGATCCTAAAATCAAAAAAGGTACCCATTATGCTACTTTCAAAGGCCCCATATGAATCAGCGGTTTTATACATAATTTTGTTATGTGGATGCATTCATTACAAAAAACTCAGAGGTTGAATCACTAGCTTGCACAAACTTTGTCCTAGTACGAGTGGGAGGGTGTTGAGGTATTATGGAGAGGTGGGCAGGGAGCAAGGAATGGGGGAGTGGGGGAAAAAGAAAGAAAGAGTTGAGAAAAGAGGATATTAGAACAAATTCGGCCAACAGATTTAGGAACGTTTTAAGTTCATTTTTGCAAACCTGAATGGCCTGCCGGCCTTGCTGTGCATCTGCTAATAACTGTAAGGTTATTTCTTTGGAGTCCTGTACAGCATCCTGGAGGTAGACAAAGCTGTGTCCTACATGACGGCTCATTGTGCATTCTCGACAAATCGGCACAGCACAGGTATCACAATATAGACGCATCACCTGAAATAGAAGAAAGCTAGTGTTGATCATCATTTCAAATTAGGCCATTCCACTTCATCGAGAAATTTTGCTCATTAAAACAAGCATGAAAATTATTGGCAAAACTGCCCTGCAAAGGAACCCCTTCATTACGCTTAATCATGTCGCAATTTAACAATAAAAAGATTTTAAATGGCAACAATGGTCGATCACCCAAAAAACCCACAGGAAAACGGAATATTTGCCGTATATGCTTCCCACAAGACTGCTCCAGCATGCAATAAGATTGTGGCTGATCCCACCATTCGTTTCAGCTCCACATTCCTTCCTGACCCCCCCACCCCTCCCTAAATTTAAGGAATTCAAGGAAACCATCTCAGCCTTGACGATACTCACTGACCTAGCACCTAGGAAGAGAATTCCAAAGATTCACAACATTCAAACGGAGCACATATCTCAGCCTTAAATGGCCATTTGGTGGTCCCCCACTGTCAAGCCTCCAGAATTTTAAACAAATAGAAAATGCTTGAAATAATGAGCAAATCTGACACCACATGTGGGAAAAACAGAACTAACATTACAGGCTAATGATTCTTCTAAACCTCAGAGGTTATAAGCCCATTTTACTCAATCTTTACTCACTTGGACAAGCACGCCATCCCAGGAATCAATCTAATATACCTTTTCTACACAGTATACTTCAGTAAATAGACTAATACGTCACACAGTACTAAAGGCATGGTCTCACCCATACCCTAAACAACCACAGCAAGATACACATTTTGCAACTTCAATCATATAATAAAGGCTAATTAATGTTCCATTTGCCTTCCTAATTACCTGCCATATCTGCACGTTTCCTTTCAAATAATATTCTGCTTTACTATTCTTCCTTCATAACCTTACATAGTATACTCAATTTGCCGTCTAGTCACTTGGATTTATTCCTTTGCAGATTTTTGAAAACACCTCAATTTGCATTCTTACTTTTACAGTCAATGAACACAGTTATTTCAGTTATCAGTACACTAAAGCCCCCAGCAATGAACCAGGTGGCACTCTACTAACAATTTGTTAATCATAGAATTATCCATTTATCCTTATCTGCTGGTTTTGTTAGTTAATTAATCCTCTGCATCGGGTAATACGAGATCCACAATATCATAAAACCTCTAATTGTGGACTACATTGTGGCATTTTATGAAATGTCTTTCAGTAAACTAAATATACCACATCCATCCACTCCCTTAATTCAACCTGCTCGTTAAAACTTCAAGGAATTTTAATAAATGTATTGAAAACAATATCCCTTTCCATAGGAATGTCACAATTTTGCCAACATTTTAGGTTATCTATTTGTAATTCCCTGCTTTTCATTTCCATTCTTTCTTAACTAGCATTACATTTGGATTCCTGAGCCCTTATAGAATCATTAGGTTGAAACATTTAAATCAATACATTTACCCATCTCTGCAGTCTAAATCCCAGGCATTTTGCAGTGTATACTTAAATATCTTTAAGGCAGCAATCACATTATATATTATGGGATCACATATTTGTCTATTTTCATCTCCTCCAATTCCCCCACATTACAAAGAAGAGCAAATGTACTGTCCAATATTTCTGGACGGCATGTGGGGGCAATGACTTTGCAGATCACAATGAAGTCATGGGTTAAATATCTAGTCTCAATAAAACCACGTTTAAATACCAACCCCACACACACACACACACACAATTAATGGTAAAAAAAAAGTAGCTCTTGTTTGCACACAATTTACACAAACACTGATGTAAATAGTAAAAGAAAAATGTCGCTATTGCAGTGCAGACTGGGTGTCAATAGGTACGCAATTGAAGCCAATTTAGAAATTAACAGCTGCCAAATCTATTTGCTAACAAAGGCAAATTATGATTCACAATATTAATTCTCAACCTAAAGACATGTACGCAGATGCACATCATAACCAATTTTAATTAACAGCATTGAAATTTAGCTCCATAGTCTGTATCAAAAATTCTGCTAAATTCTCACGTGATTCTTCAATGAACATGTGTCTATTTTCTTTTCAGCATGTTCAAAGATGCATCGACAACGCGTCTACAGATTTAACAACATATATCACCGCATGCAGAATAGCTATTACTTAAAAGATAGATCCTGCCATGCAAGACAGTCTGTTGATACATTTGTAGAGAAACTGGAAATGCCTGCCAAACATCTAGAAACAAGGAATTGTAGATGCTGCTTTACAAAAAAGGCAGAGTGCTGGATGAACTCAGCGACAAGTAGCATCTCTGGAGAACATGCATACACTGCCCTCCATAATGTTTGAGACAAAGACCCATCATGTATTTACTTGCCTCTGTGCTCCACAATTTGAGATTTGTAATAGAAAAAAAAAATCACATGGTTAAAGTCAGATTTTATTAAAGGCCATTTTTGTACATTTTGGCTTCACCATGTAGAAATTACAGCTGTGTTTTACATAGTGTTTATACATAGTCCCCCCATTTCAGGGCACCATAATGTTTGGGACACGTGGCTTCACAGGCATTTGTAATTGCTCAGGTGTGTTTAATTGCCTCCTTAATGCAGGTATAAGAGAGCTCTCAGTACCTAGGCTATCCTCCATTCTTTCCATCACCTTTGGAAACTTTTATTGCCATTTATCAACATGAGGACCAAAGTTGGGCCAGTGAAAGTTAAAGAAGCCATTATGAGACTGAGAAACAAGAATAAAACTGTTAGAGACATCAGCCAAACAGGCTTACCAAAATCAACTGTTTGGAACATCATTAAGAAGAAAGAGAGCACTGGTGAGCTTAGGGACTGGCAGGCCAAGGAAGACCTCAGCTGATGACAGAAGAATTCACTCTATAATAAAAATCCCAACACCTGTCCAACTGATCAGAAACACTCTTCAGGAGTCAGGTGTGGATTTGTCAATGATCACTGTCCACAGAAGATTCCATGAACAGAAATATAGAGGCTACACTGCAAGATGCAAACCACTAGTTAGCTGCAAAAATAGGATGGCCACGTTACAGTTTGCCAAGAAGTACTTAAAAGAGCAACCACAGTTCTGGAAAAAGGTCTTGTGGACAGATGAGACAAAGCTTAACTTATATCAGAGTGATGGCAAGAGCAAAATATGGAGGAGAGAAGGAACTGCCCAAGATCCAAAACATACCACCTCATCTGTGAAACACAGTAGTGGGGGTCTTATGGCCTGGGCATGTATGGCTGCTGAAGGTACTGGCTCACTTATCTTCATTGATGATTCTTCTGCTGATAGTAGTAGCATAATGAATTCTGAACTGTATTCCTTGAGTGGCCAAGTCAATCACCCGATCTGAACACAATTGAGCATGCCTTTTATATGCTGAAGAGAAAACTGAAGGGGACTAGCCCCCAAAACAAGCATAAGCTAAAGATGGCTGCAATACAGGCCTGACCAGAGAAGACACCCAGCAACTGGTGATGTCCATGAAACGCAGAATTCAAAGTCAATGCCTGCAAAGGATATGCAAAAAAATACTAAACATAGCTACTTTCATTTACAAGACATTGCTGTGTGCCAAACATTATGGTGCCCTGAAATTGGGGGGGGGGGGGGGAGAACTATGTATATAAACACTGCTGTAATTTCTACATGGTGAAACCAAAATATATAATAATGGCCTTTATTAAAATCTGACAATGTGCACTTTAACACATGTGATTTTTTTCTATCACAAATCTGAAATTGTGGAGTACAAGAGGCAAATAAATAAATGACGGGTCTTTGTCCCAAACATTATGGAGGGCACTGTAGGTGACATTTTGGGTCGGAACCCTTCTTCAGACTGGTGGCAGGAATCAGAAAGGAGTAGTGAGAGGGTCTCACAGAATTCCTACAGCAGGAATCAGAGGGGAGCAGTTCGAGATTTCTGTGTATCCATATTCTCCAGGGGTGCTGCCCGACCCACTGAGTTACTCCAGCAGTCTTTTTTTTTTAAATCCCAGATATCTGCTGGGTGAACTTTTCTGCTGTGCTCCCACCTAAATTGCCTCATTTGCTGCCCATATCATGAAAGCACCATTTAACAGCTCACAATAAACCTCAAAAGCAAGACATAACAGCATTTTTATCTACTCTGAAGGACAATGTTGAAAACAAGACCCAATTGGCAATTTGATAACTATACAGAAGTGTAATAAATAGGTTACTGGAAGATAAACATTTCCATGACGGTGAATCTTATGTTTACACATTTCAAATTAACTACCCCCAAGTTCTCTATTTGAAGATTTCTTTTAAAATAGACACTTCAATATCAATTTCATTTTAAAGAGTAGCAAAGGTTTTAAATTAACAGCCATTATGAAAAATGGCAATTCTTTCTGCATTAACTGACTGCCAAGGTGGAATCCTCTGATAATACTTGATTCATTCACAAATGATTTCAGTCAATTATAAATACTACAGTGCTTCTGTCTATTAGGGAAAACAAAACTTCCTTTAACACACAGCACTGGATTTGTTGACATTCAACAGAACTAGACAAAATAAAATTGGTATCCATCCCCATTGTATTAATATGCTACAACCTTTTAAAAAAATGAAATCTATCCAACTAAGTCTGGTTCTGAGAGATTTACATAGCTGGGAATAAAAGAGACCCTTCTCTTCCAGGGCACAAACTCCTAAAGAATAGGACTGATGCATTTCTACATTTCATCCAAACATTTTTTTTAATTAAGTATGGACTATAAGGTTTGTGATCACAAGCTTCCTGTAGTCTGCTCCTGACTTCCAAGAGACACCACATATATTCTTCAGTTGCCAAATGCAACCTTGAATTTGCCATTCGCTTCCATGTAAAAGGAACCACAAAAAACAAGTCCAAAACAGAAATGTTTACAATTGTTTAAAATGTCTCTTCCAGAATATTTCGAAGCTCTCAATTATCTACTACCCAGAGGTAAAGTATTTTGACTGGCTCACAAAACCAATTTTGATTAAAAAAATCATTCACCTATTCTCCAAAGGCATTAACACAAAAGCCTTGAAAAGCACACTTTAGTGGCATTTTGTGGCCATTTATTCAAAGAGATTTAAGACATGAAGCATGGCTACCAATTAACCACGGCAAACAGTATCCAATTTCCCAAGAATTAGCTTAGAGGCTTAATTTTAAAATTGATCTTGGAGGGGGAATAAACATCAATAGTAGGTCAAGAAGATTATTTTCACTCCTTCATTCAAAGCATGGCAGTAAATAAAATTATTTTCAGTAATGAAAATGTTCATTTTAAATGAAAATGATAGTGGTGCAAAAGTTCAACAGCTCCTCTGGTGTTTATAGTAGTATCAAGTCATTTAATAAAATTGAACAGAATAAAATACTCTGGTTTTGAAATTTATGCAACAGTAAAATAGGGAAGATGTGAAAGTCAAGTGTTTGGAATGGGATTTAGCAAGGACATATACAAATACACAAGTAACTACAGATGTGTTAAAGAAGGAACTGCAGATGCTGGAAAATCGAAGGTACACAAAAATGCTGGAGAAACTCAGCGGGTGCAGCAGCATCTATGGTCGGAGAGAGGAGAGGGAGAAGAAGGGTTTCGGCCCGAAACGTTGCCTATTTCCTTCGCTCCATAGATGCTGCTGCACCCGCTGAGTTTCTCCAGCATTTTTGTGTACCTCCCAAGTAACTACAGATGTTGGTTTACAAAAAGTGTGCTGGAAAAACTCTGCGGATCAGGCAGGATCTCTGGAGGACATGGATAGGCAACATTTTGGGTCAGGACATTTCTGACTGTAGAAGGGGAATGAAAACTGGAAAAGAGGTGGGGGCGGGTCAAAGATAGCCAAGTGATAGGTGAACACAGATGAGGGGCGTTTGATTGGCAGATGGGTAGACAAAGGCGAGAGATGAAAAGATGCCAAAAGGCAGTCAAATAAAGAGAGAAAAGATGCAAAATGTTAAGCCAAAAGGGATACAAGTGGAAGGGGCAAGGAGGACAGGATAGTGGGATAAATTAGCATGCAGCCAGGTGGGGTACATGGAAGAGAGAGAAAGGTAAAAAGGGTGAGGGGGATGAGTTGCCTAAATCGGGAGAATCCAATGTTCATACCGTTGGATTGTAAGCTAACCAAGCAGAATACGACATGCTCATTCTCCAGCTTGCGCAAGGCCACATTCTGGTAATGGAGGTGGCCAACCACTGAAAGGTCAGTGTGGGAATAGGATTTAAGAAAGGGTTGATGGGAAAGAGATAGTCTAAAAAAATCATGCTATCTGCATTTTATCACATGCTTGGCATACTAAACATGTTATTATAAACTAGTAATAAATTGATCAGATTAGAAACATTTTCAAGGATAGATGGCCACATTACCTTACGGCAATGAGATAATAGTCTATTACAGTACGCAAAATATTTGACCTGACCTGTTAATATCAGGCTTAATATAAAACATACGTCCAACAAGACAAAAGAAAACAAAAAAAGAAAAAGACAGACGGACTGCAGGCGAGCCGCAGCTGTTTGGGCAGCGCCGCCACTTCCGGATTATCAAGAGGCATCAAAATTATCAAGAGGCATCTATATGAAGGCATTCAAAATTAACACTTTGTATTAATGATTTAATTTGATGTTAATACCTGACCTTGCACATACCAAGCACTTTCTTCAGTGTAAACCGGCATCTGCAGTTCCTTCCTGCACAATAATGCCAAAATGCTGTCAGTACGCCTTGGCAGCATTCTCGGAGTCAGAAGGCAATAGATTTAAATTCCACTCCAGAGATTAGAGCACAAAACCAAAAGGTTGATAATTCAGCAAGGTACCAAGGAAGTGCTACATTTTTAAAGACGTAATTGGTTCAATTAAGCAACTTGTCTTGAATCGTTGGTTATTAATTTTGGTTTGGGTCATGTCTGCTTTCTTGGCTTTTACTTACTGACTGGCAACAATTTGTTAATTTTTGATTATTAAAAATGGCACAAATGTACTTCATTGGTTGTGAGCTGTAGTCACAATGTAATATCCGCTGGTAATGCTATTAGTTTAGTTTAGAGATGCAACATGGAAACAGGCCCTTCGGCCCGAGTCCACGCCGACCAGCAATACCCGTACACTAGCACTATCCTACACATTAGAGACAATTTACAATCTTTACCGAAGCCAACTAACCTACAAACCTGTACATCCTTGGAATGTGGGAGGAAACCCAAGCACCTGGAGAAAACCCATGGTCTCAGAGAGAAAGTACAAACTTAGTATTCAGTAAATAGTAAGTATTCCCACATAATTGTTGTCTGCTTCTTATATCAGTGCACTAGAGTGGTAAGTAAATTCCTCCAATCAAGAAATGAGACAGAGTGAAGATGGACATGAAATAACTTATCAAAGTTATCACATAGGAGGGTTTGAGTGTTATGTTAGGGAAATGTAAACCACAGATCTGGTGTCCGTCGTTCTCTAGATACATCCATTGTTCCACCCAAATTCGAACGATCTGCTGCTGGGGTTTTGTTAGTAGAGTTCTGTTCCACAGAGTCTTTCAGTGCTCGGAACATTGCCTGCTATATCGTCCAGATGGTGGGACAGGAAAGTGCTCTGAAGGCAAATGGAGTGAACATGGGAGAGGAGGGGAAGGCAGCAAAACAAAGAAGCTGGTAAATAAAACAGAAATGTTGGAAAAACTCAAGGTCAGGCAGCATCTATGAAGAGAGAAACAGTTAACATCTCAGCTCTGAAAAAGACAACATGCAAGTCTTGACAGCAGAGAAGATGAGGGAGATTAGTGGGTGGACAAACAGATTTCTCTTTCCAGATGCAACCCGACCTGAGATTTTCCAACGTTTTATTCTTTTCTTTCAGATTTCCAATTTTTGTTTGATTTTCATTTACTTTGGGACTGTGTTGGTTTTGAAAAAGGGAGTTGAAAATTTCCATATTTCCCCAGTGGAAAGTTTCAAAATACTTATACTTGTGAAAGTTCTTCCACAATTCTATTTCTTAAAACACGTTGGATAAAGTTCCCTGATATTCATCGGGCTTAGGAGGGAGAGGTAGATCAGCCATGATTGAATGGCGGAGCAGATGCTTTATCCAACATTTTGTACAATTTCACAGTCGGCGTAGAAATGCACATTCGATGTTTTACATAATTGATGTACTTAGCACGCTCGATTGGGTATTGACACGAATAGAGAACTGGTTGGCAGACAGGAAGCAAAGAGTAGGAATTAACAGGTCGTATTCAGAATGGCAGGCAGTGACTACTGGGGTGTCACATGGTTCAGTGCTGGGACCCGTCATTTACAATATATATTAACGATTTAGACGAGGGAATTAAATGTAACATCTGCAAGTTTGCAGATGACAAAGCTGGCAGTGTGAGCTGCGAGGAGGATGCTATGAGGCTGCAGGGTGACTTGGATAGGTTGGGTGAGTGGGCAGATGCAGTATAATCTGGATAAATGTGAGGTTATCCACTTTGGTGGCAAGAACAGGAAGGCAGATTATTATCTGAATGAAGTCAGATTAGGAAAAGGGGGGGTGCAACGAGACCTGGGTGTGCTTGTACATCAGTCACTGAAAGTAAGCATGCAGGTACAGCAGGCAGTGAAGAAAACTAATGGCACTCATTGCGAGAGGATTTGAGTTCAAGAGCAAGGAGGTCCTACTTCAGTTGTACAGGGTCCTGGTGAGATTGCACCTGGAGTACTGTGTGCAATTTTGGTCTCCTAATTTGAGGAAGGACATTCTTGCTATTGAGGTAGTACAGTGTATGTTCACCAGGTTAAGTCCTGGGATGGTGGGACTGACATGGATCGACTGGGCTTGTATTCACTGGAGTTTAGAAGGATGAGAGGGTATCTTATAGAAACTTATAACATTCTTAAGCGATTGGACAGGCTAGATGCAGGAAAAATGTTCCCCATGTTGGGAGAATCCAGAACCAGGGATCATAATTTAAGCATAACGGGTAGGCCATTTACATAGATACATAGAAATTAGGTGCAGGAGTAGGCCATTCGGCCCTTCGAGCCTGCACCACCATTCAATACGATCATGGCTGATCATCCAACTCAGTATCCCGTACCTGCCTTCTCTCCATACCCCCTGATCCCTTTAGCCACAAGGGCCACATCTAATTCCCTCTTAAATATAGCCAATGAACTGGCCTCAACTACCCTCTGTGGCAGAGAGTTCCAGAGATTCACCACTCTCTGTGTGAAAAAGTTTTTCCTCATCTCGGTCTTAAAGGATTTTCCCCTTATCCTTAAGCTGTGACCCCTTGTCCTGGACTTCCCCAACATCGGGAACAATCTTCCTGCATCTAGCCTGTCCAACCCCATAAGAATCTTGTACGTTTCTATAAGATCCCCTCTCAATCTCCTAAATTCTAGCGAGTATAAGCCAAGTCTATCCAGTCTTTCTTCATATGAAAGTCCTGACATCCCAGGAATCAGTCTGGTGAACCTTCTCTGCACTCCCTCTATGGCTATAATGTCCTTCCTCAGATTTGGAGACCAAAACTGTACGCAATACTCCAGGTGTGGTCTCACCAAGACCCTGTACAACTGCAGTAGAACCTCACTGCTCCTATACTCAAATCCTCTTGCTATGAAGGCCAACATACCATTCGCTTTCTTCACTGCCTGCTGCACCTGCATGCCTACTTTCAATGACTGGTGTACCATGACACCCAGGTCTCGCTGCATCTCCCCATTTCCTAATCGGCCACCATTTAGATAATAGTCTGCCTTCCTGTTTTTGCTACCAAAGTGGATAACCTCACATTTATCCACATTATACTGCATCTGCCAAACATTTGCCCACTCACCCAGCCTATCCAAGTCACCTTGCAGTCTCCTAGCATCCTCCTCACAGCTAACACTGCCCCCCAGCTTAGTGTCATCCGCAAACTTGGAGATGTTGCTTTCAATTCCCTCGTCCAGATCATTAATATAAATTGTAAATAGCTGGGGTCCCAGCACTGAGCCTTGTGGTACCCCACTAGTCACTGCCTGCCATTGTGAAAAGGACCCGTTTAGGACCGAGATGAGGAAAAACCTTTTCACCCAGAGAGTTCTCGGGTGACTCTGCGGAATTCTCGGCCACAAAAGGCAGGGGAGGCCAATTCACTGGACATTTTCAGGGAAGAGTTAGATTTAGTACTTAGGGCTAACTAAATCAAGGGATATGGGGAAAAGCAGGAACAGAGTACTGATTTTGTTTGATCAGCCATGATCATATTGAATGGCGGTGCTGGCTCGAAGAGCTGAACAGTCTACTCCTGCACCTATTTTCTATGTTTCTATGATAGGCACTTATATTTTAAGGAGGCAAGATCTTTGAAAACCCAGGATCGAACAAGAACCCGTTTATAAGATTTTAATATAGTGGCTGACATAATATGCTAGCCACATTAAACAATTAGTCACTTCTGGCAACTTTCCAGATGTAAAATTTTACTGTATTATACCTTTCAAAACCACAACACTGTCAACAAGGAGTATTATGCAATAAACCCATTGTCAAAGATAAGGTTTACAAGTAGCACTTCACAGCAAGTTGGTTTTGTGCCAGTAAGTAGTTATTTCTGCAACCACAAAAGGTGTTTTCCAAATAATTTGGTCACTCAAATTCTTCACATGCAGAGTGGTTCATAACAAGTTGAACATATCCACAAAGATACTAAATGGGAACAAATTGAAAAACTTCATTTGTATTCTGAAAAATTAATGTACATGTGGACGTTTCCTGGAAAATTACAATATTTGGTTTCACGTATCAAAATTATGCCTGCCGTACTGGCAATTGGGGTTTGGCAATCGCAACATGCCAGAATGGTATTAGTTAGTGATTCATTTGAATTTCACATTTCGTCATTTCTTTAGACCAAGAGGAGCTGATGTAAACAATTGGATACAGGTTTTCCAAAAAATAATAAAATTCTTCCCAAAACAGCAGTCGTAACAAAGATGCTGATAACCATCTCAACTCAATCTCTCTGCAAGCCGTTCCACTCTTTGTTAAATTACCTCTTCCAGCCACAAGAGACTGCAGCTCCAAAGGCAAGGCAAAACTTTGAGGATCCTGTAAATAGCTTCCATTGCCATATTGGAACATCAAAAAAGTAGTGTTTGATGCCATTATACCTGTGCTTTAGCTACTGCTTTGACGTGAACAGGCCAACTATATAACACATCAAAATGACCATGCCTTGTTTTGAACAACAAATGCTTCAGCTAGCACTATTGCATTAACTGGAGCACTCAAAATGTTAACTTGCTGCCAAATTCTTAACAACTCTAAAAACTGTGTTGACATTCTGTCACCATCAATGTCTTGCCCATGCATCTCAATGGTTGATTATCAAAGTGATCAAAGACACCGAAAGCAAGACAACCCACCTCCATTTTTCAGATCCACCTTACTTCAGTCCATCCTGCTGAAAACCTGAACACCATTGCCATTTGTAAACCCAATAGCTCCAATATATATGATCTTCCACTTTCCATTCTTAATAACATTTTCTGCACCGTGTCCTATACCATTTGAATAATAATAATAATAATAATGGATTTTATTTACGGGCGCCTTATACCGAGGTCTCAAGGACACCATACAGAGATTTATAGAAAACATATAATCAGAATTTAAAAAAAATAGGTTATAAAGACCAATACATAAATCAGGGACAGAATTCCTTCCAAAAACACAAAAAAAAAAGAAAATCAGAAGCACAACTTGAGGAGAGAGCAGCGGCAATTTAACGCCAGCGTCCACTCCCCCCTCCGACCGCCATCTTGAACACAGACTAACAAATACAATTACAAACAATTACATACAAAAATCATCCCCCCACAGTGATTTCCATTGTATGATCTACATTATCCAAATGTACTTTAATCATAATGCCATGCACATTAAAAAATATTTTTTCAGGTCAACATGCCTCCACACATTCAAAATGTACCAAGCCCATTACTCCGTATCCTAAAGTTCTGATCCTGACATCCGGCATAGTATACCCTTCACATCGGCAGGTTGATCGATATACTTGAATTCAGTCCATAATCTGAAGCAGCTAGTTTGCCAATTTTGGACCCACCTCAAATATAATTGGCAAAGCAATCAGTATAAAAAGATAGCCAAGACATTCTACCCTCATCAAATTGCTGAAAACTTACTTTTCTTTTGTATAACTCATCAATACTAAAGCAACTGTGGCACCTTAACAGCAATTTAAGGAATTGAAGCATGAAATTAGATTACAACTGCATTTATAAGTAAATAAGCCCATCGCACAAAATAGTAAAATACAACCATTTACAGAAAATCATTTTTTTTCCTTTTCCCACCTAGGATGCCTAGTCATACCCCAACCATAGAATTCAAAGCAAGGCATGCAAGGTCACATCACCAGGAACACAAGGTCACACGTGACAAAAAAAAGCATCATGCATTAATAACAAGCCGTAGAATGCATTAACATCAGCTGCTATTTTAATTGTTACTTATGCATTATTCATATAATTGCAGATATAGAAAACAAGATGGGTTATAGTCAACTCATTCTAAATACTTCTGTACTTCATGTTAGTGACTCCATTACCAGCAATGCTAGGATTTATTATTATATCAAAATAAACAACACCATGGAATAGAAGCAATGACAAAGAAAAATTATCTTTAAAGCTTCATTGTGAAAAATTACAACTTGTTTAAGGATTAAAAGGATAAAACAAACACCATGTTTCAGATGATAGATTGAGGGACCAGAATAGAAACTGCTCCCTTACTCGCCTTAAATAAATGATTGTCGTAGCAGCACATTAACAATAATTGGGTATCAACTTCTCCAATAAAGTATAGATCAATTCATTTTCCTAATGCAATTAATTTACTACACTTATGTAGCCCTTTATTCAATAACAGTTCATAAATTGTATTAAATTGATAGTGAAGTGTTCAGACATCAAACCAGCATAGCCCTTACTTAAAATCTTCATTAATCCAGCATTTCAATGAATGTCTTCTTACACAATGATATAGCCAACTATCCTAGCAAACACCAATTATATTGGAAGACAAGCCAACTATTTTGCAGATAAATTTTCACTTTAGGAATGAACATGTTGATTCTCAAAGGCTGATTCCAATATACACACAAATTTACTCCGGGCAAATCAAATTAATTTTATTTGGGCTAATTGCACTGAAAAAAGTTTATCCCAGCAGTCCAAATTCCAAACTAGATCTAAAATGCAAAGCTAGAGCACGAAACATTAACCACTCATTATTTTAAATGGCCAATACAAAAACAAATTTTTCTGCAAAATTAAGATTTACAAAATTAGAGAGTACATTTGCAGTTAGATCCATCTTCAATTTATACAGAACAAACCAGCTAAATTAGCAACAGTCTCCAGAATGAATTAAAGTCCATAATTAACCTTCTGAAGAGAACGGTGACGTTTCGGGTTGAGACCCTTCTTCAGATTCAGTCTGAATGAAGGGTCTCGACCCAAAACATCACCCAGCAGATGCTGGTTTAAATCAAAGGTAGACACAAAATGCTCGAGTAACTCGGTAGGACAGGCAGCATCTCTGGAGATGCTGCCTGTCCTACCGAGTTACTCGAGCATTTTGTGTCTACCTTTGATTTAAACCAGCATCTGCAGTTCTTTCTTACATAATTAACCTTCTTGCAGCTAGTTAGCTACTGGGGAATTATATATTTTTTTAATGATTTGTGAATTTTAAGATGAAGTTCGCGCTCCGAGTGATGATTGATCACACACAAGGGACAAGAATGTTCCCATTTTAGCCACTTAGTGTCAACATCATTTACATCAAGGTAAAAAAAAAAAAAAGCAGTTTCTGCTCATCTTACAAATATTCAACACAACCAGTCCCAACTTCAGGGTAGGATTAGCAAATTTCTCAAACTAACTTTTGTTTTTTTAATTCTCCTGCCCATTGTGCATGGGATCCCAGCTCAAAGTTGAACCAGATTAACCAGGCAGATCCTTAGGATCGAGATAGCTGGTTTCAGTCCTTTATTCTCTACCACATGCGCAACAAGAGATGCTTGATAGGCAGGCAGATAGCTACCCCAATTCTTCCATTAGAATTCCATGTGTTCCTAATAAAATGGATTCAAGTCTCAGTTCAATCCAAATGCTCATTCTATAAGTAGTTATGGGGCAAGGATTCCCTTGTGTGAAGCGCAGATGTTGCACTTCTTCCCAAGGAGGATTCCAGAATTTCTTTCAACCTTTTCTGCCCATCTGTAGCCATGACAAGGGTCAGAATAACGTGCGTTTCTGAAGTGTGGTGTCATTTGCGTTGGGCATTGGTATGCTATTCCTGCTAATGGATTTGGAGGATTTTGTACAGGCAGTGCTCATGGTATCTCTCCAGTGCTTCAAGGTCCCCACTACAGATATCCCATCTCAGAAATTACAGGAGGCCCCACTACACCACGAACTACTGTACTCTAACCAAACTAGATGCAAGACATTCAATATATTTGGAGCAAGATAAAGCTTTAGGGTGACTTACGAGACCTTGCCATTAACCAATAATAAATTGCCATGGGATACATGATCAGAAGAATAAAAGGCAACCAGTGGGAAGTATAATTGAGCGTATAATGGGGTTTAATCTTATGTTTAAAGAACTGCAGATGCTGGAAAAATCAAAGGTAGACAAAAATGCTGGAGAAACTCAGTGGGTGAGGCAGCATCTATGGAGCGAAGGAATAGGTGATGTTTCGGGTCGAGACCCTTCTTTAGGGGTGGGAAGAAGAAAGGAAGAGGCGGAGACAGTAGGCGGTAGGAGAGCTGGGAAGGGGTGGGGAAGGAGGGAGACAGCAAGGACTACCTGAAATTGGAGAATTCAATGTTCATACCGCTGTGAGGTGCTGTTCCTCCAATTTGCGATGGGACTCACTCTGGCCATGGAGACCCAGGACACAAAAGGTCGGATTCAGAATGGGAGGCGGGAGTTGAAATGCTGAGCCACCTCTAGATCAAGTTGGTTAATGCGAACTGTACGGAGGTGTTGGGCGAAGCGATCGCCAAGCCTGCGCCTGGTCTCACTGATGTAGAGCAGTTGACACCTAGAGCAGCGGATGCAATAGATGAGGTTGGAGGAGGTGCAGGTGAACCTCTGCCTCACCTGGAAAGACTGCTTGGGTGCTTGGATGGAGTCGAGGGGGAGGTAAAGCGACAAGTGTAGCATTTCCTGCGGTTGCAAGGGAAAGTACCAGGGGGTGGTTTGGGTGGGAAGGGACGAATTGACCAAGGAGTTACGGAACGGTCTCTGCGGAAAGCTGAAAGAGGAAGATGTGGCCAGTGGTGGGATCCCATTGGAGGTGGCGAAAATGTCGGAGGATTAATCTTATGATTAAAATGAGGACTGTCATGCTAATCTGGCAACTTGATGCAAATGTATGGCATGCTGTCCATTTAAATTTATTAAATATACAAAAACTATACCGAAATACCCCATGACCCACCCTCCCATTACAGTTAGGACTTACAGGAGATGGCGATGACTATAGAAATGACTAAAAATGCTTAACTGAGCACAAAGCTCAAGACAAGGCCAACACAAATGAAGTGTAATTGACCCAAACATCAACCCTTTTCCATAGATGCTGCATGACCAAGTAGTTATTGCATTTTCTGTTCACTTTCATCAATAATTACAAAGGAGAGAAATAGTGGCTGGTAGAAAGGCTGCTACCAGAACAAGTTTGATTAGAACAAGATAATTGACTCAACTATTCTAAAAGTTTCTACATGGAGAAAATAAGGAAAATTTGTAGCTAGTTGCAAAATGCCACAACAGGTATACCTCACCAGTTGCATGTTGACATTTATCACCCAATACCTCATTATAGTTAAGTATCTACAAGCTCTTTCCTCCACAAAGATAAGGACATCAAATCAGCCAGGTGCTGTCCAAACACATACAACCCTAAATCAGGATTCAAGAAAGATGATTAAAAAACAGCTGATCTTTAATTGTATCACCATTTCCACATATTATTTGCTGATGAAAGGTCATTAGCATGAATGGTTAGCTCTTGCTCCCTCCACAATTTCTGCCTGACCTGCTAAATGTTTCTAGCATCTGTTTGCTTCACTTTAATAATCAATGGAATTTAACTACACAAACTAAATTTCTTCTTACGTGCAGGCCAGTATGAAAATGCATGTTAGAATTATTTTCATTGGTTAAATCACTAGACATGAGGCTGACAAAGGGTAGAGGTGGTGTTGCGAACGTGTTGATTGTGGAATTCCTGTTAAGTCTGGTATTTATTTGGATTTCTAACAACTCAGGAGATGGCTGCATTCAGCCTTTCCAAACAACAAAATTTACCCACAACCCCCCGTAGTAACTATATATTAATGATTTAGATGAGGGAATTAAATGTGACATCATCATAAAGGTTTGCGCACAATAATGTAGATAAATGTCAGGTTATCCACTTTGGTGGCAAGAACAAGGCAAATTATTATCTGAATGGTGGGCGGCGCGACTCTTGTTTGCAGCGGCCTCTGCAGTCCGTCTGTCTTTTTTATTAGTTTTGTCTCGTTTTTATGTAGTTTTTTAATTATTTTTTTGTCGGGGTATGTGTGTGGGGGTGGGGGACTTTAAAATCTTTCCCCTGCACGGGAGACCCGACCTTTTCTTTATCGGGTCTCCGTTGTCGTTGGGGCTGGGCAATGTGGAGCGGCCTCCAGCAGGAGCGACCTGGGGCTCCAGTTGCGGAGCTGCGGACTACTCACCGTCGTGGGGCTGGCCGAGTCCGGAGCGGGTGGAGCTGTGGTGGAGACAATCGCTGCCGCTACCCGACCCCCGGAGATTCGGAGGCTACAACCGCGGGTCTGGCGGACGGCAACACCGGAAGCCCGCGGGTCCCTGCTGGGAGACCGCTTTTCGGGGCTTCCGCAGCGGCGACTTCTCCCGCCCGAGTTGCGGGGTTGAAGAGCACCTGGAGCGGGGCTTTATCCCCCCCCGCGCGGCTTGGAATGGCCGCCGGACTTTGCGAGCGCGCGCCGGGGCTCTAACACCAAGACCCGGTGCGTGACCCTTGCATTAACCGGCGTGGCTTTAATGGCCGCGGGATAATCACCATCGCCCGCCTTTGACTTTGACATCGGGGAGGGGGAGGGGGGGGAAGTGCAGTGGAAAGATACGTTTTTTTGCCTTCCATCACAGCGCTGTGATGGATGTATGTGTAAATTGTGTTGTGTCTCGGGTCTTTTTTCGTTTTGTAATGTATGGCTGCAGAAACGACATTTCGTTTGGACCTCAAGGGGTCCAAATGACAAATTTGTCCTAAAGACAAATAAAATTATTGTATTGTTATTGTATTGTGTCAGATTAGGAAAAGGGGAGGTGCAACGAGACCTGGGTGCTCTTGCACATCAGTCACTCAAAGTAAGCATGCAGGTACAGCAGGCAGTGAAGAAAGCTAATGGCATGTTGGCCTTCATTTCGAGAGGATTTGAGTTTAGAAGCCAGGAGGTCCTACTGCAGTTGTACAAGGCCTTGGTGAGACCGCACCAGGAATATTGTGTGCAATTTTGGTCTTCTAATTTGAGGAAGGACATTATTGCTATTGAGGGAGTGCAGCAGGTTAATTCCCAGGATGGCAGGACTGACATATGATGAAAGAATGGGTCGACTGGGCTTGTATTCACTGGAATTTAGAAGGATGAGTGTGGAACTTATAGAAACATAAAATTCTTAAAGGATTCGACAAGCTAGACGCAGGAAAAAAATTCCTGATGTTGAGGGGGTCCAGAACCAGGGGGTCACAGGTTAAGAAGGGGTATGCCATTCAGGACTGAGATGCCGAAAAACTTCTCCACCCAGTTGTGAATCTGGGGAATTCTCTGCCACAGAAGGCAGTGGAGGCCAATTCACTGGATGTTTTCAAGGGTGTTAGATTTAGCTCTTAGGGCTAAAGGAATCAAGGGATATGGGGGAAAAAAAACAGTAACAGGGTACTGATTTTAGATGATCAGCCATGATCATAGTGAATGGCTGTGCTGGCTCGAAGGGCCGAATGGCCTACTGCACATTTTTTTTAAATGTTTCTATCTGGAGAGTTCCACAACTTTAAACCACAAATCAAGGAAATATAATGCCAAACAGACATGTCCTCATTCATTAGTGAATGTGGTTTCTCCCTTTCTGTCATAGATGGGTCCCTCACAGGCGTCTCCTCAGAGTCCTATAGTTCTGCTCTCGTTTCCTCTTCCCCCCCCAGGTGAAACAAGGACAGAGTTCCCCTGGTCCTTACCTTTCACCCCACCAACCTCCACATCCAATACATCATTCTCCAATATTTTCATCACCTCCAACGCGATCCCACTACTAATTACATCCTCCCATCTCTACTTCTTACCATCTTCCACAGAGACTACTCCCTCTGCAACTCCTCAGTTCACTCATCTCTGCCCACCCAAGTTAGCCCCTCCCCAGGTACTTTCCCCTGCAACTCCAGAAGATGCAACAACTGCCGTTATACGTCCTCCCTCAACTCCATCTAGGGACCCCGATAGTCTTCCAGTTGTAACAGGGATTCTTCACATGCACCTTCTCTAACCTCGTCTACTACATGCAGTGTTCCTCATGTGGACTCCTATACATCAGCGAGACCAAGCATAGACTCGGCGATCGCTTTGCTGAACACTTGATCTCGGTCTGCCAGGGCCGATTGGATCTCCCAGTTGCTAACAATTTTAACTCCCCTTTCCATACTGACCTTTCTATACTGGGCCTCCTCCATTGTCCAAGCGAGGCCACACATGAATTGGAGGAACAGCACCTCAATTTGCTTAGGTAGCTTATAACCAACCCAGTGATGTGAACATTGAGTAGCAATTTTAAATAACTTCTACATGCACTCCACCCCCACTAAAAGTTGGTTAATCAGTTCCACGGTTCACAACGATGTGTCCCACTTGGGATCACACCGTCCTTCACTAACAATTGGCTATCCCGCCAAAGATCATCTGTTGTCGGCCCGGATTGGTGGTCTTTTCTTGCTTGCAGTTCCTCACCCCCGCTTCATCAGTCTGTGGAAGGATCTAAAGGCCAGAACCGTCATCGATCCATTTTCTCCAGTTACACCTGACCCATTGAGTTACTCCAGTATTTTTTGTCCATCTTTGGTATAAAGCAGCACCCGCAGTTCATTTTTATTAATCGCGTCGGGGTATGTGTCACATGAGTAACTACGTTTCACAAGTAAAGAAAGTGCTCCATCTCAAAAGTCCAACAGAATTTATCTTACGGAACCTTTAAATGTCAAATGCAGAATACAACTTCTTACTCTATAATCCTCAGTCTCACTATTTTCATTTATCCTTTGAGAAACATCTTTAAGAAATAGCTTGATCGAACACGCCACTGCGTTACAATGAAAATTGAAACTAGGCAGCAGGGGTGGGATTCAAAATAATTTCATTCCATGCCCCACAAATGGGTAGTTCTTGCCTTTGAACAACTTACTGCAACCAGCAAGATGCTTGACAATTAACAGTTACTTCAAATTATTACCAGTTAGCAAGATGCCTTCCACACATGGAAAGCAGCTGAGAATAGGAAATGCAGTAGGCCCAACTGTTGTGCTGTTTATCATTAAAGTGTCTCCTTGTTACGCCCGGAAAAATTATGAAGCAGAAGACATCCTTAACAGATTCAAAGGAGTAAACCTATATATAGATTTCAAGGCAATGCCCCCAGTACTACATTAAAGTTAGTTCACCACCATGGGGTCCCCGATCTGCACAATCAATAAAGCTACACAGCTGTGCAACATTTTGTGGGAAAAGGTCACATTTGGGCAGATACAGCTAGGAAGTCGTTTTTTTTAATACTTAAAAACCAAAATTAGCACCAGTTGTATTTATGAAGTCACTCAAAAATTAATAGGAAGCTTTTATCGACTTCCAATTATGTAACTGAGTACTTAATTCAAAGGGAACAGAGCTGAGCCAGTCTTGAGCAATGGGTAGAACAAGGAAACACAACCCGCAGATAAACTCCACTTATTTCCACCCCATAGTCAAATAACGAAACATCCCATAAATCTATACCAATCTTTGTAGGGTATGTCTTTTGTATTTTATTTCCATTTAACTTATTTGCCTATCACTTGTTTCAAAATGTAACTTTTATCAATGGATATGATCTGCTAATTGATGCCATTAGAACGCACAGTATTTTCTTCATGTAACTACTTTTATTTGTATCTAAATGCATACATGCAGAACTTTTGGCAAGCTCAGAAACTTCCATAGCTAACAATCTGTAAAACTTTCTACTGTCCTACTTTAGTACTCAAGCCTCTCACAAAATTGAGAATATGGCAAATTCACATCAGGGTTGTTCTGCTCATTGAACTTCAAATTAATCAACTTGATTTCGGTGAGATTTTTAAAAAACATTAGGAAATCACCATCAGTCTGAAGAGTCCCGACCTGAAACATTGTCTCTCCATTTCCTCCACAGATATTGCCTGACCCACTGAGTTCCTTCAGCAATTTGTGTTTATCTCAAGATTCTGATGCCAGCGGCACAGCAGGTAGAGCCTGGATTCAGTGCTGTCTGTGTGGGGCTAGAAAATTCTCCCTGCGACCGCATGGGTTTCGTCTGGGTGCCCAGTTTTCCTCCCACATCCCAAAGGTGTGTGGTCCTGTAGATTTAGCCTTCAAAAGTTGCCACTCGTGTATAGAGTGGACCAGAAAGTGGGAGAACATCAAATGTGCGAAGTGTTCGTTGGGTTGAAGGGCCCGTTTCTATGTTGCATCACTAAACTGAACCTGCGGTTTCTTGTGTCTCTATCTATAACTAACAGTCCCAACTGTGCTCAAAATAATTACCCAGAAAAATATTTATCATGGTTTCTTTGAACAACTCTGACCAGATAAAAATTTGACGTGATTCAAAATGCTCTCTTTGCACCAAAATCTCGGATTTTTCCCCCAAACTCAATTACCCTCATTAGCAATTTTGTGCTGAACTAGCTTATCAAAATCATTATATGGAGTACAACACCATACCAACATAATGCAACCTTGCTTCCCCCTTTGACCACAGGGTTGAGATGCTAGCTACCCACCACACAACTTTCAGTTGTCCTGATTCTCCATGAAGGAGGCCTGCTGAGAGAAATGTTGGAATGATGAGGCACCATAGAAAGGCTGACTAAATCCTTTGAAAATAAATTTTAAGGCCGAACCAATTGCTTTCTGTCTCCCAACCCCATTCTGCACTGGATTCTCAAACCAGTGCCAACTTATGCTACTTTTAATTTTGGATCATCGTGAATATCAAACTAGAATAAAGCTTGGTGTTGTGAAAGTCAAGATTTTGCCACTTGACTCAAAACAGAACAAAACTGCTTTCCACGCCGATAAGGCTGAAGCTCCATTAATGCAACAGTCCCCAAGAGAAACACAGATGCCAGAGAGTGGCTTCTTTGTGTTGAAAAACCTGTCATGTGAGCACTAGCTACTAATCTAGGAGTAAAGCCACTGAAGAGCTACCCAAATGGGAGGAGAATTTAAGTTATAAAATTATATTTACATTTGTAGAAAGCAAATGAATAGTTTACATTCGCCACAAAAGAAAAGTACAACTGGTTAGCTTATTCAAAAACAATGCAATAACTTGATGGGAGAAATGACACTGAGCAAAATCCATATTTGAATGCAAGTGCCATCTACAACACTCATCTAGTCTAGAAGACTCATCTTAATTCCATGGACTTCAAATTAAAATGCCCAAATAATAACTGTTAGTCTAATAATGATTAGTAATAAATTAATGCAATGAATTGTGCAACATTTTGTGCAATAACTAATTTCCCAATGGAACCAATGTCAGAAATTAATTGGAAATTGTAGAAAACTTGTGTAACATGAAATCTTGTTGCTTCTCATTAATCTATGCAACATTGTAAATTTCCCTTTCAATTTGATACCATCTCTAGTTACCCATGTGGAGAGCAACTCCCACCCCCAAAGTTTAACAAATCCCACAAACATCTGCAAAAATCACTGAAGGACTCGCCAATAGCAGTTAATCAATTATGCTTCAGGTTTTACCGAATCCAATATCACCAGCCAGGACTACTCTTGTCAGCACTGCTATAAAATCACACCAAGAGGAAAGATTGTTACACTCACCCAAAAAATGTAGTGATATTAGCGATAAGATCCAGAAAAACAAAAAATTGTTCTAACAATGAAATAACCCACGGTTCTGTTTCACCCATGTGTATTAGGCCCCGATTCTATTAGAAAAAATATAGGCACATAAAATGTATGTATTGGTCCAATCCATTGACATACAAACATGCAGTCAGAATTGTAAAGTAATGTTTAAAATATTCATGCATTTTAAAAAACAGTACATGCCAATATATCTGAAAACCATCCAGAGGCTGCAGATTTCTAGATTTTTGATTCTTAACAGTAATAACCCTATGCTTGGACTCCATGGACTTGCAAGAAAAAACATCCTCAAAATGGGTTTAACACCCTCAAAATGGGTTTAAAAGTGCGTTTTTCCCCCATTTAACTACCACAGAATAGATTACTATTCTTAACCACCTCCATCAACATTTTCACTTCCTTAACAGAAAAATTCAAACCCCGTTCGGATAGCTTGTTCTACAGAGTTGCCGAATTCATTATTTTTCTCCATTTTGGATGGAAAAGATCCATTTGTAAACAACTCGATATTAACGTAGTGACATAACGCTCTCCTTTAACGAGGGTTACTAGTGAACGGTATTGCCTTCACGCTGTTACGAGAGTGATCAGCGTAGGGGGACAAAGACCTTTCGCTTGCAGCATGCGAAACATGAATGGACCTAATCGCTTTAGAGTAAATCGCACGCTCTGACTCAGCCCGCCCAACAGTAGGCACCATTTTCTTCACGAAAAAAAGGCTGAGCAACCCTGGATTGGAAAGGAAGGAGGGCACGTGTGCGCGCACACACGCCAAATCTACAAAAAAAGACATTTAAATTCATCAGGGTACTGAATTAAATTATTTCTGCCTACTCAATATGCCAAGATTAATCGATGTGTTATTGATATGTTGTGCCATCCATACTACTAAGGACATGAATGAAGACGGTACATCACTAATGCGTGATCAGAAACATGGCCTGTTACATTACACAACTGTGTTGCTCCGATACCACGTTTTCCAGAACATTGTTTCAAGGTGGCAACCCCAAGACTCATTTACCGAACTCACACCATCGAAAGATGGTTGACGTATTTAATTCTTGTATGGGGTAGAAACTCACCAAATTCAAAGCTATAAATTCGAAGGTTAAAGCCTTAAAAAGTGTCCTCCTTTTACGATACTGGCAAACCAACCAATAAGTGTATATCCTGCAACTTCAATTTATATTAATTGTCCAAGGATAGGTGATACTAGTTTTATATGAAAAATAAAATATTCGAATTTTATCAAACTCCAACGTAAAAACAGATTGGGCAAATGTCGGAATTTATAATCGAATGAAAAACGTCGTTAAAACAAATAATCAGACAATATTATTGTAGTTATCGATGCATCAAAAGAGCGACTACAGATACCGTCAAAATGTATTGCATTGCCGTACGAGACCGAAGTAATTAAATCTAAACTAGATGGATACGAATGTTCAATTATTGCTATCCTTGAGGGAAGTTTCGCATGTAAAATAACCTGCAGTCAAACGGACGACATCGCAACTTCTTTTTACGAAAAAGGTGAACGAATAGACGCTCAAATACTATAAACACCGTACATAGAATGGTCCAAATATATTGAAGCAAAACGTTTTTGATACACGCGTCAAATTCTTACTGCAATTATTTTTCGGGTCTTTTAGAAATAAATATTTATCCCAGACGAAACCAAAATCATGAAGTATCATGATTACTAGTATCACAGATAGCAACATCTATCGTCATTGATGAAACGAGATACAAATACGCATACATTTTACAGTGACGGGAAATCAATGTTCGATCGGAACGAAATGGCTAAACCTTCGGGAGTGTTAAAAATCTCCAGGACTTGAACCATGTAAAATTAAATAGATTTTTAAAAAAACATTTCAACTTTTAAATTGTGCTTCTCCCCCACCCCGCTCATGCCCTCCCAAAGGCGGTGTTTGCATGACTATGCAATCTCGCCCGCTGTTTGCCCCCGACCTACTTCGTTGTCGTGCTGCTGGCAGTAGCTGACCCGTTCATGTGCGAGCGGCAGGCTGGTGAAGGGCTGCTGGTTGTAGTGCTGCTGCTGCTGCCTGAAGCGGTGGATAACGTGCTCCTTGGTGAGGCGGACCCGCTGGTGTGCCCGCACGCAGTGGTCGCACAGATACTCGGCACAGTCCATGCAGCGGGAAGTCACCGGCGCCCCCTCATCGCAGGAGCTGCAGCCCGACGGCGAGCCCTTGGTGCGGCCCCGCCGCTGCCCACCGCCACCGTCCAGCTCGTCCTCGGCCGCCGAAACCACGTCCAGCAGGTTGTTGAGCAGCAGTAGGTCGGCGGGCAGCCCGTCGTTGTCGGCGGGCGGCATGCGGTGCTCGCAGATGGGGCAGGCCAGCTCGGCAGCGCCGCAGGAGTTGGCCGAGGAGGAAGAGGTAGAGGCGGCGGCGGGAGGCGAGTGGCTGAGCGGCCCGTTGCCCCCTCGCCGCCTCCTGCCGCCGTGAGCCTCCAGGCAGGCTGGCATAGGGAGTGGCGGCAGGGCAGCAGCCGCAGCTCGTCGGCCTGCGGCAGCAGGGCGGCCGGGCTGGAGCGGGAGCGGGAGTGCCCGGGGCCCCGCGAGCAGCACAGGCCGCACTGCTGCTGCTGCTGGGGCTGCGGCGGCTGCTCCTGCTGGCGCGCCGCGTCTGGCCGGCCCGGGGCTCTGCTGCTCCTGCTGGCGCGGAGGCGGCGGCGGCTGCTGCTGCTGCTCCGGGCCGCAAAACGGCGCGGCCATGGCGGCCTCGGAGCGCTGGTAGCAGCGCGGGTAGAAGCGGCCCTGGGCCAGCTCGGCCGGCCTGGAGGGCAGCCGCTCGGCTTCCTCAGCAAGAACCGCTCCCCTGTGAAGCGACCGAGAAATCCACATTGGCGGGCCGGCGGGGGCTCATATTCCCCCGGGGAGGCGCCGTGTGTGGGGTCGCTCGGTGTGGGTGGGTAGGTGGGTGCGGAGGGCGGGCCCGCCCGGGCAGGCGGGCGGCCGGCGGGGCTCCCTTTCTCTCTTCCCCCCCTCCCACCCACCCCCAGTCAGGTCTACCCTAGGCCCCGCTTAAACCCCGCCGATGCTTCGGCCCCCCCTCCCGCTCCTCCTCAGCCCACCGCCTCCTCTTCCTCAGTCCCCCCTCCTCCTCCTCCTCCTCTGCTCTCTCCGCCTCAGTGTCTTCCCCGGCCGCCGCCTCGCGCCGCCGCTGCCGCACGCTCCATCTTCTGGCACTTTCTCTCTCGAGCAGCAGCAGCCCGGCCGCCTCTCTCTCGTTCGTCCGTCCGTTCGTTCGTTCTGCTGCTCTGCTCCCCTACGTGGGGCGGGGTGCCGTCGCGCTACGTCACCGCGCAGCCTGGCGTCAGGTGCGAACGCATCCATCCATTCATTCATGATTTTTTTTTTATACACACACGCGCGCACGCGCATATTTCCCATTCATAATTCCATCAGCTCGTTGTTTATTCCACCCTCACTACTATTGGTGCGGTTACAGCTCGGCCCGGAGTGCTGGACACGTGCTGCAGGGATGCTAAACCGCGCTGGCTCGCTCCATCTCCTTTCTTTGTTGCCGTGTTGGCGGAATTAACCCAGCTGCAAGTGAATGATTTGTCACATGCATTAATTTACTTATTTAACAAAAAAGATGATTTAACTTCACTGCCCGGTAAAATAATAAATAAAGACGAGCGTTCTACTTTTCATCTATGTTTCTAACCAGAATGGTAAAAGTACACATGTGTACGCAATGTAAATAGTATTGGAATCGCATGCCCTATCGGCGGAACTCGGTTAGATCTACGGTCGTTGGAAGAAAGAATTATAGGTTTTAATTTCACTCCAGAGACTTGAGCATGAAAGTAGAAGAACCCGGGGTGTTGAAATTGCCACGGAGTGCAGTCCCACTTCCTGTTTGTGCATTACAGGACATTATATCCATCTGCTTTTATATTGATGCAGTATTCGGTCACAACCATCTACACTGAACTGCAATGGACGATGGAATTGGGGGGTTGAGAATCATGGAATTCATTCCCCAACTCCCACATTATTGCGTTCAGCTATAGTTATAGATCAAGTGAAATAGGTCCTTAACTTTAATTGAGATGTGCAATTTTACACATCTCAATTAAATCTCCCTCTGCTTCCTCAACGCCAGTCATTTTTACCGCAGCCCTTGCAACATCTATGTATTTCTCCTCTGTAGACAGCCTTGTGATAGCATACTCTTCTTGCAATCATGTGACCAGAATTGTGTCTTAAATAACAAACGCCTCAGCTATTGAAGGAGAGCAGCTTGTTTACGACATTTTGAAATCTGTAATTCTGCATTCCTAGGTCTATTTCTCCCTCAGTACCCTGCCCTTTGTTATGCATTGTCCTATTTACCCTACTCCTAACCCCACCAAATAATCTCCAATTGCCCCAGTTCTACCGACGGAACCTAATCTTCAGATGTATTTGTTACATTCAATCGAATGGGCAATTTTGCATCATCTCCAAATTACTTAATCACACCTTCTGCAGTAGAGATGATATCTATGATTTCCCACACAATATCTGAACTCCAACCAATAATCCAAAAAGCACAGATGGTCTGGAGCTTATCATATTTCTTTATTTTTTAGAATTATCACCCACATTCCCCACATCACAATTGCTATACTGCCAAAAAAACTCATTGGTAATACCATAAGGAATTCCTCTAAAGAATTGTATTATTTTCAGAGTCACATTTCACAGATGGAATGAGTTAAGTCCAGTGCAGGCATCAGGCAGTATCCCATCACATTCATGGTGTCGGTCTCAACTTAGTCAGTAGACTTATCTCTTTTGTCAGAAAGTTGAGAGCCCCAGGTCTACATCAGAGATATGAGTACTACAAAAATATTCGTCTGGGTGTAATGTGTCTGAGGATACACTGAGGTTATGAAATGTATCTACTGGTCATTCTGTATAGAATCAAGGAAATGCTGCATTTTTTAGCAGGTCAGCTTCTCAGGTGAGAACTTACACTAAAACCTTGTTTGCCGTCTTATTGGTCATATATGACTGTGCTACAATTTTAAAATGTATGAGAATGGTGTGCTGATCAACATTTATCTCTCAACACGATATCTGAAAGAGATTACCTCTTAACAACCTTATTGCAGTTTGTGGGGCCTTACCAAGTCTAACTTTGTCGATGTGTTTCCTATAGCACATCAGAGATTAGACTTATCTGTGTGCAATGTGCTGGAGGATTTGCTGGGGTCATGAAAGGCACTACAGAAGTCTCATTATGGTTCATGATTGCTGAGGCATAATCTTTGATTCTGTGCCGCATTGTAAAATGACATGATGGCAAATTGCCAATCTCTTAATGTTGCACATAATCTTATTGCTCCAGTGGAAGTGGTTTGTGATTAGTTGCTATGTGTAAAATTTTATTGAGATTGCTATTGTATCTTGTATGCATTATTGTCAACGTCATATTTTTTGTGTATAAATGCTGCCTTTTTTGCTGTGATTTTTTTTGTACAGATCAGACAGCTTCCTGTAATATCAGTGACCATACAGCGACAAGCCCCTAATGATAAGGAATCAAATAACGGGCAGTTATCTTATGACCAGAACTTGTCAATCGAATTATTATTATTATTCTACTACCACACTTAATTTCTGCTAAATCTGACTCAAAGCATAGATTTACTCAGCATATCCTTTGTTCCTCTCTGCAAATTTTCCTAGCTTGTTCACAACTCCAAAGGATTTTTTTTAAACCTGAGAAACCATCAATCAGGAGAACCTATTCTCCTTGAGTATTCTTCCGTTTATGCTGAATTGGCCGAGCCTGCTCAGTGATGGTCCACAATCCTTCAAAAAGAACTGCATAAAATCTTCAACAACTGGCTATTATTAATCCAGTTAATTTTATTGCCTTTGGTTTCCTTTGAGCATCGCCTTGACTTGATCAACATGTTCAAATAAACTTCCCTATAGGCAGAATATAGGCATTAGTTTGTGGCTATAAAGAATTTCCATAGCTGAGATTGTCCTGAATTTCTCAAGGTAGCATCCAAAGACTGCCATACTGCATGTCTGACACCTAGTGCCCGATGAGTAGACATTTGTTCCAATATTGGAACTAGTAACATCATTTGGTTCCTGCCCTGCCACAAAGTCCATTTCCTAGATACTGTCTGAACTTCAGTCTGAAGAAGGGTCTCAACCCGAAACATAACCCATTCCTTCTCTCCAGAGATGCTGCCTGTCCCGCTGAGTTACTCCAGCATTTTGTGTCTATCCTAGATACAGTTGTCAGCCTCCTCTCAGGCAACTGAATCCTAACCTGACTGCTAATCGATTTTCCTCTAAGTGGGTTACATGAAGTATAGCTTCCTTACTAGTTGTGAATTCTCCCTGTCAAAGTAGTCAGGTTTATTGTCACATGCACAAGTGCAGTGATTTACAAGGTACAATGAAAAATCGTGCATGCAGCAGCATCACAGGCACATAGAATCAGAAAACGCACAAAAACATAAATCATACATAAATTGCACATAAAATCTGCAAGATAGTAAAAAAAAAAGGGTTTTGCAAAAATCAAGACATTACTGCAAAACACAATTCAAACAAATCCACGGCAGTGCAAGAGATGGTTTACATTATAACGATAACATGAAGAGGCAGACACTGCTCCGGTGCCAGAACATGATGTTTAACATTCTATCTATTGCCTTTACACACATTTATCAGATCATTGTTACAATGTAACATTTAACACCTAAAACACCCAGCTTTCTAGGCTCCAAGCCTGAACAGGGAACACAGTAGTATTTCAGAATGCTACAATTTTGCCGTTGGGCTACATTTGCTCAGGTTCGAGGTGGGAGAATGGAGTGAGGTGTGGGTTTCACACACTTTCTCTTTCTCTTATACCTTGAGTGGCTGATATATAACACGCTACACAGTCACCCCCTGGTTGGTGACCTAGTCATAGTTGATTACTGGGTATCGTTCAGATGAAAATATTTTGCCCACATTCAGGACCCGCCTAACAAAATTAAATGTTTCATACCATAGGTTAGTTAGCTACCAAAGCAAACCTTCTACTCCCCGCTTAAAGAAGGCAAATGTAAAAGAGGCGGACAAAAGAAGAGATTCAAAGACGCCTTAGAAGCCAGGATGAAGAAATGTGAAATCGACATCGACAATCGGGAAACCGTTGCCAAGGACAGGAAACTCTGGCGATCCATCATCCTAGAAGGAATAGCGACCTTCGAAGCCGAGAGATGCGCAGAATTAGAAGAAAAGAGGAGAAAACGGAGAGAGAGGCAGCAACAACCAAAGCCTGATCTGCCATCTGGAATTACCTGTCCTTAATGCGGAAGAACTTTCAAAGCCAGGATTGGACTCATAAGCCACCTGAGAGTCCATAAAAACAACAGAAAGTAGACCATCATCCTCGACCTCGAGGGATAGCCACGACGAGTTAATGACTGTAGATGGGGTGAGTTCCGTACATGTGGAGGTAATGAAGCTTGAGGACTCTGTAAATTCACTGCAGTGGGAAGCTTTTTGGAGGTGAATTAAAAGAAGAAAGAGTGGTGTGGTGACAGTCTTGTTAGACCCCAGATTACACAAAGATTGTGTCTGGGACAGACCCATTAATTAATCATAGTGTCATAGAAATAAGCACAGAAACAGGGCCTTTGGTCCACCGAGATTGTGTCAACCATCAACCACCCAATTACATTATTTCTACATTAATCCTACATTCTCATCAATTCCCCAGCAGATTCTATCATTCACAATCATAATCACAATAATACTTTATTAGCCAAGTATGTTTTGCAACATACGATGAATTTCATTTGCCAAGTTAGTCATACAAATAAAATGCAACGGAACACACAAAACATATTTTAACATATACATCCACCACAGTGACTCCTCCACATTCCTGACTGTGATGGAAGGTGACAAAAAGGTTCCAATTTTCTTCTCTTCTTTGCTCTCCCGCAGTCGGGGGCCTCGAGCCCTCCGTTGACGGGACGATCTTGACTCCCGTAGCCGGCGGCGTTTGGGCCCTCCATATTGGGAGGATGTCAGCTCCCCCTGCGCCGGCGTTCTGACCCCACGTCGGGACGGGTCGAGCCTCTGCGTCGTTGGAGCCTTTCCCGAGACTGCGAGCGATCCCAGGCAAGGAATCGACTCCAATGTTAAGTCCCCGCCCCGCGGCGGGGCTCAAAGTCAGTCCGAGGATCCATGACTCCAGCTCCATCGATGGTAGACCGCAGAGCGACCGGAGATGCGATCCAGAAAAAATCGCATCTCCGGCAATGTAAGAAACTGAAAAAAAGATTTCCCCTCCCCCTCCCCCCCTACTTAAAACAAACTGGAGAACATTTACACAAACCTTTAAAACACACTAAAAAATTAAAAATAAAAAGATGAAAAAACACTGACTGTTGGTGGGGCTGCAAATCGTGCGGCGCCCCTGGTGGCAACGAACATTATGAGAAATTTACTGTGGCAATTAACCTGTTAACCCACACATCTTTGGGATTGAGATGGAAGAACATCTGGAGGTACTCCATGCTGTCAGGGAGAATGTGCAAACTCCATATCGATAGCACCCAAGGTCAGGATCGAAGCCTGGTCTCTGGAGGGTGAGGCAGCGGTGCCAATCTGCTGACCAAAGATCATGGGTTGCGCAGCACAATGGAGAAGATGGACGACCTGAGCACATCCTTGAGAGCGCCGGATTTGAGGAAGATTCTTTGCAATAGCTGTTGGTCAAAGGCAGCCATTCCCAGTGATCTATGTAGTTCTGTGCACTCTTCTTGAACTTATTACCCATGGCGTACTTTGTGGTGGTTGAGAAGGAGCCTGGCATTAACCTTCCTTTGGCCAATATCGGGTGACCTTTCTGTAATTACTGCAGTTGGACTTGAGGATGTTCACAATTACAGCATCTCTGATTCCCCTGGCATGCTTGCCTCATGCCATATGTGTGAGGTGAGGTCATGAATTTTCACCAGAAGTCTGCCTCCATTTTTAGTTGCTCGGCAGATTGTATCAACTCAGGTCTTTCGATTGTTACATCCCTTTATTAACCCTTTGCCTCATGGAGGTAGCAGCAAGTTGGCAGTAGATATCTAGCCAGCCATGTGCTGGAAATGAGGACACCCCAGCCAAGTACAGAGTCTTGGTTGTGGAGATGTTTGATTTGCTCCTTCCAGTGGGCAAATTACTGCCCTGCCCTACCCCACTCTCCACCTTTTCTTCTCCCTCCTAGATTTCACACCTCTCTTCTCACAGAAGGGGGTGTATGAGTCGCAGAGGTTGGATTATTGGAAATATGTAAAGTGGAGCCAGAATCATTTATAACGGATCAGAGGATTGAAGGCTAGAGGATCTGGAAGAGTTGAGGCCGGGAGTGGAACACTGAATGGCAGGGCAGGCTTGAGGGCACAGGTAGCCTAGTCTAGCTGCTGTTTCCTGTGTTCTTTTATGTCCTAAAGTTAATCTCTTTGCCACAATGCAATTTTTCTTTACCTGATTATGTTCCTGTGTAATGCTCTGAGGATCTTATATCTTAAAGATATTGCGTAAATGCAAGCTTTTCTTAAAATGTTTCCCTGTACAGATGTTACTTACTGACAAAATATGGGCTTCAAACTCTGGGGTAAGATCAGAGATTTCTCCCTTCAGCCATTAATGACTCAGTGAGTGAATAGTGAGCTGGTCACTGTTGAAAATTATGGTAGCGATGAGTTCTGCTTTTCAAACAGAACGTTCCGAGTCTTTGGAATTCTCTTCCTCAAACAGCATTGGAAACAGAGTCCTGGAATATTTTTTAGGCAGAGGTAGATAGATTGGAAATATGGAAAATGGGGGGATAAAGGATCAAATAATTGAGTGCTAGCAGGAAGTGGGGGAGTTGAGACCTGGAGTAGATCCACCAAGGTTACATTTGGACTGATCCTTGCAGGCTCGTCTGTGACCTCTGAGGCTTTCACACTTTTGATAAGCAATTGGGTGAAAGGTTACCGGGGTTCGGCAGTCAGATCAGTAATGATAGTATTTAATGGCTGAGGTTTGAGGGGACGACTAACCTCCTCCTGATCCTAACTCATATGTACCACAATGAAATTGTGTGTGAGTCCAAGACACAGGAATGGCAAACGCAGTGATGGAAATGGGGGGGGGGGGGGGGGCGCAGTGGGACGGCGTTCTCCTACTTTTCCGTTTCCATTTTCCATCCTGTGCGTGAATTCGCAGCTTTATCCTGCGCTACTTAATCCAAGGGCGAGCGAACGCGCGGACAGACAGATGAAAGCAACGATCATAGAGCGGAATAGGTGACATTTCGGGTCGAGACCCTTCTTCAGACTGAGTCAGGGGAAAGAGGACAAGAGATATAGACGGTACTAAGGACAAATGAATGGAAGATATGCCTATATCTCCCGTTTCCCTTGACTGTCAGTCTAAAGAAGGGTCTCGACCCGAAATGTCATCTATTCCGCTCTATGATCTTTGTTTTCGTCCGTCTGTCCACGCGTTCGCTCTCTCTTGGTGCCAGACACACACACACTCTCACTCCGACTCACTCACACACACACAGAAACACATACACTCACACGCACACACGCAAGGAAACACACGCACTCACACACACACACACACAGCACGGGTCATGGCAGCTATCGAAAAAGTACGGAAATGGTAAGGGGGAAATTAAAAAAAAACATCCGAAGGAAATAGATGTTTAACAAAAAAGGGGGGCCGGCGATCGCTCCATGTCCGTGTCGGAGGGAAGGGGGGATGGCTTGAGTGGGTGCAGGATTTTCTGGAGCTCCTTCCTAATGGCAATATTTTGTATGTTCAAAGTTAATAAGGAGGACTAGGCAGGAATATCAAAATGATCACCTGCAGCTGAGGGGAAAAATAGATGATTTTGTGTGGTATTTGGTAAAATAATAGCAATATGAAGAGGCCATGACCTCTGGAGCGGAGACGGAAGCCGGTTACAGAAATGGTGCTGAAGATTACCCATGACCCTACTACGGCTTTCTCGTTGAGTGGACTATCTTGCTCCGCTATAGGATCTTTCGTTTCCAGTCTCCATGAGATGGAGAGTGTGGAGGAATATGGCGCTGTAAGGGCTGTCCACGTCTTTCACCAGCTCATTGGAACTTTCCCAATTCCATAATGACTGTCTAAGAACTTGGCCCTCATCAGACCTGGCGTCCCTCCGCCGTAAACGGAGTTCACCTCCTGGACGCTCAACTCGTAGACCACCCGCTCCTTCCTGAAGCGGATATCAAACAGCTGTAAACCGCTGGCGGGACTGTGGCGGAACGTGAACACCCAGTCAAAGTAGCGAACGTGGTTGTTTACAACGGGGTATCTTGGTCCACGTGGCTCGAACTGGAGGGGGCCGTAGGTTTCAAACTTCTGGCGAGGTCTCAGCGAGGTGTAGTTGGGATCCGAATCCCTCCTTTGGATCTCTCTCGCTCTCTCACCCTCTCGCCTCGGCATTCCCGGAATCATTTGGCGTTTTGCGGGGACGGCTGCATCTGCGGTTCCTTCCTGTTGGGGAGGGGGGACCCTGGCCCGTGGCGGCTCCTGGTCTGTTCCCTCCGTGGGTGCCTCCTGGCCCGCTGAGTTCCTCCAGCACTCTGTGTTTTTTGTTTGGCTCTGGAGTTGAAGGTGGACACGGGGGGGGGGGGGGGGGGCTCAGCGGGACGGGCGGTGACTCTGGGGAGTGTGTGATGTTTCGGGTCGAGACCCTTCTGCAGACAATCACAAGTACTCTCACCGACGAGAGTTCAGTTCAGTCTAAAGAAGGGTCTTCTCTCCAGAGTCGCTGCCTGTCCCGCTGAGTTAGTCCAGCTTTATGTCTAACTTTAATTTCAAGAGTTAAATAAAAAACACAGAGTGCTGGAGGAACTCAGCGGGCTAGGCGGCATCTGTGGAGGGAATGGATTAGGAGTTGTTTCGGGCCAGGTTTCTTCTTCAATAGGAAAGAACTGCATATCAAAGATACTAGAGCGGATAATGGTATCTTTGCTGCAGATCAGGCATGATATTCTTCCGATTTAAATCGGAATTCCGATTTGTCAATTTTTTGTGCCTGATTATTTGGCGGCCAATCAACCGCTATCTTTAAGGGGGTTGTGTCCAATCACCGACCAGCTTCCCTTAAAATTCCTGTCCAATCATCAAATCGGTCTCCTCCCGTCCAATCAGCCGCTGTCTCCGAGGGCATTGTGTCCAATCACATAATGTGCTGGTCACTTGGCGGAAAATCAGACACAGTCTCCGAGGGGCCTTTTGATCAATCACCGACCTGTTTCCCTCACCGAAGCAGACGATGGCTGCAGCCAACATACAGAATGAGAGAGAGAAAGAGAGAGAGAGATGCAAGAAAGCATTAATATAATGCACAATAAACTATATTATAAATATACAATAAACAAGTTATGCATTCTTGTACTTTTACATGGGTATGACCGCACATAACCCCCCCCCCCCCCACTTCCTTCCCAACCTCAGCCTCATGGACCTTAGAGTACCCCTAGTTCCTAAAACCCATTTCCATCGCTGGGCAAACGACAACATGAGAATAAGGTGGTGCAGTATCACTGGTTTCAGAAGCTGGCAAAGTACGGACCCTGTACATAGCTCAATGAATGTCTGGTAATTATCATTGTGTTGGAGATGGTCATGTATAAAATGGCAGCCTTACTGCTTAGACTACAACAGTGAACATACTTCACTGTAAAGTGAACTGCTGAGGCCATCATAAAAGATGCTACATAAATGCAAATGCATTTTTT
>CM075978.1:179473092-179553566 GCA_038087875.1 Malacoraja senta
CTCTTTGACAGCATGTCTGCACTGACTTTGATGTTAATCTAAACTAATCTCATTTGCCTGCACTAGGATCCTCTATTCTCTGCCTGTTCACATGCCTGTCTAAATGCCTCTTAAACATCGCAATCATATCTGCTTCTACCACCTCCCCTGGCAGTACATTCCGGCCACTTACAACTCTCTCAGAAAGAACATGCCTTACAGATCACTTTTTAACTTTCCCACTCTCATCGTAAACCTATGCCCTTGGTATTTAACTGCCGTCTTTCTGGGAAAAAGACTCAGACTATCTACCCTATTTGAAGAAGTATATATTTTAATTCTTAATCAATATATTGAGACACATTGAGAAATACAACAGGAAAAGCAATCAATCTATAGTCGATGAAAGATGTTAAACTACAACAGGAGATTAAAATGGTGCCCGGGGTATAATAAAAATGAGTATTATAAGCACATTGGTTGAGAAACCAGCAGGATATGATCAAAAGTTTGATAAAGGAGAAAATAGAATGAAAATAGAATGGTGAGAAAATAGAATTAGTAAGCTCACCAAATAGAGCACTGGTGAGCTTACCAATCACAAAGGGACTGGCAGGCCAAGGAAGACCTCCACAACGGTTGTGAGAAGAATTCTCCCTATAATAAAGAAAAATCCCCAAACACCTGTCCGACAGATCAGAAACAGTATTGTGTGGATTTGTCAATGACTACTGTCCGCAGAAGACTTTATGAACAGAAATACAGAGGCTACACTGCAAGATGCAAACCACTAGTTAGCCGCAAAAATAGGATGGCCAGGTTAGTTTGCCAAGAGCACTTTAAAGAGCAACTACAGTTCTGGAAAAAGGTCTTGTGGACAGATGAGATGAAGATTAACTTACATCAGAGTGATGGCAAGAGCTAAGTATGGAGGAGAGAAGGAACTGCCCAAGATCCAAAGCATACCACCTCATCTGTGAAACACAGTGGTGAGGGTATTATGGCCTGGGCATGTATGGCTGCTGAAGTTACTGGCTCACTTATCTTCATTGATGATACAACTGCTGATAGTAGTAGCATAATGAATTCTGAAATGTATAGACACATTCTATCTGCACAAGTTCAAATGCCTCAAAACTCATTGGCTGGCAGTTCATTCTACAGCAAGACAATGATCCCAAACATACTGCTAAAGCAACAAGGGAGTTTTTCAAAGCTAAAAAATGGTCAATTCTTGAGTGGCCAAGTCAATCACCCGATCTGATCCCAATTGAGCATGCCTTTTATATGCTGAAGAGAAAACTGAAGAGGACTAGTCCCCAAAACAAGCATAAGTTAAAGATGGCTGCAATACAGGCCAGGCAGAGCATCACCAGAAAAGACACCCAGCAACTGGTGATGTCCATGAATCGCAGACTTCAAGTAGTCATTGCATGCAAAGGATATGCAACAATATACTAAACATAACACATTACATTGTTGTGTCTCAAACATTATGGTGCCCTGAAATTGGGGGACTATGTATAAACATTGTTGTAATTCCTACATGGTGAAACCAAAATGTATAAAAATTCCCTTTATTAAAATCTGACTATGTGCACTTTAACCAGATGTTATTTTTTCTATTACAAATCTCAAATTGTGGAGTACAGAGGGAAATAAATAAATGATGGGTCTTTGTCCCAAACATTATGGAGGGCACTGTATTTTGACAGTATGCCCAAGGCTTTGTAAATTGTTGCACCTGTTCCAGGGCAAGGTACATGCTCTGAACTCGTTTAGGGGATGGGGAGTTCCAGTGCAGCAAAGCTGATTGTCTTGTTGAGCAGAGGCCAGCCTGGGTGTCGAGCACTGCATTATCCATCTGCTTCCAGTCTTCAGAAAGTGTTCTCAGACTCCTGGAGCTGGGTGCACCTGCCACTGTATCTCTCACAGACTCCTGGAGTTGGGTGCACCTGTTACTGTGTCTCCCAGACTCCTGGTGGTAGGGTGCACCTGCCATTGTGTTTCTTTCAGAACTTGACTTTGTATATGTCGGAAGGCAAGTTTCTTCCAGAACTGATGTGCAGTCGCAGATTCAGATGTGAATCTGTGCCTTCCCTTGCAGATTTCCAAGGCTCCTTTTCTTCCCTTTTGTTTAGTCTCTTCTGTCTGCTGCATCAACTCACTCAGTTGCCTTTCAGAAGACAAACAGATGCTAGTGCCCACCCAGGACATTTCCCACTCACCTTGCAGTTAGAAATCAATTTGCTTTTTGAAGGCAATTTTCTTCTCATTCTTTCCGTTCTTAACATCTAGTCATTCTATTCCCCCCCCCCCACCCAGCTGTCCTCTTCCACTGACTCTATCGCCTGGGGCTGACACTGGGGCTTGAGGTGGCTGGAATTTCCTTCCTCTTGCTGGGCACGTTCGCAGCCAGATCCTAGCAGATGGAGGGGAATGCTTTGTATTTCAAAAGGATTTGTTGCCAGCTTCCTTCTTTAGACCTGTGTGTAGCTACATGAAGGTTTGGAATAGGTACTGTAAAAGTGATCTAAACCCCCTTACCACTCACACTCACTTTCCTTGTAATCTTTGGTCCAGTTACTTTGCAACTGATAGTTTTTGCAGGCCATTGCACTGCATGGACTGGCATGCACCTAGGTTTACTGCAGGCACGGCACACTATAGGCTATCCTACTGACCAGGCAGCTGCAACCTTCACTGATTGCAAAGCACGTGGGAGGATCAACATTGGCTCCCTTTGCATTTAGAAACATAGAGACATAGAAAAATAGGTGCAGGAGTAGGCCATTCGGCCCTTCGAGCCTGCACCGCCATTCAATATGATCATGGCTGATCATCCAACTCAGTATCCTGTACCTGCTTTCTCTCCATACCCCCGATCCCTTTAGCCACAAGGGCCACATCTAACTCCCTCTTAAATATAGCCAATGAACTGGCCTCAACTACATTCTGTGGCAGAGAATTCCAGAGATTCATCACTGTCTGTGTAAAAAATGTTTTTCTCATCTCAGTCCTAAAAGATTTCCCCTTTATCCTTAAACTGTGACCCCTTGTTCTGGACTTCCCCAACATCGGGAACAATCTTCCTGCATCTAGCCTGCCCAACCCCTTAAGAATTTTGTAAGTTTCTATAAGATCCCCCCTCAATCTTCTAAATTCTAGCAAGTACAAGCCGAGTCTATCCAGACTTTCTTCATATGAAAGTTCTGACATCCCAGGAATCAGTCTGGTGAACCTTCTCTGTACTCCCTCTATGGCACGAATGTCCTTCCTCAGATTAGGAGACCAAAACTGTACTAGGAGACCAAAACTGTATGCAGTACTCCAGGTGTGGTCTCACCAAGACCCTGTACAACTGCAGTAGAACCTCCCTGCTCCTATACTCAAATCCTTTTGCTATGAATGCTAACATACCATTCGCTTTCTTCACTGCTTGCTGCACCTGCATGCCTACTTTCAATGACTGGTGTACCATGACACCCAGGACTCGTTGCATCTCCCCTTTTCCTAATCGGCCACCATTCAGGTAATAGTCTACTTTCCTGTTTTTGCCACCAAAGTGGATAACCTCACATTTATCCACATCATACTGCATCTGCCATGCATTTGCCCACTCACCCAGCCTATCCAAGTCATCTTGCAGCCTCCTAGCACCCTCCTCACAGCTAACACTGCCCCCCAGCTTCGTGTCATCCGCAAATTTGGAGATGTTGCATTCAATTCCCTCGCCCAAATCATTAATATATATTGTAAATAGCTGGGGTCCCAGCACTGAGCCTTGCGGTACCCCACTAGTCACTGCCTGCCATTCTGAAAAGGACCCGTTTACTCCTACTCTTTGCTTCCTGTCTGCCAGCCAGTTCTCTATCCACATCAATACTGAACCCCCAATAACGTATGCTTTAAGTTTGTATATTAATCTCTTATGTGGGACCTTGTCGAAAGCCTTCTGAAAGTCCAGATATAACACATCCACTGGTTCTCCCTTATCCACTCTACTAGTTACATCCTCGAAAAATTCTATAAGATTCGTCAGACATGATTTACCTTTCATAAATCCATGCTGACTTTGTCCAATGATTTCACCATTTTCCAAATGTGCTGCTATCCCATCTTTAATAACTGATTCTAGCAGTTTCCCCACTACCGATGTTAGACTAACTGGTCTGTAATTCCCCATTTTCTCTCTCCCTCCCTTTTTAAAAAGTGGGGTTACATTAGCTACCCTCCAATCCTCAGGAACTACTCCAGAATCTAAAGAGTTTTGAAAAATTATCACTAATGCATCCACTATTTCTGGGGCTACTTCCTTAAGTACTCTGGGATGCAGCCTATCTGGCCCTGGGGATTTATCGGCCTTTAATCCATTCAATTTACCTAACACCACTTCCTGGCTAACCTGGATTTCACTCAGTTCCTCCATCTCATTTGACCCCCGGTCCCCTGCTATTTCCGGCAGATTAATTAAGTCTTCCTTAGTGAAGACAGAACCAAAGTAGTTATTCAATTGGTCTGCCATGTCCTTGTTCCCCATGATCAATTCACCTGTTTCTGACTGCAAGGACCTACATTTGTTTTGACTAATCTTTTTCTCTTCACATATCTATAAAAACTTTTGCAGTCAGTTTTTTATGTTCCCTGCCAGTTTTCTTTCATAATCTATTTTCCCTTTCCTAATTAAACCCTTTGTCCTCCTCTGCTGGACTCTGAATTTCTCCCAGTCCTCTGGTAGGCTGCTTTTTCTGGCTAATTTGTATGCTTCATCTTTTATTTTGATACTATCCCTGATTTCCCTTGTTATCCACGGATGCACTACCTTCCCTGGTTTATTCTTGTGCCAAACTGGGATGAACAATTGTTGTAGTTCATCCATGCAGCCTTTAAATGCCTTCCATTGCATATCCACCGTCAACCCTTTAAGAATCAATTGCCAGTCTATCTTGGCCAATTCACATCTCATACCCTCAAAGTTACCTTTCTTTAAGTTTAGAACCCTTGTTTCTGAATTAATTATGTCACTCTCCATCCTAATGAAGAACTCAACCATATTATGGTCACTCTTGCCCAAGGGGCCACGCACAACAGGACTGCTAACTAACCCTTCCTCATTACTCAATACCCAGTATAGAATAGCCTGCTCTCTCATTGGTTCCTCTACATGTTGATTTAGAAAACTATCCCGCATACATTCCAAGAAATCCTCTTCCTCAGCACCCCTGCCAATTTGATTCACCCAATCTATATGTAGATTGAAGTCACCCATTATAACTGTTTTACCTTTGTTGCACGCATTTCTAATTTGCTGTTTGATGCCTTCCCCAACTCCACTACTACTGTTAGGTGGCCTGTACACAACTCCTGCTAGCGTTTTCTGCCCCTTAGTGTTTCACAGCTCTACCCATATCGATTCCACGTCTTCCAAGCTAATGTGCTTCCTTTCTATTGCTTTAATCTCCCCTAACCAGCAACGCTACCCCACCTCCTTTTCCTTTCTGTCTATCCCTCCTGAATATTGAATATCCCTGGATGTTCAGCTCCCAGCCTTGGTCACCCTGGAGCCATGTCTCCGTGATCCCAACTATATCATAGTCATTAATAGCTATCTGGACATTCAACTCAACCACCTTATTACGAATGCTCCTTGCATTGAGACACAAAGCCTTCAGGCTTGTTTTTACAACACTTACCTCTTATACAATTATGTTGAAAAATGGCCCTTTTTGGTTTTTGCCCTGGATTTGTCTGCCTACCACTTTTACATTTCACCTTGCTACCTATTGCTTCTACCCTCATTTTACACCCCTCTGTCTCTATGCTCACACATTTAAGAAACCCACCACCTCTTATTGTTTATTATCTTTTTCTTCTTTCCCCCCTACATGTTGGGTCTGAGTGCTTCCCTTCTCTGCCTCCTGCCTCACACTGTCTACTAGTTTTCTCTATTTGAGTCCCTCCCCCCAACCGTTCTAGTTTAGTCTCCCCAGTAGCCTTTGCAAATCTCCCCGCCAGGATATTGGTCCCCCTCGGGTTCAAGTGCAACCCGTCCTTTTTGTACAGGTCACACCTTCCCCAAAAGAGGTTCCAATGATCCAGAAACTTGAATCCCTGCGCACTGCACCAGTCCTTCAGCCACGCATTTATCCTCCACCTCGCTCCATTCCTACTCTCACTGTCGCGTGGCACAGGCAGTAATCCTGAGATTGTTACCTTTGCAGTCCTTTTCCTTAACTCTCTTCCTAACTCCCTAAATTCTCCTTTCAGGACCTCTTCCCTTTTTCTACCTATGTCATTGGTACCTATATGTACCACGACCTCGGGCTCCTCTCCCTCCCTCAATTTACTTTTAAGAGCAACCTTTGACCAGATGTTTGCGTGTTTTGGTCACCAACAGGTTGTTAATGTCTTACTAGATCCTTGGAAGTATTTGGAAAGGAAGCTTGAGATTGAGACATCAACAAATGAGATACAGGGATTGTTCACATGCACCACGAGTTCACATGCACTACCTACATTGGGAAGGTAGATTGAGAATTTGCCTTCAGAGGCAACAGCTGCCCCTTACTATTGTTTTCACAGAAAGTTTGTGGCAGCTTTAAATATTCAAAGTGTTTTACTTCACTGCATGTTATTCAATATTTAAAGTTTGATTTTGGGATATCTGTAGAGAACTTGTAGTGAAATGCCATTTTTACCAGCTGGCGCATAACTCTGCTAATGATCATCGACTTGCTTTACAACTTGCCCTACAATTTCACGTATTGGGCAGAGAACAATGAGTAAGAGTTGTGCCCTTCTGTCCAGGGCAATGCTGGGAAAAGTTCCCTTTCCCTACTCCTTTGTTTTAATTAGTATACACGTGTCAGGGGTTATGCGGCAAAGGCAGGAGAATGGGGTTGAGAGGGAAAGATAGATCAGCCATTATGGAATGGTGGGGTAGATTTGATGGGCCCAAACGGCCTAATTCTGCTCCTATCACTTATGACTTGACAGATTTTTTTTGCTATGAAGTGACATGTACACCACAAGGACAGCAGCAGTTCAGGGCGATAGCTCATCACCACCTTCACAGGGGAAATTGACTCACCCTGCGAATCCCGCTTAGAATAGTACAGCACAGAAACAGGTCCTCAGTCCATAATTTCTGCAGTGAACATAATTCCAAGATCCGTTCTTAGCTGCCTGCATATAATCCATCATCCTCTATTCCCTGCATATCCATGTGCCTCTCTAGAGGTCTGTCAAATGCTACTAATGTATCTGCCTCCACCACCTCCAGCAGCATGTTCCAGGAATCCACACTCTCTCTGTACAAAAACTTGCTCCTTTAAACTCTGCTCCTCTCACCGTAAAACTATGCTCTCTGTATTTGATATTTCTATCCTGGAGAAAAGGTTGATTGTTTACTTCATGTCTCTCATAATGATATATACTTCAATCAGGACTTTCCTCAGTCTACAGCATTCCAGAGGAAACAATCCAAGTCTGTCCAACCTCTCCTTGTAGTTAATATACCCTAATCTAATTCTGGTAAATCTCCTCTGCACCCTTTCTAAAGCCTCCACATCCTTCCTATATTGGGATGACCAGAATTGCATGCATTATTTGAAATGTGGCCTTATCGAGATCCTAAAGCTGCATCATGACTTCCTGACTTTTATAATCAATGCCCCAACCTATGATGGTAAAAATACCATATCCCTCTTTACCACTGTATCCACTTTCAGGGAGTTATGGATTTGGACCACAAGATCTCTCAGTACATCAATGCTGTAAAATGTCAGACCGTTAATTGCATACTTTTCTCTTACATTCTAACTCCCAAAGGGCAACACCTCACACTTGCTCAGATTACACTCCATCTGCCATTTCTCTTCCCATTTCTGTAGCTATCTATATCCAGCTGTACACTTTGACAGCCTTCTTCAGTCTGCAACCCCAGCAATCTTGGTGTAATCTGCAAACTTACTAACCAAACTATCTAACAGAGCTCCCAACAAAGACTTTATCAAATGCCTTGCTAAAATCCATGTAGACAACATCCCCTACCTTATCTTCATGGATCACCTGTCATTAAAAAAAAAACGATCAATTAGTAACCCATTTTTCTTCCAAATGAGAATAAATCCTACCCCAAAGAATCCTCTCCAATAGCTTCCCTACCACTGATGTGAGGCTCAATGGCCTATATCCCCTGGACTCCCTCTGCTTCCCTTCTTACACAAAAGAACATTGGCTACTCTCCAGTTCTCCTGGACCTTGCTTGCAACTAGAGAAGACACAAAGGTCTTCGCCAAGGCTCCCGCAATGTCCTCTGTTGCCTCTCTCAATAACCTGGGATAGCTCCCATCAGTGCTTAAGGGTTTATCCAATTTAATGTTCTTCATAGGCCCTACACCACCTTCTTCTTAATCTCAAATTGCCCTCTCCAGCCCTTTGTGACTTCATCTTCAGGACATCCCATGAATGAATTTTTAAAAAGCCAGTTGCTGATTCAGCAGGAAAACTGGTAAAACAGATATGGATTTTCCTTGCAATTCCCAATGATCGCACTCAGCCCTGTGAGCAAAAATGAAATCTGATGCAGTCAGCTGCACAATGTAGCACATTATATAGTATTTATTCAATATTTCATTCAGTAAATTGATTGCTTCATTTTAATAAAACTTTAAATTATTGGTCACAAATGTAATACAGTAAATGATCGAAGTCCTTCAGCAGTGACCGTTGACTCGTTCAGCCATTCCTTCCTCACTTGTTCGGCACTTCAGTCCATGCATTAAGACTTTGATGGGTCAATGTGAATACCTTTGGTGCCTGTGCCAATCCTGCCACTATTACCCTTTCCAATGCAGTCTCTGCAGCTGTAAAACTCTATTTGAATCCATGGAGCTCAGTGTCTGAATTAGGGGCATACCATTTTGCCATGGCGATATGTACTTGTAAAGTAGGAACTCATTCACTTGAAGACAGGCTTGCACATATAGTGCCTTTCATGGTGCCAGGATGGCACAGGCAACAAAGTACTCATTGAAAGTATCGTTTCAATGTTATAATCTAACCAAAGGTTTGCATGCTGCTACCTCCCACAAACAGCAATGAGATAATAACCAGAATCAGATTTAGAGACGTTACTGTGAGATAAATACTTACCATGACACCAGGGAACAATTCATCCTCAATTAATGCCTTTGGCTCTTTCACTAATACACCGGTTCAGCAGAGGCATCCTGTACTCAGAATGATGCTGCAGTGTCGGCTGGAATATTGTGCAAGGGTTCACAGCAAGATTTTGCAAGATGCAAGAGTTCAACCAACTGTCCCAAGAATAGATAAGATGTGCAACAAGAAAGCAAGCTTTGAAGACAAATCTACACGCAAAGGCAGGTTTCCAGAAATCCAGGAGTTCGATTTTGAGGAGCTATTACAAACCACACTTATCTTTGATGCAATACAAAATAATATGATTGTATTTTTTGGACCTGAAATGATTTGATCAAACACACTTGACAAGGAATCATAATTTAAAAATCAGAAGCAGGATATTTAGGATGGCATTCCCTTCTACAAAAATGCAGGTAATTGCTCAATTAATTAATTTAAAAAATCATATTTTGGCTAGCTGAGAAAACTATGGGGAATAAAAACCAAAGAGATGGATGGAGTTGCAGGACCGCACAATTATATTGAATGCTGGAAGGGGGTGCAGAGGGCGAGGAACATATTTGTTTCTATTTAATCAACTCTACACGCGAAGAACCGGGCCTCTGCACCACATCCTGAGCAAATGAACCACTGGATCGAAGTTTATTAACGTAGCTGGTGATGCACATGCGTGCGAGGTGAAGGCAGCGAGGGTGTATGCATGAGGCAGGCAGTTGCAGTGGCAATGACGCATCAATGGGCAATATTGGCAAAAGCTCGGAGTCATCAGTAAACACAAACAGCAACAATCTCAGGTCCTGGTCACTGAGCGAGAGGTTCTGGGGTTGATCTCTGCCCGTGGTTTCACTGGTCAAAGATGAGTCTCCAGTGGCACCCACGCTCGGACTCGGCACTGTAAAGTATATACAGGCACTGATGTAGAATCCAGTTCGACCATTGTTCTTCTGTTGGCCAATATTCCCATTAGCAATGTCCAATTGCATCCCCCAAAAATATGAATTTCAGAGGAATTATGTCCCAGTCGAGAAAGACACCTTGAGTAGACGAGGAATTGGGGAAGAGCACTGCAAGGAACAAGTACAGGGGCAAGCTACAAGGGGCAGATGTCACAGCATGAGGTAGTGATTCATCGCCATTTAAGTTTTGTTCACAAATCACAATAATTTTACCTTTGATCCACTTACCGGTTCAGTGACACAACAAGGCAGGACTTAAGTAACGCCTGACCAGAGAGCCACCGAGCATGCTCAACATCTCCCACAGCAGTGCTCTGTAGGCTGGGAATAAATGCAGTGTAAAGTAGGGACTGTGGTGGAGAAGCAGCAGAGTCCCCCAGCACAGCCAGAGCTCTTAACATGAGGTGGTGGCTGGGAACCTTGGCGATGGGAGGAAGGGTAGGAGGTGACTAGCTTCCGGTAAGCGATCTGTAAACAAGGGCCTAGGAACGGCCCAGTCTCCTACTGCAACTTCCTGATCTGTCGTCGCTCCTGCCTCCTCTGTTTCTTTTCCGATATGTCTGGGTTCGTGGGAGGTTCTGCAGTAAACCATGGTCCAAGGAAGTTCACCCACAATAGGTACAGAGCTCTCCCTGGTGCCTGAAATTTTAAAAAGTAAGAATCAATCTGGGAATACAGGGTCAATAGAATGCCGTACTGACAGCAAGTTCTTTCAAGTCACAAGTTTAGTTTAGAGACAGGCCCTTCAGCCCACTGGGTTCAGCGCCGACCAGCGATCCCCGCGCATTAACACTATCATACACCCACAAGGGACAATTTTTTTTACATTTACCAAGCCAATTAACCAACAAACCTGTACATCTTTGGAGTGTGGGAGGAAAACGAAGATCTCGGAGAAAACCCACGCAGGTCACGGGGAGAATGTATAAACTCCGTACAGACAGCACCCGTAGTCGGGATCGAACCCGGGTCTCCAGCGCTGCATTCGCTGTAAGGCAGCAACTCTACCGCTGTGCCACTGTGACCGTAACACAAAGGGTTATAAATGTGCAATAATCTTTTTCGGGTGTATGTGGGAAAAGAAAAAGGAAAAAAAGAAACAGGCCATTTGATCCATCAAGTCCACGTCAACCATCGATCACACACACGCTCTATGTCCTACAACGTAGAGGTAATTTACAGAAGCCAATTAACCTACAAACATGCGCGTCTTAGTTATATGGGAGGAAAGTGGAGCACCCAGAGAAAAAACACGCATTCACAAGGAGAACATATAAATTCAGCACAGACAGTACCCATAGTCAGGATTGAACCCGGGTTTCTGGCGCTGTGAGGTAGCAGCTCTACCACTGCAGCAATGTGCTGCCTATTACTGGGACAACTACACAACTACCGCTGTGTAGTTATTGATGAGTTTTATTACACTGCTGAGGAACTGCTCAGGGTGGGGGAAAAGCATGTCAGAGTCCTGTAACTCATATAGGCCCTTCAGCTCACCACATACATGACCATCATAGACCTATCCATTATGTTCTATGGTCTCACTGATTCAGGTGCCTGTTCAGATACTGCTTAAATGTCGCGAAAGCACTTGCCTCCACTGTCCGCTGAGGCACAGCATTTCAGATTCCACACGCCCTCTGGGTAAAAACACTCTTACCAAGATCCTCTATAATCCTCTTAACCCCTATACTAAATCTATTCCCTCTGATTTAGATACCTATGCCACACTCAAAAGTTCTTGTTGTTTACCTTATTACCCACCCACCCCTCTTATAATTGTGTATATCTCTATTAGGTTCTACTCCCGCAGTTTCCCCTGCTCCATGGAAAAACCCAGCCTCTGTGCAGCAAACACTTCACCTGGGCCCACCCTTCATCTGGACCCTCTCTTGTACCACCTCTAGTGCAGCAACCAGTACTCCACGCAGTATTCCAGCCACAGCCTAGTCAATGTTTTATATTGTACCATAACCCTGTTCTTGTATTCGACACTCCAGCTAACCGAGACAAATATCCAATATACTCGCTCACCACCTTATGTAAATGTACTGCCATCTCCAGGGATACTTGGAGATCACCTATTCATGTTCTCCAGCCATGCTGCCAGCCCCACTGAGTTACGCCAGCACTCTGCGCCTTTTTGAGTATTAACCATCATCTGCAGTTCTTTGTTTCAACTACATACAATGATAATGCCGTACTTGGTTATAACGGACAATCAGCAATAAGGAACACCATTCCCCCTCCTATGGTCCATTATAGCAAGGGTTTACTGTGCTTACCATTCATTGTGTATGTCCTACTCCAGACAGTTGTTTGGCCACAAATGCAGCTCAGCCTATATAGTGGGCAGGCATTACCATTAAACAAAAATGCCTCACGAGCCACTAGGGCTGGACAAAGATCCTTTCATCACCTACTGCATACAGCTTTATGCCGCTAACCTTTGTTCCTTCTCTAAATGCACTCCATCACCATACAAAATATCCCCAGAAAACATGCAAATCCCTTAAAATTGCCAAAACGTTGCAGATAAAATTAAAACTTACTAGGAGCCATAGATACCAGAAGTACATGGATAAACAGCTGAGGACTTGTAGAATGGCAGTAAGTAGAATGACATCCTTTAAATGCCTGCAAGGGAAAGAATGCGTGTTTAGCCCCAATCACACCGACCTCTAGAGAACAAAGTGAACTTTACAGCCCAACTAATTTCAGTTACAGAAGCAATAATTTAGGCACACACGCTCTTTGTCCCTCAAGACTGCTGCATTAATGAGGTTGTGACTAATCTGTCACCCAACTCCAGAGCTTTGCTTTATCACTTAAAAGCTTTGGTTATTAAACTCGACTCTTTAAATTAACAACTGGCCCAGCTGAACTCTGCATTTCCCAACCTTCAGTGTGCAGAATAAGTCACTTGAATTAAGTTAAGACAGGAGCATCGCATTTACTGTCTGAATTAAGAGATGAGTAGAGAAAAGTTCACAAAGTTCTCTCTTTCGTACTCTTCTCCGACTCAGAATTAATGGTCTGAAAGGGCAAGTCAAATTCCATTGAAATCCTGTTGAAGAGCCAAGCTTTAATAGTTAACATGTGTTCCAAAGATCGAACTATCCAAATCAAATGGAAATTGTTTCCCTCCTACCTAGTCATATGTCTTTAGATCGTGGAAATCAGATCACCCAAATTCCAGTGAATGCAACGATGTAATTTAAATTAAAGAATTCTGGTGGTACTTCAGTAAATCTACAAGGGAGAAAGCCTACAAATTCTTCCTAACACTTGGTGCCCAGCATTACTCTCATTATTCCAGGTTTTGTTTCAGGCGTTGGTGCAACGGTGACAGAATTTCAACACCCTTGTACTCCAATGCTGTGGACATAAACCAGCAGCAATAGATATTCCCGTTAGTTCTGAAGGTAAGCCATACTTCTGCTGGGGATTTGTTGGAAATGATGCCATTTTGCCTCAAATTATGAACCACCACAAAAAGCTGCATTCACCAAAGGAGCAGTAAGTGTATTGAGAGAAACAGTTAGCAGGTCTGATCGATGACTGATTTTCAGGATCAGATCTCATAGAAACAAGTTAAATAAATACAGAACCAGAGAAAGACCCAAGGGAACAATCAATTGATCAGCAAAAGGAGAGATAACGGGGCAAGTCAGAAGAGGGTGACAACAAGATAATGAAAGTCACAGTACAGAAAAGAATGAAAGCAAGATATTAATAATAATAATAGATTTTATTTATATAGCGCTTTTCAGGACTCAAAGTCGCTTTAAGATGGTCTGATAACACAAATCAAAGTTAATTGCACTGGTTCCCCTTTACCTAAATTACCAACATCTAACAACACTCAAATAATTGAACAATGAACAGTTTACTGCAACCAATCTGTGCTGCACTGTGGACACTCACTCTGCCATACCCTGCTCCATGTTCAGGTCAATGCCGCCATCGAGGAGGGCGTTGTCCGGGGAGAACACGGGATGGGCCATTCCTTGCATCCAACGATAGCTGAAGCTGTAGACAACCAGGGCAAAGGCCAGCAATCCCTGTCACAGAAAGAGAGAGCTTTACTGAAGGGAGACAGAGATACAAAATTAAACTTTTATAGTCAGATACCTTGTGTAACTGTGTCCTTGACCTCAGCGGCCAAGGTTCAGAGAGCAATGACGCGTGTGACTCACGCTCCCATCATTCGCCCCATCCTCCTAGTCCAAAAACTGGTCAAAATGCAGGGACCATGCCCAGAATCCCATGTGGACCATGGGACACTCAGTCAACCTCCTCAAGCAAGATAAAATCTGTGAAAAAAATAAAACGGTGTCCAACAACTCCTGAGTAGCTGACTCCTATTTGCTGTGCCCCCCAAGCAGCTGACTCATCTAGATGGTATGGGGGTGCCACGTGCAATTTTTCTTGGGTACCAACACACCAAGGGGCCAATTTCCACCTGCAATCTAGTTAGCCAACTACAATGGGGAACAAAGCCATCAGGGTCAAGGCTCACTCTGCTCACAGGAACAGGGTGGCCTCTACCAAGGGGCTCAGAAGGTGCCAAGAGGAACAGACTCTGGCATATTTTGCTCTGTAGATCAGTTAGATAACACATGTTAACAATTGTCAAGGGTGGCATGGTGGCACAGTGGTAGAGTTGCTGCCTTACAGTGCCACAGATCCAAGCTTGGGTTTGATCCTACTACTGGTGCTGTCGGTAAGGAGTTTGTATGTCTCCCTGTTATCTGCGTGGGCCGCAGGGCCTACTTTCACGTTGTATCTTAAACTACACCAGCTCACAGGAGGAAAATCATTTGACCACTAATTTTCCCTCTGATGTATTCTTCCCATAATCTCTTCTGCTCCCCCATATGCTACCACTCACAAAGGGGTAATTTAGTGACCCACACGCTTACCATCATGTCCATGGGTGACAAGAAATTGCAGATGCTGGTTTCCAAACAAAGAAGGATATGGGAAGAAACCAGAGTACCAAGGGGAATCCTGCAGTGACAGAAACAACATCCAAATTCCACATAGTCTGTAAGGGTTGGTATTTAACTTGGGTCACTGGAGCTGTAAAGCATCAGTAATCCTACTCTGCCACTGTGCTGCCCACTATCCAGCAATCTTTGTTAGTAGGTACACAGGCATGAATTTAAGTTGGTCCCTCCTGTAATGCTCTGTAGTTAAATTGCCCACCATTTATTACTTCCATTACCACAAAGAAACACCGAGTTAAACACCAAAAAGTATCTGTATCTATAACACCAGTCTTTAATCTCAGAATCAAGATAATTGTGGGGAAAATAAATTAGAGGTCAAGCCTGATGTTTAATATCACAAATAATTGGCCTCAGTACCACGTGGCTACAAATCTGATAAATAAAACTCACTCGAGGCTTTTGTCAGAATGCGTGCTTATGTGAAAAAAAGTGAGTTCACCATCAGGTTCAATCTTGATATAGGGACCACAAGGGAAGAGAGAACAGAATTTTGACTCACCCAGGTCCAGAATGTGACTGAACTGTAGAAAAGGAAGAGGTTCACTGCTCCATAAATAGCCTGTAGAAAAGACAATGAGGCTGTCAGAAAGAGGAAAATCACTACATCATTGATTTTGTTCTCTGACAAAGTGCATAAGTAGTGGGAAGGAAGCCCACACATCTCACTGGAAAATGAGGGAATAAACTCACAGAGCACGCCTCACGAGTGTCTTTATGCTTTCCCTTACACCTGATTGAAATCAAGCTCTGACAGAAAAATAAAGCAGAATAGAATTGGGAGGGACACGTGTCTAGATATTATGGCTCTAGTGAAAGTTGAGAGCACAGAGAAGGTTAATATAACATCAAAATACACGGGCGGATTAGAGGTGGCACATCGGCAACGTTTCTGCCTTACAGCGCCAGAGACCCGTGCTAGTGTATGCGGTGATCGCCAGTCGGCAAGGATTAGGTGGGCTGAAGGACTTGTTTCTACGCTGTCTCTCTAAAATAAAGTCTAATATAGAGATTACCCCAAAGGATCATTGTCGGCATCATTTTCCATAGAGGAGGCATGGAATGTTGTGAATGGCAAGATAAATGAATGGACAAAAAACCAGAGAAGCAGCAGAATAAAGTGGCACATAGACCAGACTAAATACTAATTAGAAATGGGAGAGGAATGAGCCAAAAATCAAACCCAGACCAGTCAAATGATTTTGTGGAAAGGTTCACGTCACAGAATGATAGTGTCCATTGGTGCACATGCTTTTGGGGCATGGCAGAAAACCAGGACACGGACATTGAGAGAATGTGAAAATCCCACACAATCAGCCCTGGAAGACAGGACTGAATTGGGGTCTCTGGCAGTGTGAGGCAGTAGCTTTACCAGCTGCACCACTGTGGCACACTACTTCGTTCATAAGAAACCACTGCACAAAGCATCAACTTACATTAGCTCCCAGAATAATCCTCAAATAGAATTTCAGTGTCTCCTTGTTCTCTTCAAAAATCTGCTTCTTGCCTTTTGTTCCAACCTTGCCAGTTTTCAGCTAGACGAGAAATAATTTCATCAGAATCGGTGATGCAGAGAATAACATTATACTTTAAAAAGTATCACCCGACCCACCACCTCAAAATAAACCTTAAGACATAAATAGAAAATTCAAAAACTCATCAGCCAACATTAATGAAGTTGGATTTTACATCTGATTGGCTCTCTAATCCATAGAGCCATCGTACAGAATCACACAATACCACTTCTCCAACAGCAACCCCACAAACAGTACCAATCTTCCAGATGGTACGACTGACTGATAACATCAGAGCAATGACCCTACCCACAAATCACCTTCCCAATACTGGGTGCTCATTCACAGAGAGCGACACTGAGTACCAGGATATTTAGAGCACAAATGGATACTATTGGCATTGCCAGATTGCTACCTTACAGTGCAGAGGACTCATCACATTGTGCCAGCAGTTTCCAAAGTGTCAGCATGGTTTTGTAAACAGGAGAACTTGCCTGACAATTCTTGTGAAATTCTTTGAGGAAGTAAATAGCCGGATAGGCAAAGAGGAATCAGTGGATGGTGCTTACTTGGATTTTCAGAAGGCCTCTGATAAAAGTGCTACACGTGAGGCTGCTAAATAAGATGAGAGCCCATGCTATTAGAAGGAAGATACTAGCATGCATATATAAGATTGACTGAATGGCAAAAGGCACAGTGGGAATAAAGGGTTTTTACTGGTTGGCTGCCAGTGACCAGTGATGTTCTGCAGGGGTCGCTGTTGGCTCCACTACTATTAATGTTGTATATTAATTATTTGAATGATGGAATTGATGGTTTTATGGCCAAGTTAGTGGATAATATGAAGATAGGTGGTGGGGCAGGTAGTGTAGAATTCAGAAATTGGAGGTGCAAAGATACTTGGGAATGCTGGTGCAGAATTCCCAAAAGGTTAATTTGTAGGTTGAATCAGCAGTAAGCAAGGCAATCAATCGAATTCATTTTGAGAAGACTAGAATATAAAAGTAAGGATGTAATGCTGAGGATTTATAAGGTACTGGTTAGACCGTATTTGAAGTATTGCGAGCAGTTTTAGGCTGAGGAGGAATGATCCCGGGGATGGTTGGGTTAACATATGATGAGCATATGACAGCTCCGAGCCTGTACTCGCTGCAGTTTAAAAGGGTGAGAGGGAAATCTCATAGAAACTTACCATATAATGAAAGGCTTAGATCGAGTGGATATGGAGAGGGTGTTTCCACTAATTGGAGTGTTTAGGACCAGAGGGCATAGCCTCAGAATAAAAGGATGTACCTTTAAAAAGGATACAAGGAGGAATTTCTTTACCCTGAGGGTGGTGAATCTGTGGAAACCATTGCCAGACATCAGTGGAACTCAAGTCCTTGGGTTTTTTTTAAAGCAGGGATTGACAGGTACTTGATTAATACAGGTGTCAAAGGTTACTGGGAGCAGGCAGGAAATTGGGGTTCAGAGGGAAAGATAGACCAGCCATTATTGTATGGCAGAGTAGACTCAATGGGCTGAATGGCCTAATTCTGCTCCTATGACTTATGGACATGAACTTTCTAGGGTCGAAGGACTATGGGCTCACTTATGGGGAGGACTAAACTTAAAATGATTGATCCTAATGGTCCAGTCCTGAGGGGATGTGGAAAAACAGCAACCGGGGCACCGGACCTGCCCCAGATCCCCAAACCATGCTGCCCTGAACCCGGGCCCGCAGTCTACCCCCCTCTCCCCTGGTCCCGGGACCTCGGTCCTCTTCCCCGAACCCGGGTCCACGGTCTCTCCCCCCCTCCCCCCTGGTCTCGGGCCCGCGGTCCTCCTCCCCTCTACCCTGGCCCCGGGGCCACGACCCCCACACGCAGCCCTCAGTCTCGGGCCTGGAGCCGGGGAAGTGTCCCGCGGCGCTGCCTCGCTGCCTCGCTGCACCCTCACCGCCATGGCCCCCGCGGCTCGGTGAGCGATCTCCGCCGAACCAACAGTCAGCGCTCCACGCCACTTCCGGCGCACAGTGCTGTCGTCGGGGGGAGAGCATTGGTCGGGCGCCTGGATGACGTCATAGAGCCGAGGCCCCGCCCCCAGACCAGGTGTGCGAGTGCAGTTCACCTGTGCGCCGCGCCTGCGCACATCACCGCCGCCCGCCGTAAAGAGCAAAGATCCTATAGGATGTACACGAAAATGCTGGAGAAACTCAGCGGGTGCAGCAGCAGCATCTATGGAGCGAAGGAAATAGGCAACGTTTTGGTAAAGAGCAACATTAATCAGGACAGTGAAACTAGTCGGAGAACTCGGTGGGGGAGGGACGGAAAGAGAGGGGAAACTAAGGGCTACTTTCAGTTAGAGAAATCAAATTTTTTTCCGCTGGGTTGTAAGCTGCCAAAGCGAAGCCCAGCAGCTTCTCCCAGGCAATGCCTTTGACATGCACACTATCTCCTGACAGGGAACAGAAGAAGCACCAGTGCAGGGGTGGGGAACCTGCGACCGGCCTTCTAGGCCATTAATTGCGGCCTTTTGAATGAATCCACATTTTGTAGAACAAATCCTTTTATTTTTATTTAAGAAGGAACTGCAGATGCTGGAGAATTGAAGGTAGACAAAAATGCTGGAGAAACTCAGCGGATGAGGCAGCATCTATGGAGCGAAGGAAATTGGCGACATTTCGGGTCAAGACCCTTCTTCAGATCTGAAGAAGGGTCTCGACCCGAAACGTCGCCTGTTTCCTTCGCTCCATTGATGCTGCCTCACCCTCTGAGTTTCTCCAGCATTTTTGTCTACCTTTTATTTTTATTAATATGTTTTTGTTCATCTTTTATTATTTTAATTTTAATCTTAAAATGAACGTATTTAAAATACCAAAGAGTAAAAGAAGATTCAACGAAATAATCCTCCCCGACTGACAGCCACAATTAAAACATTAATAAGTCATGAGGGCTATTTTAACAAAATAATGTACATTTTGAAGTATATCTAATTGAAGTTTCTTGGATGCAGCCTTATTCGATTACAGATAACTTAATGTGGCATTCCAACATGAAAAGGTTCCCCACCCCTGCACCAGTGGGTCATTCAGCCCTTCCAACCTGCTTTGCATTCAGTAAGATCACGGCTGATCCAACCTTGGCAACAGTTTGAGTTTCAGTGTAGTTTGAGTTTTGTTTATAAGCGAGTTCGGTATTCCGACTGCGCATGTCTCTCGCGATAAACATTCTCGGCAGCTGTGCTGCTGCATGTATACAGACCTGCGTTTCATCCGTAGTCAGGATCAAACCTGGGTCTCCGGCATTGCAAGCACTGTTGAATTGTTACTGGACCATCCCCGTCCCCTCCCGAGTGTCCCATCCCAGTCCGGGGGCGGCTGGAGATGTCCGGGGTGACCCTGAACTAACGGGACACCGGCCCATTGCAGTGGCGGCCCAGGCTTACAGCCAGCACAGAAAAGAAGTGCTAACTCCAGCTCAACTCTGCCTGTCCCGCCGGGTTAACCGACAGCACTGGACTGACAGGACACCGGCCCGGAGCAGTGGAGTTAGCGCTTCTTCTCTCTGCTGGCTCGCCCGTGGCCTTGTCAGTTGGCAGCCCGGCCAGCTCTCCGACCTTCGGACCTTCAATTACGGCCGACACCACCACCCCTCCTTCTCATGGCCGATCATCGGTTCATGAGTTGGATGGGGTGCCGGACTTTAAGCGCCATCGCGCGGGCCATAACTCCTCAGCTGGCCCGCCGGCTGGGCTTTGTGTGCAGTCCAGCACCCAGGCCAACTCACCATTCACCCAGCCATGGCTGAGTCGGTCAACGAATTGCCGTCGGGAATTAGTCCCGTATTTTGACCCTTTGTCCCTTATTTGGGGGTGAAAAAGTTTGCAACCATACGTTGTACAGTGAACAACTGTGTGGTAACCAGTCAGCGGAAAGACAATACATGAGTCTGAAGAAGGGTCTCTACCTGAAACGTCACCCATTCCTTCTCTCCAGAGATGCTGCCTGTCCCGCTGAGTTAATCCAGCATTTTGTGTCTATCATGATTATCAACACCTTCCCTGCTCTCTTTTAACCTGACCACCTTTCAGTTCAAATCTGTGTGAATCCCCATCTCCAGAAGTCATGATACTGGATGCAAGAGCCATTGGATTGTAGTCATTAAGGCAATCTACCTTGCTTTTCTTTGGTGCCAACAAATTATTATAAAATAAATTCTCAGTTATTCTAGGTAGACCAGACCTTGATAAGTTAAGGCACAATTTGTACTGCAATGTTAGCAATTTGTACTGCAATGTACTACTGTGTAATAATTCACAAGGAATAACAGAATGATTACAACACAGAATAAAGCTACGATATATTAAATCCCTGACAGTCTACACAAGAACAATCCAGCTGGTCGCACACCCTCTACCACAGGCCTGCAAATTCTTTCCTTTCAGATATTTAACTATCTCCCTTCTGAATTCTACAACTGAATCAGTTTCCTTTGTGGACCCAGCAGTGCATTCCACATCCACCCTGTCTCTTCATCGCCACCTCTGCGTGTAAAAAAATGTGCTTCTTGTCACTTCTGGTAACTTTTGCTCACCCCCTTCATGTGCCAAAAGTATCCTGACTGGTTGCATCATGGTTTGTATGGCAATTCCAATGCATGGAATGGAAGAGACTGCAGAGAGCGGTGGACTTAGCCTGGGTCCATCAAGGGTACAGCCCTCCCCACCATATAAAGTATCTACATGAGGTGCTGCCTCAAGAAGGGGACATCAACCATCAATGATCTCCATCATCTGGGCCATACCCTCTTTTCACTGCTACTGTTGGACAGGAAATACAGAAGTCCGAAGTCCCACACAACCAAATTCAGCAGCAGTTACTTTTCTACAAACATCAGGTTCTTGAACTGACCTGCACAACCCTGATCCTACCTCGGCAACGGAACACCATGGGCCACCTCTTGCACTACTTGGGCCTGTGTATGTTTGCACTCTCGTCTTGTTTTTCAGTCTTTTTCTATTCAATACCTTGTTGAATTTATGTATAAATTATATTTTTGTGGTGCTGCATGAGTCCATGTTCCTGAGATGCTGCTGCAAGATATTTGTTATACCTGTACCTCACTGTACTTATGCAAATGACAATAAATTAGACTGGACTTGAATACCGTTGAAAGTTATTGCTGAGTGCATGCAAGATAAATGCATCCCCATTATCAACAAAATCAGGTTAAACCATTTCCACCCTACTTAAATCACTAGAGTGATTTGGGAAAAGTGTACCTTGCACAATTTCTCTGCAGATTTGAGATCATTGCACAGTGCGGCATGTGTGGGACTATTCTGCCAGTGCCCATTACATGCAGTTCCCTGACAGCACCAATGGCTGGAAACTTGCCATTTGCAAAGAAGGGGCCAAACAGACTCTCAGTGTCCTAGTCCATTGGGCTTTTATTTTTAGACAGGAACAAACATGGCTAGCAAGTAAGCAAAAGGACCTCTGAACCAAAAATATCCATCAGTTTCCCCCAGTGTAGACAATATTTCCAGGACCCATGGAAAACAGGCAGTCCATGTGCTCCCTCACTGAATTGCTTCACTCTGACATCGGGACAAATCTTCCAATTGCTCTTTGATTTTGCATTAATTTACATTGAAGTCCAGGACATTGGAAAGGGGAATCTTCCACCAAGTAAAGCTGGTTCCATCTCACTGGCAACAGTCATTTGAATCCAACATGCCTCATGAGGAGCGTTGCTCCTGGAGGTTTTGATACAACATAATGGATATGATAGAGTGTGAACATTGGGGGATGGAACAGCCCGTATCACCATATATCCTGTTTTAACCTGGGGTTCCATGTGTCACATTCAGGTGGAGGTGCATCTGAAGTTCAGGATTACCTTTTATGGAGGTGGCCGATTACGACCCAATCTGGAATACATCTGCTGCGACTCATTGGTATCCCATGAGTGAGGGGTCCCAGCTTCACGAGTCAAGGCAGCAGAGTGGGTGCAAAGTGAGGTTAACACTCTGGTGGACGAGTGCCTGTAAGATGAGTAACATTCCACCACCAGCATATTGAGGAAGGGCCATGGGTTGTCAATGTACCTTCCTTAATCAAATCAGTAAATGATTGGTCTATATGGCAGGGTGGTGCAGCTGATGGAGTTACTGCCTCACAGCTCCAGAGACCCAGGGTTCAATCCTGACCATAGGTGTTGCTCTGTAGAGTTTGCATGTTCTCCCTGTGAGCATGTAGGTTCTCTCCAGTTTCCTCCCACATCCCAAAGACATGGAGGATGGTGATTTAATTGAACCTCGTGTATGGGTGAGAGGTAGAATCTGACAGGAGTTGATTGGAATGTGAAGAAAAAACAATGGGATTAGTGTACATCAGTGGTTGGTGGTTGGCAGGACTTAATGGGCCAAAGAGCCTGTTATAGTGCCATGTGACTCTATTAAAGTGTCATGTGACTCTTTGTGGTACCTCACAATTCAGCTGCCACAACTCCTACATTAATGTGGACCACACCACGGAACTCGCTGTGGAGTCCTTTGGTACATCCTGAAGTTATGAAAGGATTATCATAAACGTACGCCTTTCTTTACATTCTGATTGTCATTGATAATGTAAGCTGAATCCAGGTTCTGTTTGTGAATCGTAAGAGTTGGTAATGAAAGTCCAGTGTTCAGGGTCCTTACATGAACCGATCAACAGAAGGAGTCACCTACACAGGTCAGCGTCTTCCTGCTAATTCTCGTCATAGCCACAGAGGGGAGAGCGTTGCCTGGGAATGGCAGCTGCCTGACTGCGGCAGTGCCTGCATGCCAATTGGGTTTGTACAGGGGATAGACACAAAATGCTGGGGTAACTCAGCGAGACAGGAAGCATCTCTGGAGAGAAATAACGGGGGACGTTTCAGATCAAGACCCTTCTTCAGTCTAAAGAATGGTCTCGACCTGAAACGTCACCCATTCCTTCACTCCAGAGATGCTGCCTCACCTGCTGAGTTACTCCAGCATTTTGTGTCTGCAGTTCCTTCCTACACGGATTTGTAACAGAGCCTCACAGACCCTCCTGCAGGACTGCTCATGCCCCAGGCCCTCAGACACCGTGTAGTTCCAGACCCATGTAGAGAGCCCCAGTCTTGAGTCTGAGTCCTGGTCACGGTTGTAGGGGTGGACCTGATGGTATGGTCAGGATATCAAGGCCTGGTGTTGACTACTGTGTAATAATTGGGCAGCAGGGTGGAGGAAACGGGGCAGCACTCATAAAGGAGTGGGCAGGTGAGGGAACGGTGGGGGGGGGGGGGGTGAAGGATAGTCAGATGATACATTTTCATTTATTAATTTTGCTGGTCTGGGCAAAACTAGTAGCCAGCCTTTATTGCCCACCTCCAATCACCCTTGAGAAGGTGGGTGTGAGCCACGATCTTGAACTGCTGCTGCCCTTCTGGTTCGAATAATCCCACAGCGAGTGACCTCCAGAATTTAGCCCCAGCGACGATGAAGGAGCGGCAACATAGTTCCAAGTCAAGATGATGTGTGAGTCAAAGTGGAACCTGCAGGTGGCGGTGTTCCCTTGCACCAGCTGACATTGGTCTATCAAACAGTGCAGGCTGTGGGTTTGGGAGGTGCTGTCGGAGCAGACTTGACTGGTAACTGCAGCGAATTTTGTTGATGGCGCAGTCACTATGCTTCAGAGATGGAGAGAGTGAATGTTTAGGGTAGTGGATGGGGTACCAATCAGTTGGCTCGTTGGTCCTGGCTAATGATGAGGTTTTCAAGAGTTGTGTGAGCTGTACACATCCAGGCTCCAAAGTGGACTCATTAAGGGGTATTTAGCTAATTTGGATTTGTGCAGCAATATGTGAACAGGACTTGTTCCACTTTGCTGGGGAGACACCGTGTTGTAACCGTATTGGAACAGCTTGGCTGGGAGCTCAACGGCTTCTGGATTGCAGGTCTTTTGTCCTACAACTGGCTGTTAGCAGGGGGGCCCCTGAGGCCTTTGTTGTTGTACTTACGGTAATTTCTTGATATTGCATGGAGTGAATTGATTTGGCTGAAGGCCAGTTCTGTGATGGAGGGGACCTGAAGAGGAAGCTGTGATGGATCATCCACTCTGCACTTCTGGATGAAGTACGGGTGGCTGCTGAGAAGGGCGGCAGGAGGCCAAGTGAGAGCCACTGCACGAGTAAATATTTGATTAGAAACAAGATTACCCGAGGTGGGGTTCACCACTGGGGATCAAGTACGACAAGGGAGGGGGGCGAGGGAACGTCTGTTGCTTCACAAGTGGCTGGGTGGGGAAGGGTTGGCCTTCAGGACAAGGATGAAGAGGGCCGACATCTTGAAGTTCCCCCAATCAGAACAGAAAGCTGGTGCGCTATTAAATAAACTGCAGCAATCACAGAGGATGCTACAGGAAGTGGACTTCACAGGGGTTGAGATGCTTAAGCAGTGAATTCTCAGGGGGTAAGGAATGGATTACAGCAGGTGTACTATTAATAAGGTTTGCTGTGCGAACCACGCAGTGGTTTTCAGTGAGTGGGAAGGGGACAATTCTCCAATCCAAGGACTCTTTGCTCGAGCCTCTCCAATAACTGTGAGAGGACAACGTCGAACCAGGCAGAAATTAACGAGGAAGCTGTATAGTGCTCAAAGTTTCATCCCACTCATACTCTGGCAGGCTCTGGGTTTGACCTGATGGTCATTTGGTTTTGCTCTAGGAACTTTAGTGCAAAGAAATCCAGCTCACCACAGTCCAAGTTGTGTAAGCACGACCTAGCCCTGTCCCAACTCACGTGGTTACTGCCCGCAGTTGGCCAATGAGTACCTGACAGGGAGATCTCGGTGCCTTCTCCCTGCAACTTATCAGATGTGATCGGACTGTGTCAGTTTCAGAAGGTCTTCAAGAGGTCAAACTGCCCAGCGGTCTCATCACTTCCTGTTTAGTACGGGTGTCAGGGGTTATGGGGAGAAGGCAGGAGAATGGGGTTAGGAGGGAGACATAGATTAGATGTGATGGGCCGAATGGCCTAAATCTGCTGCTATCACTTATGAACCTATGAACTTCAATCCAAGATAAATCCACAAGAAATGTATTTTGATAAAAGCAGCGTTCATCGTGATGGATCCCTTGGTGCAGTGACATTTATTTTAGATATCTTCTACCACAGACTCCACCGTCCATGTCAGTGAGCTGACATTGTGCCTTGTGATGCAACTGATGACTCCTCCAGAAATTTACAACCCTATTCTTTTATTTATCAATGGGATCACAGTTAACCGTGGCACTTTATTCAGGGACTGGTTGATCTGTCAGATCAAATGCGCTGGGAGGATGGGGGAGGGGGGGGGCACCAACCAGTGGGGCATGCATGGAGGCAGGAGGCAGAGATGGGTGTGAAATGTTGGTGGACACGTTGCAGGTAAGCAGTGGGTAATTTGGATGGTTGGGGGAAATCCAGGCAAAGCTGGCAACACTTCCCTTCCACTCCTCTCCATGTTGCCAACCCCATACCCTATCTCCACCCAGTTCCATGAGAATTCAACCCAACCTAATGTCCCAGTGGACTTTAATGGCCACCCTAACCCATGCACTAATGCTGACAGCCCATGACCACCCGTGAGACAGTGCCTTTGAGCATGTCCTTATTTCCGGGCCTCTGCATGTCTTTGGGAGTGAAGCTCCTTCACAGAGAGCATTCCTGGAGCCTCACTCCCAAAGACACACGGAGGCCTGGAAATAAGGGCATGCTCGGGTTTGTGGGCAGGTGGCAGAGTAGTTGGCGGGATGTTGCCAAGCTACCCTTTGCCCAGCAGACATGTGTGGGAGAGTTTGGTGTCATAGCGCACGGCAGCACAGGAACAGGTCTTCGGCCCACTGTTCCCAAGCCGACTATAATACCGATACAAACTAATCCCATTTGTCTTGCTCCATCCAACACCAGCCTCCTCGGGGGTGCCTTGTCCAGGAATGTAGGTGGGCTATTCTGCCGAGGAAGGCTTCAAAGCCCATCTTAATCCAGCGGCGCTCCCTGTGTTTGCATACAGACTCCACTGGAATGCGATGATGGATGATCCACCAGGAACCGCAGGCATCCCCGTTGTGAGGGACGCATGACCATTGGCTTTAGCGCCGAGCCAAGGAGGGAGGTCATTCCAGCAAATTCTGGCATGCTTTGTAAATAGGTGAGACTTGTAGGTGCTACGGAAATCTGATGCACTGCAACACAGCTTCATGCTAGTGGTTGCCTGTCCAACCTGGTCCCCCGTCCCACCAGGGCTCCGCGTCTACCGTATGCTCCGGCTGTATAATGGAGCAAGACCTCAGTCGCCGCCTCAGCCGCCTGCCGCCAACCCCTGCCATTTCTCCGGCCCACCGGTTGAGGAAGTCACTTCCAAGGACAGATTTAACGGCCGGCGACCTAGCCGCACTTGACGGTGTGGAGGCAGAAGGGGAGGACGGGAGCTGGCACCAGGATATCGGAGAAGATGGGCTGGTAGTCTTCAGGAGGCATCTGGCTGCTCTGCTCCAGCATCTCCAGCACAGTGCCGCGGACCTCCTTGGACACGTCCCCCCTGATGTCCAACAGCACTGAAACATGCTCGTCACTAGGGAAGAGAATGGTGAAACCTTTCAGTGATTAAGGAAGGAGACTACGAATGTCTCTGTTAACCTCATATTATGCTTGGGAATTTCTGAAAATCCCCATCCTCTCATCCATCCTGATTTTTCATCCCCACCCACTTCCATGCATACACCTTAGTCCCACAGCCCCATCACCCAGTTTCTTTCCACTCCTCCCAACTATCTCTACACCACCCCCCAATCATTTTCATCCCCTTCCCCCCTCTTTTATGTCCCCTGTTCCCTTATACCCCATCACTCCTCCTCTTATCTGATTCCACCTGCACCCATTTGTCTCCATTTCAGCTCCAGCCTTTGTTACTATCTACACTCATCTGCCAATCGCCCTTCCTCATTTGAATCCACCTAAGACTTGCCGCCCCTTCTTCTCACCTCTGTTTACCAGCTTTCTCCCCTCTACTCAATCAGTTTGAAGAAGGGTTCCAACCTGAAACATCCTCTGTCCATTACTCTCTACAGGTGTTGCCCGACCCACTGAGTTTCTCCAGCACTTTGCTTTTTACTCAAGAATCTGCCATCTCTTGTATCTCTCTGCTAACTTCTCCTGCTTGTCTCGATTTGCTCTTCCTCCTTTATGCATATTCGGCCAGCACAGAAGTGTGGAGCATCCATTCCCTGACTCAAGGTTGGTTTGCCAAAGTGCAGAGTCTAAATCAGCAGGAGCGCTGGCTTTCGCTTATCGGTTGTCACACAGTCACATTGAGGCAAATATATTCGAACTCCTTCAATGTAAAATCCAAACAAGTCGGTGTTGGGTGTAAAAACAAGTTGAAATATTTACATGATTGTTGCCGGGTTGGTGTTCCGCCTCCTGCGCCTGGTTCCCTGTGCTGCACAGAAGCTGCCCTGTCTATAGCCTCCACTAGCACCTCCTGCCATTTAACCTCCCAAACAAACACCACCAGGCATTCCCACCTCATGCCAGAACTCATGTACCTTAAAGTAGACATAGCTTTATTACCCACCCTTCTCTGTCCCCCCCTGTCTCCATCCTCTTCGGTGTTACAAGGACCATATTAAAAGTGCTGGGGTGACGTTTGTTCTGGGAGTAGGCATAAAAGGGGCGAGAGCAAATCGTCAGCTTGATTCACTTTGGCTGGATTGGAAATGAAATTCAGAATAGATGGTCTATCAATAAAACCTATTGTTACTGAACGGTCTCCTGCTGTAATCTACACCAACCGTTTCCAGCAGTGGGGTTTCCTTCACACTTCCTGCTGCTCACACTATGCTTCACACTTGCTGCTGGCTGCCTCCTGTTTTAATTCATGCTCATTCTCCCCATCTCAGGTGTTTTGTTCACACTTAATGCTGATCACAGTGGTTACACTCCAAGCACCAGGCCCCCAGTTACTCTGCTCCCCCATCTGTTCACCTGGTTTGGGCTCCCATGCTTTCTTTAACTTAGCAGGTTCACTGGAAAATGTATTATTCTGCTGCATTACATCTTGAAAAATATCAATTTAAAAGTGTGTTGTTTAATTAACAAGAATAACTTCCAATAGTTTGGAACATCTGCTACTCCGTCACCATCAAAGTCGCCAATATGACAGATTAACAGTTTTACTCAATATACTAAAGGTTTCCAGTGAAGAGAATCTGCCATCTTTATATGATTTGACCTCTGTGTGGCTCCTGTTTGAACAATATGGATGACTGATAAATACGGGCCAATCAGGACTAATGATAAATGTTGGCCAATCCAGGATGGGAGATAAATGATGGCCAATCATTGACAGGCAATGAATTTTGGCCAATCGGGGATTGAAGATACATGTTGGCCAATCAGTGATGGGAGACAAATCCTGACCAATCAGGGATGGGTAATAAATGTGGCCAATGTGCGATAAATGCTGGCATTGCCAGTGATGACCCAGATCCTGAAACATGAGTGATGAATAAAAGTATGAGAAGTTTTGATGAACTACTAACTCTGTCTCCCTCTTCAGAAATATCGCTTGGGTTACTGAGAATTTCCAGCACATTCCAGGGGTGACCGCGCCTTTGCGGTTGCAGCTCCTAGACTGTGGCACAGCATCCCTCTTCCCATCAGAACTGCCCCCTCCATCGACTCTTTTAAGTCGAGACTTAAAACTCATCTTTACTCTCAAGCCTTTCTTGACGTCCTCTGAGGGAGGGCTATATGTGTGTATTTATGTATGTACTTAATCTATGAACCACTGTTGTATAACGTTAGTACCTCCACCAATGTAAAGCACTTTGGTCAACGAGAGTTGTTTTTTAAATGTGCTAAAGAAATAAAAGTGACTTGACTTGACATTCCATTATTTATTTAGCTTTCTCAGATCCAAAGTATCTACACCCTCAAACTGTGGGCACTGCTGTACCTTGGGGTAAAGATAGAGCACTGCACCCGTTCATCGCTCAAGGGCACCCCTCCTGGCCAGTGGGTACTACAGCAGCTGAATGGCGTAGATGGAGAGTTGTACTCTCTTGTCATCTCAGTGGTGGGCACAAAGCATTACACCCCCTCATTATCAGCAGGGTTACTGCTGCACCCCTTCATTCTTCTGAAGGAATCTCATGTAGTTCCATCACAGGATAGCACAAAGATAGCTGTTCTTGTTCAACACTCCACACACAGTTCCCAATGAATAGAAACCATACCTGGCTCACAGCATCCTGAGCGTCCGAGAAAAGTTATTGGTTAATCTACTCCAAAACAGCAGGTCTGGTTTGAAGAGAATAACAATGAAATTCAGGACCTAACAATCTCTGAATACAAGACACAAAGTGCTGGAGTAATTCGGCGGGCCTGGAGTATCTGTGGGGACCATGGATAGGTGATGCTTCGGGTCAGGACCCTTCTTCAGAAGGACAGCAGTGGTTCACTATTTTCTACATTTCTATGTTCATGAATGCAGCTCACTGCCTTCTCCAGGGCAATTAGGATCGGTAATGTAGCCATCTTTATATAAATAGAAAAGGTTGGAGTGTCCTTTGGTGTCAACTAACTAACTTGTCATCTCACATATAGACAGTCACAGTAACGGGATAAAGGGCCAGAGCCCTCTCACACTTTCAGGCTTGAGTTCCACACTATAGTCCACTGAGCTACATCACCAAGTTGCAAATCAGATTCCTCTCAGCTGATTAAGTGGCAATGTCTCTGGTGCATACTCTGCTGCTCTGCTGGATCTGGACCGGCGAAGGAAGGGCAGTTGCGGGCTCGATGAGGGAAGAGTTACCTGATGTCGGGGTAATTGGCCACCAGGCCGGAGACCTCCAGGCTGAGCAGGGAGCTGTCCTTCAGCTTGATGAGCTCCGACACAGAGGAAATCGCGTTGGTCAGCCGCTCGGCCTCTTCCAGTCCCTGGTGCAGTCAGAAAACAGAGGTGAGCGGTCAGTGAGTGCTTCAACCCAGTGAACCCTGCCCATCCCTTCCAGCTCCGCACCTTCACCACAGCAAGGCCGGACACCTTGGCAGCAAATTGCAGATTCCTTTCAACTTGCTTTGGTATTTGTGTCAAAATGTCCTGCTGGAAATGCCATCATTCAGATCAAATAAATTAAGTCTCTCTTTGTTCCCTCAGAGCTTGGTGTGAGGAACCTAGGGCAGTACTCCAGTGAGGTGGGGGATCCGTGGGAAATCCTCCCCTGTCCCATATTCCTTCTTCCACCTCCCCCACCGCCCACCATGTTTCTTTAATATTAATCCATGTCTGCAAGACCACCAGCATAATCAAGGACTAGTCTCACTCCGGTCGTTCCCGCTTTCCCCTCTCCCATCAGGAAAGAAGTTTGAAAAAGCATAGCTCCAGATTCAGGGACAGTTTTTTCCCCCAGCTGTTAGCAGACAACTGAACGGTCCTCTCATCAATTAAATAGTGGTCCTGACTTCCCATCTCCCTCATTGAAGTCCTTTGAACGATCTTTAATCGGAACATACTGGACTTTATATTGCACTGAATGTTGTACCTTTTATCCTTTAGCTGTATACTTTGGACAGCTTGATTGTAATCATGTATAGCCTTTTCACTGACTGGAATGCATGCAACATGCAAGCCTTTCACCGTATCTCAGTACACGTGATAATAATAAACTAAACTAGGTTACAGAAACAATATGGCCACTTACCTCCTTGTAGTTTGCAGGACCTTGTTGAGTTCCTTATCTGACTACAGTCACCTCTTTAGTTTAGTTTAGAGATACAGAGTGGAAACAGGCCCTTTGGCCCATCGAGTCCACACAGGCCGGCGATCCCCGTACATTAACACTATCCTACACTAGGGACAATAAAAAAAACCCATTATTTCAAGCCAATTAACCTGTACATCTTTGAAGTATGGGAGGAAACCGAAGTTCTCGGAGAAAACCCACGTAGGTCATGGGGAGAACGTACAAACTCTGTACAGACAGCACCCGTAGTCAGGATCGAACCTAGGTCTCTGGCGCTGTAAGGCAGCAACTCTACTGCTAAGCCAATCATGGTGGCACAGCAGTAGAGTTGCTGCCTTACAGCAAATTGCAGCACCAAAGACCCGGGTTCGATCCCAACTACGGGTGCTGTCAGTATGGAGTTTGTACGTTCTCGCCGTGATCTGCGTGGGTTTTCTCCGAGATCTTCGGTTTCCTCCCACACTCCAAAGACGTACAGGTTTGTAGGTTAATTGGCATGATTAATTGGCTTGATAAAAAAAAGTTTAAATTGTCCAAGTTGGCGATATGCAGAGTACTGCCCTGCCGACTACAAAATTCAGACGGTTCAGAAACTTTTTTTATCTCTTTCCTTGATGGAGATTCGACTTTTTCTGTATCGATTCTCCGTCTGAACTGCGGCCTAACATCGTGGAGCTGGCGGTTTCTTTGTCAAGAATAGACTTCGGGAGCTCCAACCGCGGGAGCCTGCGGACAACATCGTGGTGCTTGCAATCCCTTTGTCAGGGATCGACCGGGAGCTCCAACTGCGGGAGCCTGCGCACTTAACATCGTGGAGCTCCCGGCCCCTTGGTTGGGGTTCGACTTCGGGAGCTCCAACCGCAGGAGCTTCGACTGCCCCGATCGCAGGAGCTTCGATCGCCCCGACCACGGGTGGTTCGACTGCTTTGACCGTGGGAGAAAAAGAGGGGAGAAGCTAATATGTTATTGCCTTCCATCACAATGCGCTGTGGTGGGTGTTTATGTTAATTCTTATGTAGTTGTGTGTCTTGTTGCTTTTTTGGTATGACTGTATGGCAAAATCAAATTCCTTGTATGTTTTTACATACTTGGCTAATACATTAATTACAATTACAATTAAACAAATATGTTATGGCCCTCCCCAGTTTACGAACGCCTGACATGGAGACCTCATATTTACGTACGAACGAGTGTTAGGGAGGCTGGGGAGGATGGATGGGGATGGATTTGCCAACTTCTGTGCAGCTCCAGGAATCTTCTGCTGGGTGGGAAATGGACATTTCCACCTGCCTTCTATCCTGACCCCACTCGCTCCACTGACACCTAACTATTGGGGGCTGGGTAGAGCCGAGCAGAGCTGGGAGCGCTGAGCAGACTCGCTTGTTCACTCAGTCAGTCAGTGGGGCCAGCTGGCAGCCACTTTTCCTGTGCCCGCACACTCTCCTCCCACAGCTGTTCCTGTGATCCTCTCCCACGTACCGTTTATGGTCATTTCCAACTTACAGTTTGAGTTATGAACAATTCTCGGGAACAGAACCCTGATGTAACCTGGGAACTGCCTGCAGAGGATCATCGTGCTTACAGTCTCACATGGCATTGCTCCAAAAGTGTAAGTGGAAAAGATACCCAAGGAGGAAGTTTTAGGTGAATCCCAATAGATAGGGTTGTCTTTGGTATAAAACTTGGGGGCTCAATAAAGGTTAGTCTCCTGTCTGCGGAAAGTAAGTGTGTCAGCAGTTTTGAGATCTTACCCAGACGAACAGGACAGAGATTGCAGTAACATGCGGTGTGTTTTAAATACAGCATTTGTTCAAGGAACATGTATGATGCACCGTTCCAGGTAAACTAATATTTCAGGAATGGTATAAAAAAAGGAAATGTGGGTTTCCTCTCATACTGCAAAGACATGAAGGTATATAGTTTGAAGATAGACACTAAATGCTGGAGTAACTCAGTGGGACAGGCAGCATCTCTGAAGAGAAGGATTGGGTGACGTTTCGGGGCGAGACCATTCATCAGTCCATTCCTTCTCTCCGGAAATGCTGCCTGTCCCGCTGAGTTACTCCAGCATCTTGTGTCTATCTTCTATTTAAACCAGCATCTGCAGTTCTTTCCTACACAAGGTATGTAGGTTAATTAGCTTAACAAAATTGCTCCTTCTGTGTAGGATGGGATAACATAGAACTAGTGTACAGGTGATTGATGATCAGCATGGACAAAGGGCCTGTTTCCACGCTGTATCTCTAAACTCTAAACTAAACTGTAAAAGAAATTGACAATTTGATGTAATTAATTTCCCAACCTCTAGGCTGCACCAAAGTGCTTTAACATCAATGAAGAATAGCAAATTAACATGTTATCTGTAAAAGGATTTCAATTTCAAAGCCAATAGAAGGCACAGGAAGTTTATTGAATAGGAAGGTTGCTGACTCACAGGTGGGGCAGCATTTTAAAGTCAAGGGGAATTATCTCAATATTGAGTGAAAGGTGAGAACATTTAAGATTTGGAAGATACAGTTGGAATCACAGGGTTTTACAGCATTGAAAAAGGCCTTTCAGCCTATCAAATCCATGCCGACCACTGCCCCCATCTTTACTAATCCCAATAACCCACACTAGTTCCAAAAGCTCTCTTTTGCCTTGTGATTCATGCGTTTGACAAAATGCATCTGAAATGCTCTGAGACATACTGGTAAGCTCGGTAGGGAGAGCAGATTTCATTCCATGGAGCATGAGTGAACCAAATGATCTTAAAACAATAATCCATGTATTTAGCAGCTGCTGAATATACAATACTTGGACTTTTGATAGTTCCTCAGCATGTTGCTCCTCCAGAGAGTCTCCTCCAGAGAGTTTGGGCAGGCAGTTGAGCTGTCTGTATTGGTCCATTCACAGCATCCATAATGCCATTAATTCACTCGTCAAAGCAAAATCAGATTTAGGAACAGGAGCAGCATTGAAGACTTAGAAGAAATATCCAGGAAAGAAGCTACTGTTCTTACAGAGAGCCTGGGATCTCTAGATGAGATTGCCAGTTGTGGAGCTCCAACCGGCGCGGCCTTGTTGGCTTCGGAAGCCGCGGCCCCCAGTGCGGAAGCGGCCGTTCCAGGGTTCCCAAGCCGCTGGGAGGACTCTCCCGACGCCGGAGGAACATCACCCGGCTAGAACGGCCTGGAACATCGGGCCTCAGTAGACGCAACTGTGGAGGCCTCAATGGGCCCGACTATGGGTGAACTGGGGTTGGGGACTGGACTTTGTGCCTTCCCTCATGGTGGGAGCCATTGTGGGGGGATGTTTTAGTGTTAAGACTATCTTGGTGTGATGTCTGTATTCTTCTCTTTTTTTGTGTGCTGCATAATGGCAAAAAGCATTTCACTTCACTACACCTGGGTGTATGTGAATGTGACAAATAAAAACTACATTGAACCTGGAACCTTGAACCTACTGTTGCAAAATAAAACCGATGTTAAAGACCAAGAGACTGCTTTTTTGAGGTTGTGTACGGTCTCTTTAGATGGTATCTTTCCTGCAGTTTATATTGCAACGTTTTACCAGACCAAAAATAGTTAATCCTGTGATCTTACAATTAGGAGCATGTCAGGTTACAGCTTCTGCCTTTTCTGTGCGCACACAATGTCTAACATTCATTAACTGCTTACTCTGCTTTAGTATAAATAAATATATTGGCTTTTCTTTGACCACGATGAGTTCCTCTGGATATTGGTTTGAAAACTTAAAATTACAATTTAAAGCAGATTTTATTTTTTGAAAAACAGGGATTTGAGATGTATGGGAACTGCCACAGAAGAGGATTTGAGGCCTGGGGCAGATCAGCCATGATCCCATTGAACGGCAGAGCAGGCTTGAGGGGCAGAGTGGCCTGCTCTTGCTCCTGTTTTCTTACGCCCATGTGTTCATTGGCACTGTCTTCAATCCTTGTACATGTGACTATCACAGAGTCCCTTACAGCATAAGGACAGGCTCTTTGACCCATCACGTCCTTACGAACTGTCAAGTACAAACAATACCAATTTCAAAGTGAAAGAGGGTCAGGGTCAGTTAATGCTTCGATGGTGATGAGTGACGGTGTTACCTCAGCTCACTCACCAGGTTGCTGAAGAATAGCCAACAGCTGAAGAATGATCAATAGCATCAATAGTGCTAAGGTCTTCATTGAGTGATGTGGCTGGCAGCTGCTGAAATGGTGTGACTTTGCTTCAAGCCTTCAGCCCCTGTGAAGTAGATCAGAACCGGGATGTGGAGGAAAGGACACACACAGTGGCACACATCATCACAAGGGAAAGGCTCTTTGCAAGTCAGATAATGTAGGGAATGTAGGCTTTCCTGCGATGCTAGGTAGCATTGACTTGCATGTTGCCTAGCAGGTGTGCCTTGTCTAAAGGCAACCTCACTACATGTGTGGCACAGTAATGCAGCTAATTGTGCTGCTACCTCACAGCTCCAGAGACCCAGGTTCAATCCTGATCTCTGGTGCTGCCTGTGTGGAGTTTGCATGTTCTTCCTATAACCCCCTGGTTGCTCCTGTTTCCTCCCACATCTCAAAGGTGTGGGGGTTGGGAAGTTAACTGGCCACTGTAAATTGCCCCCCCCCTGGAGAGTAGGTGAGAGGTATGAACTGGGAGGAGTTGATGGGACAATGGGGGAATAGATTGTAGGGAAAATTAATGGGGGAATGGAAATGTTCTGTGAGCTGACATAGGCCTGATGGGCTGAATGGTCTCCTTCTATGACATCAGGAAATGTAGAAATTTTCAGCTTGTATAAAACTGCTCACAGAACATTAATCTGGATTACAGTATGATATTCCAAAAGCACCAGTCCAGCTGACCTACCGTGACAAACTGGTGGTCAAGGACTGAGCAGCGAGGACTATCCCTTAAGCACACAGCGGACGATTTAGATACACACACATGCACAAGCAATGAATTACACACCGTCGCACACAAAGTGAAAGAGGGTCAGGGTCAGTTAGTGCTTCGATGGTGATAAGTGATGGAGTTACCTCAGCTCACTCACCAGGTTGCTGAAAAGCTCCCGCAGCTGTGTGGCATCACGTGACAACCTGTGCCACACCTTCTCTCGCTCGCCGGCGTTTTTGCAGATAATCTTCTTCAGCATCAGCCGGCGGATGTATTCAATGACCACCAGACGTAGCCCCTCGACCAGCATGAACTGTGGAGGCAACACAGCAGGGAAGCATGATGAGCACATGGTGGCTGCAAACAGGCAGCTTCAGTTCATAAATTCATAAGATCTAGGAGCAGAATGAGGCCATTCAGCCCATCAAGTCTACTCTTCCATTCAATCATGGCTGATCTACCTTTCCCTCTCAACCCCATTCTCCTGCCTTCGCTCCATAACCCCCGACACCCGTACTAATCAAGAATCTATCGATTTCCACCTTAAAAATATCCATTGACGGCCCCCATAGCTGTCTATGGCAATGAATCCCACAGATTCACCACCCTCTGACTAAAGAAATTCTTTCTCAACTCCTTTCTAAAGGTACGTCCTTTTATACTGAGCTTCACCTCATTCAGCACTACTTTCCCCTTTCATTATTTGCCTGCTTCTTGGTTAATTTTCACTTTTTCTTGCACTCAAGCCTACTGCACTTCCAGAAACTTATTGATGCCCAATAACAAAGAAAGGTTGCTCATTGTATGAATGCATTGTCCAGTGTGAATTTATCCCAGGTCCACCTCGTTTTGGAGAAACAAGGAACGGTTGATGCTGCTTAATACACTAAAGGACTCAAAGAGCTGGAGCAACTCAGCAGGTCAGGCAGCATCTCTGGAGAACATGGATAGGTGACGTTACGACTCGAGACACTTCTTCAATCTGAGAGATCAGTCTGAAGAAGGGTCTCAACCCGAAATATATCACCTATCCATGTTCTCCAGAGATGCTGCCTGACCTGATGAGTTACTCCAGCACTTTGTGTCCTACTTCTCAGTTTGTTGTTCACATCCCCCACATTATTTGTCCATGGCCTCCCTCCCTCACTGTTCCCACTCACTTACTGACCAGAAGAACTGGTTTACACCTTATCTCCACATTCACCCCGGTTTTACCCTAAAAGGGACATTTCGTATAAATGTCGCAGACACAGTACCCATAGTCAGGATCGAACCTGGGTCTCTAGCGCTGTAGGGCAGCATCGCTTTGCTACGTTACCGTGCCACCCTTTTGGCCCCAGTGTCACTTAGTCTTGGAGTTTCTAGATTCCAGTGAGTCCCTCACAACTACTAGCAGTAGGGTGATAACTTGCCTTTCACATTTAATCCATCTTGTCACAAACCCACATTGTTCTGGCCTTGCTAATCCCTCTCAACCAAGAAGACCAAAAAGAATGATGTACGAGGCACTGATGGATTTCCCTTCAAGCATTGTTACATCAGCAACAGAAAATACAAGAGGGAAATAAAATGATGAGAAAAAAAAACCCCGCGCATGCATGAAATCTGAAATAAAAACACGCTGGAAACATTCAGCAAGTTGGGCTGCCTCTGTGAAAAGAGAAACGGAGTTAAACGTGTCAAGTCGGAAAAAAATGAGCAATGTTGATAAAATGGCACCGATTGACCTATTGGTAATGAAGTTGCACTGGTTCCAACTGGGTATTGGGTGACAGCTAATTCTGGGTTATTTGTGGGTCGCTCCTCCTCTCACACAACAGCAGCTCACCAACTTCTTGCCAAGTCGAATTAGAGATGGACGGGAGGCAGGCGCTGAGTGAATGAAGGAGATCAACTCTCACCTGAAAGATGGGCTCCCGGATGTGGCTGAAGTAGCTGTAGTACGTGTCGATAACAGTGCAGGTGGAATCAATGAACTCGCAGCCAGAGAGCCAGGACCCAGTCAGCAACTGGAGGAAATGAGGCTGGAGAGAGGATTCCCAGTGAGTTTAACGCCCGATAAGCAACACCAACACACAGCTAATAATAACAAGATTAAGCTGGCACATAACCTCACATAAGAGAAGTTGAAAATTCTTTGAATGGGTAAATGGGATTATCTTCCGTTGTTTGCTCTACCTTTTCAGGATTTACTGTAACCTTCGCAAGGCAAATATGGCATGGGTTAGCAGTAATACAGTCAAAGTTTGTTCGCCTGACTAGCTTCTGAATTGAATAGACCATTTCCAGGCCTTCTCTGAGGAGAGTCAATAGTCAGCCATCTTGGCATGGGACACAAGTCAAAGTTTTTGACCTCCTAGTGAACAGGTTTTTAGTTAATGCCAATCCAAGCGGGTTCAATTACTATTGCCAGAATTGTAAACAGAATCCTAACTCCTAAATTGGCACACAGGGATCTGAACTCACTGTTTGGGAGGAATCGGCAAGAGGAATCAAGAGAAACAAGAGGAATAGTATAGTGAGATTAAACGAGAACTTACCAGTTTGAAGTTTGATCTTCATTTTATGAGGAGTTACGTTGGTGATTACGTGAAGAAGACCCGTCAGGGCGCATGCTCGTCAATCTTCAAAGCAGCGGTATGAAATCACAGACAACACCATAATTGAAGTAACATATTAAGATGATCAACATGAGAACTACCATTATGACCTTTTTTCTATGAGAGAGGGTTGGGCGTGGCGGGCACGTAATCACCAACGTAACTCCTCATAAAATAAAGATCAAACTTCAAACTGGTAAGTTCTCGTTTAATCTTACTATTTTACTTCGGAGTCACGTGAGTGACTACGTGAAGATTTTAAAGCTCTGTGATTTTTATGCCGCAGATCAAAATCCAGGCTTCTCACTGCATCGATTGACTCTGAGTATCATCAATAATGCTGTAAACATGACATTGCATATCATGCAAAAACAAAACAGTTTTATTTTTGGTCATAAAACAACCAATAAACCCTCTTAATGTAGGGGCAACAAACGAAACAGAATTAAACAGTATTGAAAACAGACTTTAAACAATAGCAACAGCACTCAATATTGAGTTGGCAAACAGCCCTCCATCGGCAATCGGCCGATGGTAGTATTGCTGAAACACAAGTTCATTTTTCCAACCTGCGGCTTTTAATATATGGTCGATGGGAACGTCCATCGCCCTGACCGCGGATGTTGCTACTGCGCTAGTGGAATGAGATGTAAACACATAAATGTTAATTCCTGCCTGAACCAACTCTTGCTTTAACCACGTTGAGATAGTCTGAACTGCCACTCTTTTATGTTGGCTTCTTGTAACTGACAAATAATCCTGTTTCTTCTTGTCTTAAAGCCCTTGTGGCTTCAATGTAATGTAAGAAATGTGTCCTTACACATAAACATGAAGCTGTAGGATATGCTGAGAACACAATCTTAAATCCTGTCACACCTGGCCTGCTTTGTTTGAGCAGGTCATAAATATAAAACAGAACATTCTCTGTAGTCACTTCCATTCTATCGAACTGAAGTGTTTGGAAAGTCTGCACTCTCTGTGCTGACACCAATGCCATTAGCATAGCCAATCTCATGGTTAATTTTAACAAAGTTATAGACGTGACAGGGACCGAATGACGAAGCATGTTAAGAACAACGCTTACATCCCAGATTACCATATACCTAGGCTTAGGCGGTTTGGAATTAAAGATTCCTTTCATCAACCTAGATATGAGAGGGTGAGAACCTATACTTTGTGTCCGTGTACCTATTACAAGATATGCCGACAAAGCACTTCTAGCTGTATTGATAGCACTATAGCTAAGACCCTCATCATAATAAAATGTAGATAAACTCTAACACATTTTCAATAACTACAGTATCATATTGAATATTCCCATTTTTTACATGTCATATACTGCTTTTGAGTACTCTTTCTCCAGGCTGCAGTGAGTATATCCACCGTTGGCTTAGAAAGTCCTCGACCAACGTAAGGCATTCTTAAAAACCTGCAAATTAACAGATCAATACGATCACATAACGGATGAACTTAACGCGTTACTGGATGCTCCAGCAAATTCCTACTGTTTGGAATCAGCAAAAGGAGGTTGGATCGCTATCTGTAACATCAAAGGGAACCATGGTTGAATCGGGCAATTTGGTATCACCAAAACCCCTGAAGCGGCATCCTGCTTGATTTTCTCAAACACCGACCTATGAGGCAGAATGGTGGGAAAATGTACACAAACATATCATCCCAATTTAGTGAAAAAGCATCAATTGCCACTGCCCCGGGATCTGGTGCCCATGAAACATATTTTGGTCTTCCATATAGAAGTACTATGTTCTTGAACACATCCTGGTTCAACATCGACTGTATTTTTTTAATTTATTTTTTAGAAGTAAGTACAATTGTATACAATCATATTTTCATTATGCATATTATGTACAGCTTCTTATTTTTATAATAAAGGAGAAAAAGAAAAAGAAGTTAGATAATGAAAAATAGAAAGATGTGAGATATATAGTGTGTGAAAAAGGAAAATAGAGAGTGAAAGAAGAAAGTTAAGAAATAGAAAATAGGAAAAAGAAAGTAAAAGAAAAAAAAGAAGGAAAAGGAAAAAAAAAGAAGTAAGGAGATCTTATTTATAATCTTGACCATCCCTCGCCCAGTCACGAGTTAGCCTTTACAATTGTATTGCACCACATGATTCCAAAAAGACGACAAATGGAAACTCGTTGTGAATTGGTCAAATTTATTTATTAGGAGGAATCGCATTTCCTCAAGATGTGCGGTGTCCAACATACTTGCAATCCACATTTGAGCGTTGGTATTGGTGTATTTTTCCAAAATTTCAATATTAATTTTTTAGCTATTATTAAACCATAATTAAAAAATAATTTTTGAGATGGATTCAATTTATTTCCATCTTCCATTACCCCAAATATAATCAATTCATTATTAGGTTCCATTTTTATCTTAAATAATTTTGTGAATATTTCAAAAATATCACTCCAAAATCTATGAAGTTTTATACAGGAAACAAAAGAGTGTGTTATAGTTGCATCTTGAGTTAAACATTTATCGCAAGTGGGGGATATATTTGGGTAAAATGTATTTAATCTTATTTTTGAGTAATACAATCTATGTAAAATTTTAAATTGAATTAGATTATGTCTTGCATTAATCGAACATTTGTGAATATATGTCAAATACTTTTCCCGTGTAACCTCCGTATTATTACAGAATTTTCGTGACCTGCCATCTGGTACTACATTAAGTTTCCCTGGCAGATAGATAGCTCCAATCCAAATATCTCTATCCCTACTCCAGGTCCAATTTTATTTGCCAACCTGTCACATGATAATGATTTGATTCCACCCATGTGATTCATATAAGCAACTGCTGTAATGTTGTGTATTTTGCACTGCACATGCAAACTAGTTTTGTTAGTGCCATAAGCCTTGAGTCCATAAAATACTCTTGGTTAATTCCCCATGTTTGCAGAAGCAATTGTCCATCTGTCCCCACAGCTGGATCTTGTATCAGTAGCACCCTACCCAAGTGCTCTGACATCTGTCTGCAAAATCATGGAAGCTTGGTCCAATAACACTTTGGAACTACTAATGGACACATGCTGAATCCACCATTGTACATCAGCAACAGCCTCTATTAATAGAAGCATAGGTCTATTATAATGACCCCAATGTATCCTCAGTGCTTGTTCCTTTGACCTTTGTAATTGTAGATAATAATAAAGTGGCCACTATTGAACTGCTGGAAATGCTGCCAGCAATTTCCCCAGCAGACTCGTCACCTGGCTAATTGAAGGCTGTGTGTCAGCAATTAACTTGATACAGCTCTTAATTAGCTCTACCCTTTTTTGCCTGGGCAAGGTCACAATCATGTTGATTAAGTCTATTGTGAACCCAACTAGTCAATTTGTGTCACAGGTATTAATTTAGATTTCTCTGGATAGCTTATGAAGCCCAATTTTTAAAAAGTGGTTTTTACCAACTGCCACTGATGCTTCAGCTGTTTCCTTTGATTGTCCTACAATCAAGATATTATCTAGTTTAGCCATGAGCACATGCCCTTGACTTCTCATCATGCCTAGAATAGGTTTTAACAACTTTGTAATCACTCTAGGAGCTGAAGACAAACCATTAGGCAGTGCATTGTATTGCCATAATTGCCCCATCCAGCTGAATTTTAAATCTTCTATCCTGCAAATGAACAGACACTGAATCCGCATCTTTAAGATCTCCTTCACAAACGTTTCCATCTTAAAATGTCTATACCGTACAAAAGGGTTAAGACTATTCAGGTCCAGTATAATTCTGCATCCCCCATCCTTTTTTGGTCTGGGAAAGATATTGGACACAAACTGATGGCTTTGGTAAACTGCCTTAGCAATTACACCTTTATTACATAAGCTTGCAAGTTCCACCTGAACTTCCAATTGTTCAGTGATACTGAAGTCAAACTCCTTTTTGGAACATGTTGCATGGGTAAATCAGAATTTGCATTAAGCTTTATTCGATACCCTTCAATAACCTTCAGTATAAACATATCTGAGATCACATTAGATCTGTTTACATGAGAACCAGACCCACTTACCTCCTTACCACCTGGCATTCTTCCCCTGTCTCGAGCTGAATATCTCACCTTCCCTGGCGCTGCTACAGCCGAATGCCAACTGCGCTGCATCGTAGCTGGACTCGGCCCTTGCCCGGACCAGTCTCCTCGCTTATAGGGATAATTCCGCTTTGGTGGATATGTGGCTGCTGGCTGCTTAATCAAGCCCACCGTCTTGGCCTCCTCCTCCAGCTCCTTCACCTGCTTTGCGAAATCCTCGCCAAACAGCTGTGCCGGTTGCACTGTGCCAGGCTGGCAGAGTGAAGCATATTTAGGGTTGATAGTTGGTCTAAACGCAGTCTTGCGGAGGCAGTTGATCTCAAAGTGGGCACTCCACAATAGCGCCACACCTTTTGTTGTAATTTCGTCATGGCCTCTCCATCCACCATCCTGGCAAAGCTCATTATGCCAGATGCCAGCAACTTTAAAAATATGCTGGAGCTTCACCTCCTCCTGGGCTCTCATTTGTATGCCCATCTTGCCCCAAATCTTCCTGTTCCCAACAGGAACTTTTAACAGGCCACAGTTGATTGGGGCTTCATGCTTCCTTACTGTCTCATCCATTGTCAACTCCTGCAGCTGATGTGAGACTTGGTAATTTATGCTGGTGGCAAGTTCCTCACCCAGAGGCTCACCAGCGTCCGACGACATGGCAAACCGTGCTGAACACGGTGTCAGCTCTGGCCGCTGCATGCCCTCCCTTTGGAAGTCGTTGTCAGACTCAGGGTCAGAGCGTATCTGCCCTTCTGCACTCACCTCTTGCAAAGAGGGTGCTTTCAAGCAGGCCTCTACTAGGCACTGCCGGCAGAGCCTTCCCGACGGCCTCCCGCCCACACAACTCCTCCTGGAGTGTGGCTTTGTGAAGCAGGTCTCTCCTAGACAATGCCGGCGGAGCCTTCCCTACAGCCTCCCGCCTGCACAACTCCTCCTGGAGTGTGGCTTTGTGAAGCAGGCCTCTCCTAGACACTGCCGGCGGAGCCGTCCCCACAGCCTCCCACCTGCACTACTCCTCCTGGAGTGTGCCTTGGTGGAGCAGCCCCTGTATGAGCTGCTCCTTTTGGATAACCGCTGGGGCACGGTATCCTGTCCCCGACGGGACTCTCCTGGCCCAACTCTGCGGAGTTAATGGCCCTGACAGACTTGGCTTATTCCTACCGCCCGACTGCTGTTGGCTGTGTACCCGGCTGGGCACTTTGCCAAGTCTGTCGCCGCACCACTACCGACTTGCGACTCCCCAGAGGTGACAGGCTGCCTTTCAGAGACTGCGCTCCCGCAGCTCTCTCTCTCCTTGTCCGTAGCAGGCCTGCACCATGATGATTTTTTACTTGTTCCTGCATTGTTGGGAAAAAATACAGCAACAAACATCTACTTTTTTCTAACTCCTCCAAAGTCTCCCCGACTTTGGTGGAGCTGTAACTACTCACCTGCAGGAGGAGCTCCGTCTTCCTGCTGCCGGGCGGCAATGCGTCAGACGTAATGACGCGCATGCGCCCTGACGGGCCTTCTTCACGTAGTCACTGACGTGACTCCGAAGTAAAATATAGGAGCAAAGAGGTCCTTCTGCAGTTGTACAGAGCCCTAGTGAGACCACACCAGGAGTATTGTGTGCAGTTCTGGTCCCCTAATTTGCAGAAGGACATTCCTGCTATTGAGGGAGTGCAGCGTAGGTTTACAAGGTTAATTCCCGGGATGGCGGGACTGTCATATGCTGAGAGAATGGAGCAGCTGGGCTTGTACACTCTGGAGTTTAGAAGGATGAGAGGGCATCTCATTGAAACATATAAGATTGTTAAGGGTTTGGACACACTAGAGGCAGGAAACATGTTCCCGATGTTGGGGGAGTCCAGAACCAGGGGCCACAGTTTAAGAATAAGGAGTAAGCCATTTAGAACGGAGACGAGGAAACACTTTTTCTCACAGAGAGTGGTGAGTCTGTGGAATTCTCTGCCTCAGAGGGCGGTGGAAGCAGGTTCTCTGGATGCTTTCAAGAGAGATCTAGATAGGGCTCTTAAAAATAGTGGAGTCAGGGGATGTGGGGAGAAGGCAGGAACGGGGTACTGATTGGGGATGATCAACCATGATCACATTGAATGGCGGTGCTGGCTTGAAGGGCCGAATGGCCTACTCCTGCACCTATTGTCTATTGTCTATTGTTTGCTGGATTTATTGGCTGGATCTATAATTAACACTACCATTCTCTGAGCGTGAAACTAGTCTTTCTGGTCTAGCCCACAGTGCCTTCCCAGTGCTTGCTCAGTTTAGTACCTGCAGTTCCAGAAGCATCTTATCGATCAACAACCTGCAGCCTTTCTTCGTAGCTCGATCCACGGCTGTGTCAATGGAGTGAGAGGCTTTCATGCAGCCGTCACTCCGAGAGCCCCCGTCACTCTGCTGCTGCAGCCACTGGACTGACTTTCTGAAGTACAAGAGGGTGACGCCACTCAATGAGTGTCCAAATGGAACAAAAGACACAAAGTGCTGCAGCACGGTGGCTCAGCAACAAAGTTGCTGCCCTACAGCGCCGGAGACCCGGGTTCGATACTGACTGCGGGTGCTTGTCTGTATGGAATTTGTACGTTCTCCCCGTGACCTGCGTGGGTTTTCTCTGGGTTCTCCGGGTTCCCCCCACACTCCAAAGATGTACAGGTTTGTAGGCTAATTAGCTTGGTATAATTATAAATTGTCCCAAGTGTATGTCGGATTGTGTTAGTGTGCCGGGATCACTGGTCGCCAAAGACTCAGTGGGCCGAAGGGCTTGTTTCCGCATTGTATTTCTAAACTAAACTAAACTAAAACTGAGGTTCAGGCAGCATCTCTAACGAACATGGATAGGTGATGTTTCAGATCGGGGCCCTTCTTCAGACTCTGAAGAAGGGTCCTGACCTGAAACATCACCCAACTGATTTCTTCAGAGGTGTTGCCTCACCCGTTGAGTTACCTCAACATTTTGTGTCTATCTGCAGTTCCTTACTGCACAAAAGACACAAAGTGTTGGAGTAACTCAGCGGGTCAGGCAGCATCTTTGGAGAACATGGATAGGTGATGTTTCAGATTGGGGCCCTTCTTCAGACTGTTCTCCAGAGATGCTGTGTTACACCAACACTTTGTGTCTTTTTCTGTAAACCAGCATCTGCAGTTCCTTGTATGGAACAGCTAAGTTCCAGTTTCCCCCCCAACTGCTCCAGGCCAGTGAGCAGGTGAAGAGGCCACCATTCGAGAGGCATTGATAGCGTAGACGCTCAGTACCTTTTTCCCAGGGAGGAAACGTCAAATATTAGAGGCCAGAGTTATAAGGTCAAAGGGAAATAGTTTAAAGGAGGTGTGTGGGGCAAATATCTTTACATGGAGAAGCAGATACGATGATCGCGTTTAAGAGGTTTTTAGATGGGCAATGAATACGCAAGGAATGGAGGGATATGGAGCAAATGCAGGCAGAAGGGATTAGTTTACATAAAGGGATTAGTGTAAGGGATTAGATTAGTATATGATGTTCAGCATAGACGCAGTGGGCCAAAGGGCCTGTTCCTGGCTGCACTGTTCTGCGTTCTACGTTCTATATCATTTGTTCATCCAGTCAACAGGGACATCAAACCTCTCCCCCTGCTACAACTCTCCTTCATACAGACTATACCCATGAGTGCCCTCAGTCAACCCATAAATTCTGGTCTATTGGCTGAACGAGTGCTGGATCTAATCAGCGGGGCCAGAAGGGTGAAGCTCCATGGTGCAGCAGGCCATGAAGGTAAGACATGAACCCAAACAGCAGCTTCCATTATCCTGTCCTCAGGAACTGTAAGAAATGCAGGGATCATTCTCTTGTCCAAGGTATCTGACCAACATCCAACAGATGAGAGTGCTGAAGATAGACACCAAGTGTTGGAGTAACTCAGCGGATCAGGCAGCATCTCTGGAGAAAGAGGATGGGTGACGTTTCAGGTCAGGACCGTTCTTTAGTCTGATCAGATCAGAGATAGACACAAAGTGCTGGAGAAACTCAGCGGGTCAGGCAGCATCTCTGGAGAAAGAGGATGGGTGAAGTTTCGGTTCGGGACCCTTGTTCAGTATGATCAGATCAGAGGGCTGCTGGTACCTGAATGCGATACAGTTGTTGACGGCGGTCAGGAGGTACAGCAAGTAATACTTAGGCTGCGAATCCTTGCTCCGCTCCTTCCCAAAACAGATTACAGCCTCTCGCAACCTAAAAGATAAACCAGGTCATTAAAGCGCGAGTGGTTCAGGATAGGCAGAGTCTGATACAGTCCATGCTTATTGCAGGGAGCCGCCTACAGAGGGTAAATGCATTAACCGTTTGCATTGAGCAAACGCAGAGGCATTGTGTGTGCATAACATTAAATGCCCTCGCTATTGCAGGTATTAGTTTGGTTCTGAAGTACATTCCAGGGATCTGTAAACTGAGGGGAAAGAGACGCAAATATTAATGAACATTGTAGGTTCCACAACATCACAATTCATGCAGCTCGGTGAAACAATGACAACCTGGAAAGATAATGAAGCATTTTTTAATTAATAGAAACTTTCAACCATTGCAAATTTTTATGAATGAAGCATTCAATTTATCACAGTGCATATTGTGGGATATCCTTGGATTGCAGTATTTTGATAGATTGGTTCTGTCATAGCAAAATATTCAATCCATCGGAATTCCAGTTTGGATAACGGTTTTCAAGTCACGAAAACAGAGAGTGGACAAGTGGAAGAGAGTTGAGATTGCAGTAGCTCACATCCCCAGAGCTGGTTGAAATACTTTTCTCATTAATTTTATTTCCTCTTCTCCCCCCTCCCCGCCCCGCCTGACTAAGGGTGCTGTCTGTACGGAGTTTGTGCATTCTACGGGGCGACGCAGTAAATGTTGGTCCAACCAGCATGACAAGTCAACTTCATGACCGGTTGTGTTCAACTTCAGCTCCAAACAATAACTTATCCATTACCTATAGATTATCTCAGGAAATCATGGCACATCTTGGATGTGAGTTGTGAGCAGTGGAGAAAATACGACTTCTTCCTCCATTTACATATCAGCAGTTACCTGTAGAGGAAGGTCTCCAATTCCTGCAGAGCCATCACCACCACTTGGTCCCTGAGACGGTCGCCAATCATTATGGCCACCTGGACATTTTCCTCCAGCATCTGGATGGGAAAGGGCAACGTTTGAAGGTCAATGCAAGCACGCAGAAAACATATCGCAACATATCATTTGACATTTTCCAGGAGTCATTTCATGATTGAATGATACCTGGATTAGAGTATTAGCTATAAAAAGCAGTTGGAGATGCTTGGATTGTTTTCACTGGATCATCAGAGGCTGAGGGGAGACCTGATAGAAGCATATAAAATTAGGAGAGGCATAGATAGGGTTGACAATCTGAACTTTTTTTTCCCAGTGTGGAAATATCAAGTGCTAGAGGCATAGCTTTAAAGTGAGAGGGGAACAGTTTAAAGGAGACATGCAAGGCAAATATTTTTTGGAACACGCTGCCAAGGTTGATGGTGGAAACAGATATGATAGTAGCATTTAAGAGGCTTTTAGATAGACATATAGATATGCGGGGAAGGGAGGGAAATGGATCAAATGCAGGCAGAGGAGTCTGAAGAAGGGTCTCAACCCAATATGTCACCCATTCCTTCTATTCAGAGATGCTGCCTGTCTCACATAGTTACTCCAGCATTTTGTGTCCATCTTAGATTACCTTAACTTGGCATCATGTTCGGCACAGACATTTTGGGCCAAAGGGCCTGTTCCTGTGCTGTGTTCTTTGAAACCCCCTGCACTGACCACAACGCTGAAGCGGGTGAACCGTTGCCTGCCCGCTGTACACTGACCTGTGTCACAATGGCCGGCAGGCTGGAGTGGTAGTAGCCCTCGTGGTCGGACTCTGGCTCCCCTTCGCTGTACCAGTCGCTCACCTCAGCTTCCAGCGCCTTCTGCATCCAGTCCGACAAAGCCACCTGCAATGGGCAAGCAGCAGATATCAAGGCTGCGTTGAGTTAGACCCTGCTGCCTTCTCCACAGCTTTTACCCAATTGCACTGCTTCCCTCAAGCAAAGCTCTGCTTCTAATGCTGGGCAGATTTATTACCCTGGCCTTGTCTTTTATACTTGATCTGTGTCTGTGCTGGACATACACCAGGGGCTGGTTGTGCAATAGCCTGGCTCATATGGTGAGATGGAGACAATGGCAACAAGTCATTTTGTCTCTGTATAGTCATGGAGTTGTACCGCATAGAAACAGACCCTACAGCCCACCACATCCATAGCAACCATCATGCCCATCTGTACTAATCCCACTTGCTTGCATTAATTCCATATCCCTCTATGCCCTGTTCATTCAAGTCTCCGCTCAGATGTCTCGTAAATGCTGCAACTGTTCCTGCTTCCACCACCTCCTCTGACAGTTCATTCTATATTACACTCTGTGTGAAACACTTACCCTCAGATCCGCTTTCAATCTCATACCTCTCACTTTAAACCTGTATCCTTTGATACCCCTCTAGACTCTGCTATTGACCCCGTCCATGTCACTCATAACCTTATAAATCTCTTCATGTCATCTCCTAGACTTTACAATGTCTCCTTCTAACTCAAGCCCTCCAACCCAATCAACATCATTGTGAATTGTTACTCCACCCTCTCTACCTTAATCACGACGTTCCCTGGAGTAGGTGAGCGGGTGCCGGCATTCTCTCCCGAGGAAGGTAAATCACTCAGCGAGTCACCTGCTCACTCTGAGGGATGAGCTTGTACTCAGACGCCACTCTGTGAGATTCACAAGTGGTGTAATGGTGCTTTTGTTAATGTGGGCTAAAATAGAGACATATAAAATGGAGTATCAGGGCATCTGCAAAACCTGTTTAGTCAATTTCTGTGCAAAGCTGAGAGCTGCAAATTGGTGACAGGAAGTCTAGGTTCTAGATTGAACTATCAGATATGGTGAGGTCCAGATGTCCTCACAATTGTTAAAATGTATGAGCACTTTGCAGAGAAACCCAAAGGTGTTGGACTGCATTAGCATGATAGGCTGGCTGCAGAAGGATTGTAAATACTGTTAATAATGTTGCAAGGTGTTTATGTTACTGTTTGAGGATTGGCTGAAGTGTGAAGCCTTGTTTGAATTGTTTATACTCCCCAGGAGAATGTTACATTACTTGATTGATTGACTTCCTTCCAGAAGCTTCTGTAGAATCATTGTAATGGGATGCTGTGTAATTGGGTTGGGGGACTTTAATGTAATCAATATCTGTGATTGGTTTGTAGGGGCCACCACCCCCATGTAGATCTGCCCCACAGGGTTCGATGACCTATAAAAGGTAACCCCCACGAGGTTCGTTGTCGATCTTCAGGGGGAGCGTTTGGGACTGTGTAACCTTTTGGAAGTATCTGCTTGCACGAGGCTGAAGGGCTTGGACAAGCAGAGACAAGAAACTATCCCGCGGTGTGGCTAGGTATCGTTTTGGGAATTCGTCATTGTTTTTAAAAATATAAGATTTAGTTGTCAAGTGCTTGACTCAGTGTTTTACTGAACTAGACTTAGTGGGTTAGATCTAGGAACATAATTACACTTTATTTGTCACATGTGCAACTGCACAGTGAAATTCTTTTTCCACATTTACACATGCAGGCGCCACCATGTTTTGCCGCCATTTCCAAAGTCTTGTCCGCCCGCGCGCTCAGCCCACCGGAGCAGTTCCCAATCCCGGTAGGCCCCAGCCTCCTACATGGCCTCCCTCCATCTCCTTCCACTGGATCGGCCGGCGAACTCGCCCGGCCATCTTTGTGTCCCGGGGTTCCTCCTGCAGACGACCTTGAAGGTGCTGGAGGCATTATCCCTGGTTCACCGTCCTACCACCTGTTGCTCCTGGCATCCGTCTCCCCAGCAGCTCTCTCCCGGTTCCGCGGTCCGCCGGGCCTTCAGATCGGGTCCTCCGGCCGGTTCCTGATCCCACAGCCGCGGCACCTCAGGAAGGCCTAACTTTGGTAGAATGGGCCACAAAGGATCCTGCTGCAGATTCAGCAGGTGCAGTTTACTGGGCCTGACCTGTTAATGCTGCCACACAGGAGGGGGGAATGATCGTCCCAGCTCTAAATGTAGGCTGCACAGGGTGCAACTGTGCAGCAGCCACAGATAGGCTGAAATGCATCAACTTTCCTCTCCACAGACATCCACTCACCAGCTCTCACCATCCTGAACCTTGAAGTTATGGATTCAAACCATTACCTCTGTCCTTTATCAAGCACCTACACTTTGTTATCCTTATCTTAGATTCAGCCGGTCTGAATCTCACCACACTTCTCACTGTTTTACTCTTCCCCTCTCCTGTCCAGTTCCCTTCCCTCTTTCTTATGCTCCCATCCCCAATCCCCCCTTTGCTTTTCCTGCCCTCTCTTTAAATCTCCCCTTTCTTGTCCCCTCCCCAGCCCCTCTCCTCTAGCCTGACATTCCTTCAACGTGATTTCTAGAGTAGATTGTCTGCTAATAGCCAAGCCTCCTGTGGAGAAATTTGTGACATGTTTCCTACAGCCAGGGCCGGCCTTCAGATGATTGGACTGATTGCGCCTAATTGGGCCCCGCGCCTAAGGGGGCCCCGCTCTAATTTTCCGTATTTTGTACGGAAATACGAACTCGCGTTGTTAAATACAGATTTAAAAAAAAAACATTTGCCTTGTTAAATACGGATTAAAAAAAAAATCTGACATGGATAAGAACCGCTGCAACAGCCATCAGACAAAAACGATTTGTTAACTACCACTGTTAGTACTTGTTAACAGCCACTAGTTAACACATAGTTATACAATGTGTCATTAATGCATCGATCCACATTTCGCAGTAAATGTAATTGTGTTTTGACCAAGTATTAATGACGCCGCGTTCCTTTGAATATAATTCACGGGATTCCCCGGGGTAAAGTTGCGGGGAGGGCAGGAGCGTTGAGAAGGAGGGGGTCGGGGATCATGCTGGCATCCAGCTCAAGAGCAGGTCAGCGGGCGATGGATAACAGGACAGCGGGCGGTGGAGCTTACTCCATATGTCAGTGCGAGTAACCTCAATTGGTCCCTTGTTTGCGCTGTCACAGGAGTAAACTCCACTGCCCGCTGTCCTGTTATCCATCACCTGCTGACCCACTCCGCTCTTGAGCTGGTCCCCTCACTGTTCAGACGGAGAGCACTGCCAGAGGTGAGCGGGCCGGCAGAAGGCGCTGAGGTCCCAGCGGCTGCTCGTAGCCACGCGAGCTGCTTCCCTCCCCGGCCACAATGCGGTGGCTCCACGCCCGGAGTGCCGCGGCAGCGGTGAGTGAGTGGGTTACTGGCATGATCCCCGACCCCCTCCTTCTCAACGCTTCTGCCATCCCCGCAACTTTACTCCTGGCTAGACTCCCCTCATGCTGCGAAAGGAACTCTCCCTCCAATTGGTCCTTTGAACAAGTATTGTCATTCAATAAGATCACAACTGATTCAACTTGTCCCGGTGTGCTCCTGTTTTTCCCACCATCTTGCCACCTACCGTCACCCTCCACCCCCCACCCATTCAGTAATTCAGAAAGGAGATTTGGAAGCCTTGGGCAAATTGAATTGTTACTTTCTTTATTTTTATTTTTTATTTTTATGGAGAGGAGAACAAGCTGCGCATGCGCGGTTTAAGATTTGTTTAAAGCTGACTGACTACCTACCCTGAGTAATTATTCATGGCACATGTACCTGTTTCTAGTATTTGAGTATTGCATAGCGACTAACATTATACTGTTGTTATTATTGGATTTAAGTTAATTAACAATTGTTATAAACTATAACAAGTGGGGATGGAGGGGTTTTGGGTTTGGTGTGTGGGTAGGTGGGTCGATGAAAGCCTTTATGTATGTTATGTCTTGTGCTGTATGTTCTATGTTGGACCCCCTCGAAAACGAGATGACTGTCCATCTCAAGGGGTTATCCATAAATAAACTTGTTGAAACTTGTTGTTGAAACATGCCTGAATATGACTCATTTATAATTATATATTTATATTTCTATGAAAATTGTTCCCAATTGGGCCCCGCACTTCCTAAGGCCGGCCCTGCCTACAGCAGTGTCTGCACTTCACATGTTCCCAAATAGCTGCAAGCTGCTTTGGTATATTTTGACAGGGATTTGCAAGTCTTTCATAAACATGTCTTTCCCTTTCTCCTTCCCGCCCCTTCTGCCCTGTCAGTCTCCATCTCCATCCTCCCCCCTGCCTCCCTCCTCTCCTCCCATCCCAGCTCCCCCCTCACTGCGTAACTCTTGCTCCTTCCCCTCGATTTCACCTTCCCTCAACTCTTCCGCCTTCCTTCCCCATCACTCCTCTGCCTTCTCCCCACCTCTTATTTATTCTTCACTCCCTTTCTTGCTGCACCGAACACTATTTCATCTTCTCTCAACTCCTGCATCTTCCCTCAACTCCTGCATCCTCCTTCCTGCCACTCCTCTCTCTTCTCCTCCTTTGCTTCCCTTTATTTTTCCTCTTTCCACTCTCTTCCTCACCTCTTGGCTTTTCTCCTTCTCCTCTCATGGTCACTATTCCCAGCCTTCTTAAAATAATACTTGAATTTAAATCCTGCCTGGTTTATGCTTTGCCCCTATCTTTGGATCAAGGCAGCCAGCTCCACACCAGCCTGGTAATATAGGCAGTACACTCGAGTAACCCAGCACTTACCTCTTTCACTATGAACCCAGTTTCACACCGCGAATCACTGCTTTGATTTCCCTCAGGAGTATTTATGTGGCTGCTGCTTAAAGTTATGGTTTTTACAAAAAGCATCAGATAAATCCAAGTCCTGACAGATTCTCCCAAGGTCAAAGCCTTGTGGACTCACCCGGACGGCATTCACGTATTTATTCTGCAGCTGCTCCAGTGCATCCTGAGAAACGAGAGGGCCCAGCGAAGCAACATCAACGTCAGGAAAGAGATCCGGATGATCCATCATTTCAGGACTGCTGGGGGAAAAGAAAACAAAAAGAAAAACAGGAAGCAGGGATGCGATAACACCATCAGGAAGGATTAATGTTTGGAGACATTGACTGAACATAGTACAAGCACTGGCTGCTTCGTAGGCGGGGCTCCTTCCCGTCAATCAATGAATATTTCCTGTCAGTCGCAATATGTAAAGCCAAGGAATGTAATGTGAGGGTGGAAGCCAGTTCAGTTGAACAGTGAATGGAGAAACAAACTGAAAGCAGTTTGGAGTTTCTTTGGAGTTTCGCAGAATAAGCGGTGATCTTATTGAAATGTACAAGATCCACATCAGAAGGCTACAGATCTAATGTGGGCAGAAAGGATTGGTATAGCTAGGTACAATGGCCAAAGGACCCACTCTGTGATGCATGACTCTACCACTCTACGAATCAGTCATAGGGGAGTTATTAAGAAACGGGCGGCACAGTGTAGTAGCTGGTAGAGCTGCTGCCTCACAGCGACGGAGACCCAGGTTCGATCCTGACCTTGGGTGCTGCCTGTGTAGAGTTTGCACGTTCACCCTGTGACTGCATCGGTTTCTTTCCAGGTGCCCTCTCACATCTGAAAGCGTGCAGTCGTAGGTTAAATGGTCTCTGCAAATTGACTCTAGTGTGTAGGGAATGGATGAGAAACTGGGATAACATAGAACTGGTGATCGAAGGTCAAGGTGGTCCTGGTGGGCAGAAGGGTCTGTATCCATGTTGTATCTCTAAACTAAGCTAAACCTCCAATTGTGGGAGATTTCCGAATGAGGGGACATGGTTAGAGGGGAGGTGGCTATTTATAAATGAGGAGTCTTGGAACCCCTGCTCACAGACAGTGGTGAAACACTAGAATTCTCCACCCTGGAGGGTTGTGGAGGCCAGATCATTGGGCGGTATTTAAAGAGGAACTAGGTAAGGAGATGCTTGGGACAGCTCGGCCATGTACATATTGAACAGTGGGGCATATTCCTGCACCTATTTTCCTCTGCTCTTGCAAGGACCATGGATACAGGCCATTCGGCCCACCATGTCCACGCAGACCATTGATCACCTATTCACACGTTCCATGTTATCTCACTCTCTCGTCTACTCTCTACACACTAGGAGCAATTTACAGAGGCCAATTAACCAACAAAGGCACACGTGTTTGGAATGTTTAGTTTAGTTTATTGTCACGTATACCGAGCTACATTAAAAAGCTTTATTGTTGCATGCTTTCCAGTTAGAGGAAAGACTATGCATGATTACAATCAAGCCGTCCACAGTGTAGAGGTACGGGATAAAGGGAATAACGTTTAGTGCAAGATAAAGTCCAATAAAGTCTGATTAGAGGTAGTCCAAGTGTCTCCGATGAATTAGACGGTGAGTCATGACCGCTCTTTAGTTGTAGATAGAATTATTCAGTTGCTTGATAACAGCTGGGAAGAAACTGCCCCTGAATCTGGAGGTATGCATTTTTGGGAGGAGACCGGAGCTGGTAATAATAGCTCGTTATAACCAGGAGTATAAGGTCCTTGGTCAAGGCAACGGAGAGACCAGAGAGTGCAGATGTTAGAATCTTCAGCAAAAAAATTAAATGCTGGAGAAACTCAGCAGGCCAGGCAGCACCTGTGGAGGGCAATGGACAGATGAGGCTTCACACCTGGACCTTACTTCAAACTAATTCAGCCAAGTAATATACAGTATACATAAAAAGAGTGCCAACCAATTACCATCTCCAAAAGAGAGATTTTAATGGTCTCCATCCATAGACTATCAATACTGTTAACTTTGTTGAATGCCTGAACATCAACAACCTGAGTATCACCATCGAACAGAAACTCAACTGGAGCAGCCAAATAAACACCAACACTTAAGGAGCTGGTCAGTCGCTGGGCATCCTGCAGTGACTGACTCATCTTCTGACATTCCAAAGGGGTTTAACCATCTACAAGGCACAAGCCAGGAGCACGATGGACTCTCCCATCACCTGGATGAGCGCAACTTCAACGTTTTTCTTGATGCACAACGCCATCCAGGGTAAAGCAGCCTGCTCGATTGGCACTCCATTAATTACCCTGAACATTCCTCCTCTCCATTGTTGCAATGCCTTCACCAGGATCACAGTCGTTTAGTTTAGCTTAGTTTAGTTTAGAGATACAGCGCGGAAACAGGCCCTTTGGCCCACTGAGTCCGCACCGACCAGCGATCCCCACACATTAACACACTGGGAACAATTTACACATACTCCAAGCCAATTAACCTACAAACCTGTACATCTTTCGAGTGTGGGAGGAAACCGAAGATCTCGGAGAAAACCCACGCTGTCACGGGGAGAACTTACAAACTCCGTACAGACAGCACCCGTAGTTGGGATCGAAGCCGGGTTTCCGGCACTGCAAGCGCTGTAATGCAACAACTCCATCGCTGCGCCACCGTGGCCGCCCTAATGGTCATGAAGGCAGCTCACCGCCATCTTCTCAAGGGCAATTAGGGATGGGCAATAAATGCTGGCTTTACCAATGCAGCTCATAGAAGTGAACAAGTAAAAAAAATACTCCTGATTGACATAATATCGTGGCTTACAATCGGTTTTTTTGCATCACAATAGCCAAGAGCAAGAAGTCTTATCATGCCACGAGGTCAGTTCAAGAATGGGAGCAAGACTAGCTCATGCATGTGAAGCCATTTTAAATCAATGTTTTGAGAGGTTCTCAAACAATAAAACCAAGCAGAAAGATTAAAGCATGCGTTGGGAGTCTTTGCAAGAATAATATTTGAGAAAAGATAACACAACATTCGGCATCCTGGAGACTGAATGGGTTTTGACAAATAAATCAGTTTTGTTTTATTGCTGTTGTCTAAGCGTTAAGCAGCTGGAACAGCCTTTGTTGGTGACTGCCAGTGAACCTGGCTGGCCAAATAAAACAACGCATTCCTCATCAATCATTAGACTTTTGACTCCCCGGCTACCCGAGTAAACAAATCTCTCCTTCCTCAAAGTGGCATGGTGGGATTTGAACTTGCATTCTCTGGAGTACCGATCCATTAACTATAACCCCTGTGCTTTTGTACCCAGCACTAGTACTTGCCCTCCCCTCACTGACATCACTGTGATCGGTTACCACAATGCAGTTAATGCTGCAGCATAGCGGGTCTTGTTGCTCGTCAATAACTTTGTGCCCAGGGCTGATGATCAGGTGCGATGAATTCAAACCTCACTGTCTTAAAATTTTAAGTTCGTAAATTTAATAGACTCATTCTAACAGAGCTTCAGACATGAACTTTTCACTGTTTCTCTTTCCACAGATTCTGCCCGAAATGCTGTACGTTATCAGGATTTATGTTGCCATTTCACATCTCCAGCCTCCACAGGTTTATTGATTTCTTGTTCATTAGATAGAATCTTTCCAAAAGTACCACCAGACCCAAATTGCATATAGGCTTGTCCCATTTTTGCACATAACCTCATGACAAATCACCCTGTTGTGCTGTACACCACTGTGTCACAGGACAACAGCGGAACTCTCAGGACTTTGCTGTCAGAGGACATTGTCCGCGGTTCACCAATCTTCAGCTGCTTCATCAATGATCTTTCTTCCAAATTAGTTAGATGGGATTGCTTAATCGCAGCTTATTCATAGAGTCAGGGGATGAGAAAGTTGCGGGAATTTAACAATTGTGGAGTCTGTGAAAGTGGAGGAGATCTCTTCTTCATTTGAGGAGTTCGTCAGGATCGTGGATGAATATGGAACACTGCAGGACAGGAGCAGGCCTTTTGGACCACAATCTCCGTGTCAAACATAATGCCCAGTTAATTTCCCCTGCCCGCATGTGACTTGCTTCCACTGTGGTTTCTGTTGGTTCTGAAGTGACTACTGAGACCATTGTGGGACCCACAGCTTTTTCCACAGATGGGGCAGGAGGTGGTTGAGGGGTAATGGATAGCTGTGTAGTTTGTGCACTCCTTCTACCATTTAACATGGGCCTCTCCACACCTCTGATGCAAGGATGTACTGGCCCTGGAGGCAGTGCAGCGAAGGTTTACAAGATTAATTCCTGCAATGAGGGGATTGACATATGAGGAAAGGTTAAGTAGGCTGGAACTCTACTCTTTGGAGTTTAGAAGAATGAGAGGCGATCTCATTGAAACATATAAGATCGTGAGGGGCCTTGATCGGGTGGATGCACCGAGGATGTTCCCAATGATCGGGGAAACTAGAACTAGGGGACATAGTTGTAGAATAAGACTGAGATGAGGAAGAACTTCTTCACCCAGAGGGTGGTTAATTTATGGAATTCACTGCCCCAGGGAGCAGTGGAAGCAGAAACATTAAATATATTTAAGTCTAAAATAGATGGTTTTTTAGCTGCCAAGGGGATAAGGGGCTATGGGGAGAGGGCAGGGATATGGACCTAGGTATGGTTAGTATAGTAAGACCTGAGTGATCTCCTGGACAAGTGTCGATCGCCTGGATTGGGGTCGGAGAGGAATTTCCCGGATTTTTTTCCCGAATTGGACCTGGGTTTTTATCCGTTTTTTTGCCTCCCCCAGGAGATCACGCGGTTCTTGGGGTGGAGAGGGGTGATAGCGATATAAAGGGGAGGGTAGTGTCTTGTGTTCTGTGTCTTGTGTCTACTGTTTGTGGGTAAGGGTGTCTGTTTAGTGTTCAGCCATGAGCGAATGGCGGTGCGGGCTCGATGGACCTGGTGGTCTACTCTCGCACCTACTTTCTATGTTTCTATGTTTCTAAGGACACAATCCTGAGTGCTCTGTTCCCACTCTGAGCACCTGTAGGCCAGAGATTGCCAGGAGTTAATGGGGAGCTGTTGCATTTCTTCAAGAAAGCTTTGAGGACATTCTTGAATCTTTTTCTTTGTCTGCCTGGCAATTCATCCTGTGACAGACCATAGAAAACGGTATCTGTTTTGAAAGTCTGGAGGAGATCTGGTGGATTGTAAGCAGACTAAGAAGCAAATTTTTCTGATGGGTTGATGGGTTGACAAAGAAAATGGACATGTGGTCTCACTCACCCTGTTCCTACATAACTCCAGTAAGATATCTTTACACCTGTACTCAAACCCTCTTGTAATAAAAGCCCCTATTCCTTTTGGCTTCCTAATTGTTAGTTGCGCCTGATTGAACTTGTCTACCAACACAATCCTATCTCTCTGAACATCAGTCTCTCATCAACTAATAATATTTTGCTTTTCGGTTATGTGCACCAAAGTGGGAAACCACATTATTCCACATTTCATTGCATCTGCCATGTCCTCATCCACTTGTTCAGCTTGTCCATATCCCCTTGAAATTTCTTTATGGCATCCTTAATACTCCCACCTAATTTTGTATCAGCAGCAGACTTGAAAATATAACATTAGCTCCCCTCGATCAAGACAGTCAATAACAAATATCCACTATCACTAAAGCCACTTCTTTCAATAAATCTGTGACGTAAATCCTCCCTGGGTACTTTTTTTTACAAATATTTATTTCTTATGTTTGCTTGTTTTGTGGAATACCTGGGTTGGTAACTTCTTCAATTGTAGGAGTTATAACTTAGTTGTTTAAATCCTCTCCCATCTCTTGATGTCTGATTATCAATTCTTCCGTCTCTCTGTAAGAGATCTGCATTTGCCCTTGCTTATCTTTTCCTTTTTATACACCTATAGAAAGTATTACAATTTTTACGTTTTGCGGCAGTTTACTCTCATGGTCAAACTTATCAGTTCCTAGGCTGTCCAGCACAGGGTTTCTTATGCTCAACATTATCACTGTAGAAACATGTGATGCTCTAAACTTTAGGCACTTTTAACATGCAATCCTGTGCCAAAATTATCAATGGACACACTTTTCAAAATCTTTTCTGCATCTCAAACAGCCAACCTCAATAAATTTTATTAACTCAAGACTTCTCAGTGACCTGCACACAATCCTGACCTGGGGCACTGTCTGCATAGTTCACACATTCTTCCTGTGAATCCATGGTTTTCCTCTGGGAATTCCGGTTTCCTATCACACCCCAAAGACGGAGAGCTGGTAGTTTTTAATTGGCCGCTCTAAATCGCCACTAGAATGTCGGAAGCTAGGTAGAATCTGAGGGGAGTTAAAGGGAATGTCGGGAAAACAATATAGGATCAATATAGGGGAAGGAATCGCAGAAGCTGGTTTACACCAAAGATAGACACAAAATGCTGGAGTAACTCAGCGGGACAGACAGCATCTCTGGAGAAAAGGAATGGGTGACATTTCGGTTCAGTCTGAACAAGACCCAAAACGTCACCCATTCCTTCTCTCTAGAGATACCGCCTGTCCCGCTGAGTTACTCCGGCATTTTGTGTCTATCTAGGATTGATGTGGGATTAGTGCTGATGGGTGGTTGATAGTCAGCATGGAATTGGTGGGACAAAGGACCAGTTTCCCTTCTGTATCTCTTTGTGACTTTATCTATTGCCAAAATACCCATTGCTTTGATCTCAAATCCCTGACCTTCTCTACCTTTGAGAATACAAACAAGTTAATTTGCCATTCTAATCGTACCATTCAATTTCTCAAGGCATTGGATTCCCAAAGGCAACTAGGTCAAGATGAGCGTTTGCCCTCCCACCTACCTGTGGTAGACGTGACGTATCCAGTTCAGCACAGTGTAGATCTCACCCTTCTCCAGGTCCCAGGATATGATATCCTGCAGATGTCCCGAGAGGCAGGTGTGGTGAAGCACCGCGTAGGTCTGGAGGATATTGTAGTGCGGAGGACAACATTGCACCATTAAGTGTTTGACGACTTTCAAATCATTGAGCACATTGTTCTGCAAGGCTGCTAAATGGTTGGCCAGCCCTGGACCCTTTGTGTCAGTGTGCCTTGCTCTGAACTGTGCCGCAGTTGATTGCTCGATAACCTTAAAAAACATATGCCTCAGGTTCTTGGGCCGTCCAGGTGGGAGAAACTTGTGTTGGCTTTGACTATCCAAGGTCACTTGATCGATCTTCTCCTCCCGCTCGATCACGCGGATCGCCGAGACGAATAGTGCGGGGTCTTGCTTTACCAGCGTCAGTCCACAGCTCACCACGTCCCACAGCTCCTTGACTAGGTCTTCGTTGAGCTGCCCGACACCACTGAAGTACGACAGGACGACCTGTTCTCCTTCTGTGCTCTGCTTCCCGGCACGGTGCAGCTGGTAGAGAATATCGTCACGCCAACACTCCATCTCCATCAGCTTGGTGTGTGCTTCCAGTAGCCTCCTTTCCTCTATCAGCTGCCGTGTCTCTGCCACAACCTCAGGGACTGCAAGCAAACAGTGCATTCTGTTTGTAATCTCCTTTGAATTTCAGACAAATTGCCTCATTTAATCGAAGTTACATTTGTGCTGCCAGCTTGGTTAACTCATTCCCCATCCCTTGTTGTCATCTTTTTGCACCCCCCTCCTTTTTTTTTAACCACCACCCCCCCTAATTTTAAGACGTGCAATGCCCACTGCTGTCAACCAAAATGCCAGCAAACCCTCCCTCCTTTTGAGGGGTGAAGAATGTAATCAGTAATTTAAAAAAATACATTTTGAGCCTCAATGCCTGTAGAGTTCCTTTGAAACAGTTGTCCAATTCGCCCCACTCTCCTATGTTAGACGACTGAATTTGCATTATCTAGACTGATACATCAGTACTATAACATGGAGCCCCAATTGAGCAAAGTGGCCACATTTGGACCCTGTCTGTCTGGAGGATAAAAGATGCTCAAGTCCGTGTGAAAAACAGCAGGAGTTTTTCCCATTGTTCTGATTTATGCATGTTCTCCAAGGATGCTGCCTGACCACTTGGTATCTGTTTATGTAAACCAGCATCTGCAGTTCCTTCTTTCTATGTTTCCCCCAAATTAAACTGACTGGAAGAATGAAGGAAAGATAGATAGTCATAAAGCTGATAGACAGTGAGAAATGTGGATATACACCAGGGCCTGGGGTGTTGTTCATGGCTACCTGAAGGATGTGGACAAGGCAGCAAAGAGTGCAGAGGACAGCAAGAGGGCTGTGTACATTGGCCAAAGCATATGCAACTCAAAACCTCTCTCATGCCCATTAAGTCCACCCTGGTTCTCCCAACTACACCAAGGTTAGTTTACAGCAACCAGTGAACCCACCAACCAATATGTCTTTGGGGTGTGGGAGAAAGCTGGAGCACCCAAAAGACAGACATTATAAATTATCAGTAAGCTGGAAGTGACAAGAAGTAAATATAGAAATGTGACTGGTTAATTGTACATAGAACCAGTAAAAGAGTCATGGAGTCATACAGCTTAGAAACAGGTCCTTCAGCCCATCATGTCCATGTCGACATTTTTACTAATCCCATTTGCTTGCATTAGAACCGTATCCTGTACCTTGCCTGTTTAAGTGTCTGTCTAAATACCTCTTAAATGTAATGCTGACGTCTTTGTTTAAGCAGAAAATTAATTCATCCCATTTAATAAATTACTTTGGCTGCTCACTCCCAATATGTCTGTGCCCAAGATAAGCCACTACAGGGAAATATATGTTTACTACTTAAAACAGGAAGAGCAAAGGAAGCATTGTCTTCCACAGTAATAGGCCATGAACCAAGAGCCAGCCTCCTGCAAGTGGAGACGTGGAGTAAACTATCACTGGGATAACTGCACCATTCTACTGCAACAGTACGTTGTGAAGAGGAGACCTGCTGACATTGCTGCCCTCACTGTGGCTTTATTCAGAATGAGCCTCATCTAACCCCAACCCCCACCAAAAAAGCAATTTTGAAATGTCTCCAATTATCTTGACTGCAATTACATCCTGTCGACAAAAATTGCAAATAAATAAGAAGACAATTAATCCTTGGAATATTGCCAACCTTGACATCGCTTCCATTTTTGGCTGAAACAGTCCTATATCCATCTGTCACACAGCAATCCTACCAGGAATAACAGCCACTGTGAGCCATCAATAACAATCCTGGCTGGCCGTGTGCGGGAACTGGAGCTTTGCATGGACATCTCAGGGTTATCCAGAACAAGGAGGGTGCCAAGGATAGGAGTCACACCCAAGGTGCAGGCAGAAAGTAGATGGGAGTAGGCAGTTAGTGCAGGAATACTCTGTGGCCACTCCCCTTGAAATCAGGTATGCACTTCTGAATACGGTTGTGGGAATGACCACAGAGGAGAGAGCAACAGCAGCAGTCGGGTCTGTGGCATAAGGCATGGCCCTGAGGCACAGCAGGGTGTATGGAACACAGAACAGTACAGCGCAGGAACAGGCCCTTCAGCCACAATGTCCATGCCAAACATGTTGACAAGTCAAACTCATCTCTGCCTGCACGTGATCCATATCCCACCATATCCATGTGCTTATTCCAAAGCCTCTTAAATGTCATTATCATATCTGCCTCCACCAACAGCCTTTACAGCGCATTCTAGGCATCCACCGCTCTGTGTAAAAACTGGAAATAATTGGGATAATAAATTGGGAGCAGTTGTTTTTGGGTAAGTCCACATTTGACACGTGGGAGTTGCTTAATGGCTAGCTGATCAGAGTTCAGGACTGGCATGTTCCAATAAGGAGGAAGGATAAGATGGCAAGGTAAGGGAACCTTGGATGACCAAAGAGGTTCTAAATTTGGTCAAAAGGACAAAGGAAGCATATATAAGGTTTAGAAAGATGAAAACAGACGGGGACCTTGAGAAAGATAAAGCAAGCAAGAAAGAACTAAAGTGGGCATTAGAAAGGTAAAAATGTGCCATGAAATGTCATTGGTGTGTTGGATTAATGAAAATTCCAAGGTTTTTTGTACGTACATTAAAAATAAGAGCGTGACCAATGAGAAAGTAGGACCACTGAAGTATAAAGGAGGGAATTTACATTTGGTGTCAGAGGATGTAGGCGAGATACTAAATGAATATTTTGCTTCTGTATTCACCAAGGAGATCATGGACGACAGTGATCTCCTCTTGTACTTTGATTCATATGGATGCTGATTGGACTCTTGTTTCCTTCATCATAACTTCAGTATTTATGCTCTAATCCAGGACATCCAACTTACAGCTGGTAACCATCCTTCAAGTCCTGCACTTGTCTTCAATGTCCTTTATACACTTTCAATTTAGCTGTGCTTTTCTGATACCTGCCTGTCCTATGCCATCTATCCTTCTGGGCCAAGAAGGCTGGAGCAAGACTCAGACTTGATTGCTGTACTGAGGAAATTGGAGGGCCAGTTCAGACAGGTCACTGGTTGTTGCGAGAGGATGTTTTGAGCTCATGCTCCACTCCGAAGATTTAAGTAAGTAATCCAAGCTGGTGTTCTCCTGCCACACTGACCGAGCTCTCCATTATTTACACTGTCTCCTGGATGAGGTATTAAATTTGTTGCACATCACTATTTCACTGATCAATGGAGAACTCTGCCTATGTTTTAGTGAGCACCAGAATCTTAGAGCACAGAAACAGGCAGTTCAGTCCATCACATCTATGCTGACCAGTTTTAACCCACCTATATGAATCCTGTTTGCCCGCATTAGGTTGCATCCTGCTATTTACAGTAAGTGTCTTGTAAATGCCTTTGAAATATCTTAACTATCTGATTCCACAATCTCCTCTGGCAGTGTGTTCCAGATATCAACGACTCTCCGTGTAAACATGTATCCATCAGGATCAATATCAAGGTTGGCAATGTTCCCAGGAATGATTGACATAATTTATTTGTAACTTTTATTGACTGGATATAATTTCTGTCAAGATGATTAAAACCAATCCAACTTTTATTGACTGGATATAATTGCAGTCAAGATGATTAGAGCCAATCCTTTAAAACTCCTTCATCTCACCTTAACCCTATGCTTTCTTGTTTTTGATGCCCCTACCTTGGGAACAGGATTTTGACTATCGACCATAATCTTATATACTCCTATCAGGTCACCCACTCAATCTCCTTCGTTCCAGAGAAAACAAACCCAGCCTGTACAGTCTCTCTCTATATCTAACATCCTTCATTACACATGGATTGGGACTGTGAGATGAACTGGTGTACGTGGTAACTAACCCTGGACCGGAGTTGCGAGAGAACTGACCATGTGGAACACCCTTAAATAATGGAGAATTAATTAGACAGTGGGAAAAGGTTGAAGAGACAACACTTTGGGCCTCCTTACCTGAGAAGACTTGATGCAGATGGTGCACTGCAGTGGACAGCTGGACATGATCGGACACCAGGCTGCTCAGCTTCCCCAAGCTTTCAAAGCCGTTGACCTTGTCCTGGCACTCCTCTTGGACTTCCACCATTGTGCGGCCCACGGCTCGGATGTCGTCCAGGGAGGTTCTCAGTTGCCCGAGGCCTGTCCCCACCCCTTCCAGGTAGGACTGAACAGCTGACTGCAGAACAGAAGAGCAACAACTCCCTCAGATGGACAGTAGTCTCGTGCTCTCATGCTGCATACAGGCTGAGAGTGGGGAGTTCCCTCTCATCATTCCCAACTGGAGCTTGGAATCCTCCCCAAAATGTAGCCGGCCATTGGGAATAACAGGGCACTCTGAAGTCTTCTCACCGCTGGATCCTCCCTGATATCAGAACGTTACCCTGTAGAAAAGACCTTTCAGCCCATCACCTATGCTATCTCCTTGAACGAGCTTTTCAATAAAAAACACTTTATAAATTTCTGTTAAATGGACATTCAACAGGCTGTGTGCATACTTGCCAAAATGTTTGATTGATCCCACTTCCTGGGTCTGCATCCTGCTAGTCAAGGCCCTTCAAGAGCAGATCTAAGTGCAAATTAAATGAGGATGGATGCTGTCTCCTCCATCCTTCCAAGAGTTAGGTACTCCAATTAATGGTTGAGTAAAAAATCATGTGCAACTCTGTTCTCGTTCTACTGCCTAACAAAGTGCCATCTGAACCCTTTAGTAATCACCCTTTCCTTTCTGTTCATATATTGTATATAAGGATCTCAGCAGTTTAAAGTATATATGTATTATGTGTAGGATTATATAGCTAAATCTTATCTCATCTCCATTGCCTGTGTTCCTTGCCAAACAAATCCTCCAACCCGGCTCTTGATTCAACACAACAAATAAATGTACAATAATTAATCCGTTATTCTAGGTAAACCAGACCACGATAGTGCAAGCCAAAGTATGCTGTGCAACCTTAATAGAGCAAAATCTACAGTAGTTTGGTGCTGAGGTAGGCTTGTGGTTAAATTTCTGCAGGATGGTTCTGGATCTGATGGTCAATAGGGAGAAGCTGTTCTTGAACCTGGAGGTGACAGTTTTCAGGCTCTTACACCTTTTTAGTGGTTGTGGGGAGAAGAGAACGCGGCCATAGTGGATATGGCTCCTTGATGATATTGGCTACTTTCCTGAAGCAACGCCGCCTGTAGAATCTGGGGGGAGTTGATGGGAATGTGAGGTGAGTAAAATGGGGTTCAGCGCAGGATGAGTATTAAATGGCTGCCTGATAGTTGTAGTGGGTCAAAAGCTTAGTTTCCATGCTGTAGAAATTGGTAATATCCTCATAAAGCCCCTTTGCACCTTCTCCAGGGTTAACACACTTTTCCTGGTTGACACAAACCAGCTGCAACCAACTAGTTCCTCTCTTTCCCCATCACCCTGCAGTCTTTACGCTTGCAAGGGCTAATCTAACCCTTTCTGCAGTTGTCATTTAACCTTTTGTAATACACACTGTGTAAAAATGAATTCTCTTGTCTCTCCCCTGTGCTGATACTTTTTCCAGTTACCTCATCTGTGGTCTGTAAGAGCCAGCCTCCTGCAAGTGGAAATACTTTCCCCCTTTCCATCCGATCAGAACCCATTGTAATTTGTAATTAGTCTGAAGAAGAGTCCTGAACCGAAATGTCACCCATCCTTTTACTCCAGAGCTACTGCCTGACCCGCTGAGTTACTCAGGCACGTTGTGTCTATCTTCAGTATATACTAGCATTTGCAGTTCCCTTCTACATGTAATTTGGAATATTATATCTTTAGACTTTATTTTTAACTTTAGGGATACAGCGCAGAAAAAGGCCCTTTCGCTGACCGAGTCTGCTCAGACCACCGACCACCCCATACACCAGCACTAGCCTACACAGTAGGGACAATTTACAATTTTTACCGAAGCCAGTGAACCTACAAATCTGAACGTCTTTGGAGTGTGGGAGAAAATTGAAGCACATGGAGAAAACCCACGCGGTCACAAGGTGCATATACAAACTCCATACAGACTGTACCCATAGTCAGGATCGAACCAGGGTCTCTAGTGCTGTAAGGCAGCAACTCTACCCCTGTGCCACCCTAAATCTTCCTTTAATCTTTCTGATATAAGAATAATTCTGGCTTCTACGTAACCAAAGCCCTTGGCCCTGCCATATTCCCAGTGAATCTTCCTTACACCCTGCAAAACATTTACTAAAGGCACAAGGCCCTGTGACTTCATGGAGATGTGACTTGCAACAATAGAAATTGTTGGCAACAATGCTGCTGAATGTTACAGGACATCTCTGCTTGGGAATCAGAGTTATATAGTAGCATTGAGAAACTAAGTGTTTGAATGTTCCAAACTAAAGGTAGGGGTAACTGAAACATTAATGCTGTGATTTTGACAGGGTGAGATTGGAAAGCTCATGTTCCTGGCCAAGATTGTGTTGTATGATTGGTGAGCAACAGGGCCAAAGGATCACCAACCCCGCATTCCTCAAGCTGACCTTTGTATTGTGCATCTCTCTAGGGTCAGTGGGCTGAAAATTCAATAGCCCATTGAAAAAGATCTGGGTGGGAGGTCCTGTCCTCTGTTTCACTGTCGTGGTGTCCGCCTTTCATCTGTTTCTGCATTTTGGAAGGACCAGTCACGACATCTGACCAGTCAGCTCATGATGAGCAGGAGTAAATTCAGGAATTCTGGGCACTACGATATGGTCCTGCAATTATATGAGGTGCAGTTGAGCCCACACCTGGAATATCATGCACAAGTTGCCTAAATAAGGGCATGCTTCCCATAAAGTAGAATGCAGACAAGTTTCTGGGATTTATAAGTTCATATGTTCTAGGAGCAGAATCAGGCCATTTGGCCCATCAAATCTTCTCCACTGTTTAATGTTGGCTGATCTATTCTCCTGTCCCATTCTCCTGCCTTCGCCCCATAACCCCTGTCACCTGAACTAATCACAAATCTGTCGATCTCCGCCTTAAAAATATCCATTGACTTATGGTTACAAATAAAGACAAATATTTGGACCAAATTACACCAAATAGAGAACATATAGAAAACCATGGATTAAATTAGTTTTGTATTTATTGCCTGTATTTTTACAAATAAAGTTTATTTCTGAAATGTTTTTAAATGGTTTAGAAATTTGAGAGGTGATGTTGCTGGAACATACAAAACTCTTTGAGAATCTGACAGTGTAGATACAGGGAAGAGGTTTCCCCTGGCTGAGGAATCTGGAACTGGTGGTTTCAAAATAAGGGTTGGACCATTGAGGATTGAAATGAGGAGAGATGTCTTCAGGCAGAGGTTGCTGAGTCTTTGGATTTCGCAGTCCCAGTGGATCGTGGACTCTCAGTCATTGATTGCTTTGGAACAGCTATGGAGAGATTTCTGGATTTTAGAGGAGGCATGGATACTCCATGCTAGGGGCAGGACAAGGACGGCATGGTGCAAGCTCGCCACCGTTTGCTGGACAGTTTGGATGGGACGAGTGGCCGATTGCTGCCACTTCACATGTTGCTTCTGACGCCGGGTCTGCATTCCCTCCAGTGACCTCCAGGGATGCAAGCACAGCAGCTCATGTAGTACCTGGGGTGGCACAACTGGCATCGGCCTCCTGGTGCTGGCGGAGTCATAAAGTCATAGAGTGATACAATGTGGAAACAGGTCCTTCGGCCCAACTTGCCCACAAAAGCCAACATGTCCCAGCTACGCTAGTTGCCGAGTGACAGAAAGCTGATGGCAGGTGCTGCCCAGAGCCCAAGGCCAGTGAGGGGTGGCAACTGGAGCACTCGACATCCCACAATGAGGCCCGTATGAAGTATGATGGGGTCAGTGAAGGCAACCTCAAATTCCATCTCCCAACTTAACACTTTACATAATGTGCACTTTTCCAGCTATTTGACAACAGCAGGTACAGCACACACCACATTAAAATAATCTCCCCCATGTCCTGTCAGTCCAGGTTGCTTACAACCAGAGAAGGCAGCAGTAGAGGCCAGTGCTGATCATTGGACTGGAAGGACAGGATGCCAGGAACCATGAGCAGAGGTAGAATAGGAATCCTTAAAAACAATAGCAAGCTAATATTTAACTATCCTTGCATCCCATCCCTCCATCCCTTCAAACCTATAACCATTCAGATTGTTCGGAAGAGCATCTGCCCACATGCCTTCTCACTCCCCCACTCACCTCACTCCAGTCTTGTTCCTCCCTCAGTCTGAGGCCCTTGGGGGTGCCATCCCACTTTGGGGGCAGTAGGTGGCAGGTCACTGGATGGGACACTAGCAATCACCCTTAGCGTACGATGGCTTTGAGCAGCAGCCGGTAGGTACGCAGGCACTAGAGGTCTGCAGCCAGGCCAACAGGAGAGGGAAGTTCCTCTACCAGCATCCTGGCTGCAGTGAGGGAAGAAAGTGGCCAATGACCGTGTGGATGGAGATGATTGGGGCATTGTGCTAAGCCTGTGCAAGATGTCGGGTGCCACTACCACGCCATTCATTCGAGATTCTAGCAGAGTCTTGGCAGTGGCACAGCTGGTAGAACTGCTTCCTCATGGCTCCACTGATCCATGTTCAATCCCAAACTTGGGTGCTACCTGCATGGAGTTTGCACATTTTCCAAGACTGTGTGGGTTTCCCGGTGTGCTCCGGTTTTCTCACAAACCCCAAAGACATGCAGTTGAGAGCTTAATTTCCCTCCTATGTGTAGGTGAGTGTTAGAATCTGCGGGAGGAGGTTCATGGCAATGTGGTGAGGGTAAGCTGCAAGGAAAATCAGTGGAGTGGTGGTCCTACTCTAAGAGTTAGCAGGACTAGATGGGCTCAATGGCTGTCTTGATTGTCATAAAGGAGTATAGAATCTCCCTCAACTGATCTCAGGTGGATTGGAACTGAGGTTCTGTTTTCTCTCTCTCTATGTTCAAGTAATGACACATGCTACCTTCAGTATTTGGAAACCTTTCTTAAAGCAGTGTAATTTGGGAAGGTGACAATCAGACTGTCAACATCTCCACAAAACACAGATCATCAGATCTTTCAGTTATTACGTTTCAGTCACATTCATCTCTCCAGTAGTCTAATACTATTTTTTATCAATGCTAAATTCCCAAATTCCCATGTATCTTCTGCTGCGAAGACAGTCACAAAAGATTTGTTTACTTTTGCAGCTACTTCCATCTTTCCCAATACCTCTTACTCAAGCTGTAAGGTATAAGCTATTCCAGTCTTTTCAGTTTTACACATCTATAGAACATGACCATTCTCATTTTATGTATCTTGTTGGATTACCCCCTATTCTATTGTCAATTTCATGGTTCTCCTTTGCCCAATCTTTAAGGGGCTGTCCCACTGTACCAGTTCATTCAAGTGCTCTCCCGAGTTAAAAAAAAATCAAACTCGTGGTAAGCACGTAGAATGTAAGTAGCGGGTACGTCGGACCTCGAGACGTCTCTTAGCTGCTCGTAACGCTAACGGCAGGTACTCGGGAAACGCAGTAAGCTCGTGAAGACTCGTGAAGATTTTTCAACATGTTGAAAAATGTCCACGAGGGCCCCGAGTACCTACGAGCGGTTATTACCATAATTCTCCGAGTTCGAATCAGGGGAAACCCGGGAGAACTCTTGAATTAGCTCGTACAGTGGGACAGCCTCTTTAGGCTTTCTGTTCCCTTATGCCCCTGTCCCACTTAGGGAACCTGAACGGAAACCTCTGGTGACGTTACGCCCCACCCAAGGTTTCCATGAGTCACCAGAGGTTTTGGTCACTCGCCTGGAATGCCTCGCCGAAGCGTGAGCTGCATCTACTGACCAAAGATCCTACAGGATCTTTGCTACCGACCGCACACACACACACACAAATACATTGCGAACGTGGGGGCCAGGGACAGTGGAGGAACGCTGTCTGCGTGAAGAAGAGGAAGGTAAACGGCTGCCACAGAGTACGGTAAGTCCTTTAGAGAGCGCGGGAGGGAGGGAGAGAAGGGGAAAGAAGGGGAGAGTAGGACAGAGAAGGGGAGAAAGAAGGGGAAGAGAAGGGGAGAGAGAAGGGGAGAGAGAAGGGGAGAGAGAAGGGGAGAGAGAAGGGGAGAGATGGGGGTGAGAAGGGGAGAGGGAGAGAAGGGGGAGAAGAGGAGAGAAGGGGGAGAAGGGGGGAGAAGGGGAGAGAAGGGGGGCAGAAGGAGTGGAGACAGTTTTAAGAAGTTTAATAAAGTTAGCGGGCATTTTACCTTCCGGTGGATCTTCTAGGTCCTGAAAACCAAAGATCCTATAGGATCTTTGCTGAAAACTCCAATGAGCCAATCAAAATGGCCGGTCAGTGAAGGAGATTGCCTTTGACTGCCTGTAAGTAAATAGCAACCCCACTCCACTGGCTTCGACCAACGGCAACCTATTTTAGTCGAGGCCGGTTTGATTTTGTTGAAATAATCGCAGGAACATAGAAGAAGCCTCGACTATGCGGAAACCACTTTCGACCATTAGGGAGAGTGACCAAAACCTCCGGGAACCTCTGGGAACCTCACGGAAACCCTGGGTGGGGCGCAAGGTGACCAGAGGTTCCCGTTCAGGTATCCTAAGTGGGACAGGGGCTTTAGGCCTTTTCCTTTGCATTGATACTACCCTTTGCTTTTTGTGATGGGTGGGTCACTTTTTCTACTATATTTTTGTACCTGAAAGAGTGATGTCTTTGCTGTAATCAATGCATTAAAGCCTTACAATCTCAGTTTCGCACTATCCTTTTCACATTTACCTTCAGCCTGGATTGAACGGAGGACGTTCTTTGCGTTTCCCTCTTGCGATACTGGCCCAGTCTCTCTAACTGGTCTGGGCGGTAGAAGATCCCTGAGGCCCATTTTAAGGCAGCTCCTCGGGCCAGCTTTTCAGCTTTCTCCAGCTCAGGCCATACGCTGTCTGGAGGAAACAGAGTGGACAGAAGGGTAAAAAAAATCCTTCTCTTCTATGTATCGAAAGTCTCCTTTTTACTTTAGGTTCCCTTAAGGATTATTCTGAACGGCCCCATTGCACCACTAGTTGTTTTATTTCAGAGATTGTTTGGGGCTTTCCAAGCGATTGGCTTCTCCTCTGCCCCTGCTGGAAGTTGCTTGGTTTTCCCCGAATGCTGCCACCAACTCCAAAGCTAAGGTCCAGAAGTTTTACCCACCACAGATCCATGTAGATAGTGGATAACACAGTAATGGCTATTGTTGAGAGTAAACTCCTGTGTGATCTAAGGCATTCTGGTGTGACCCCAGTGGTGTGTGCCCACCTTCTTGCTCTTCCATTGCAATATCTCAGACCTGTGACCAAGTAGCAGACCAGGCAACAACCACTGGCCAGGGTAGGAGGCCACGCACAGCTCAGGAATTGCTGGGGCCACTCGTGAGCTTTGCATTGCGCCTGCCCGTGACTTTGTTGGACCCGGACGGATGAAAGCTTTTCCCAATAGCAGGGAGTGAAGGTAAGTGCATGGCGTCATTTCCTTCTGTAACTGAACAAGTACATGTTCACTCTCCAAGGTCATGATAAACCAAGTTGTACAGCAAAACTCACCCAGTATCATGTTGTAGAAAGAACCCAGCGTGCTGCACATTAAAATTATAACAATGTAAAATAACCATAGAACAATTGCATAACTCTTCTTACAAATGGGATCATTTGAATTCCATTCATTGCTTTTATTTTGATGTTTTCCCCTTTCCATTCATTCCCGACAAAATCGAGAGTATTATATGCATTGTTTCTATAACAAATACAATGTTCAAGGCGGCCATTGAGCCCATCTAGTCCTGCTGATTTGCACAAGATTCCAACATCTGTAGTCCCCTGTGTCTCCACTCGATTATTTATTTAATTTATATCTTGTGGGCATCAGGTATATAATGCCCTTTCTTTATTCCTGTGAGCAGTTGGTGGTGTGTTCCTGCCTACTGGTGTAGGTACTCCCACTGTGTCGTTAAGGTGGGGAAGACCAGGATTTGGACACGATAATGATCAAGGAACGATCGACCCATGTGGCCCTGTCAATAACTTGCTCATGGATGTTGAGTTTGACTTTTATGAGAATCCAATGAGTGTTAGATCCTGTGGTGGCATTGATTTAGCTGTGGCTGTAAGAATGGATTGCCTGGACGAGATGAGTGAGCAGCCACCATTCTTACTGAGGATGCACTTAACTCACAATGGCACTAATGCAGCCTTTGCAAACTGTCAGGCTATGGGAGTAAACTGGAACATTTAAAAAAAGTAATGCATGAACTATAATCATATTGACCAGAAGAGAAAATATTGATCTGGATGATAAGATGACGTTTAAGTTTGTTAGCAAAAAACCATTGCACATACGGCTGCAAATCACGGACTTCTGGAGGAACTTAATGGGTCAAACAGACTTGGGCCTGAAATGTGAACCATTTATTTGCCTCCAGATGCTGTCTGACCCATTGATTTCCTCCAGCAATTTGTTATTTGCTCCAGGTTCGGACATCTGCAGATTCTTGGTCTACAGAGTTGGAGTACTTGCTCAATGGACAATGGGAAGTTGGGGGTGAGGTACATCAGAGAACAATCCATGAGCACAGTACACAGATCTGTGGAAACTGATTGTCATTCTCTTTACTGCCTTTACTGTCCCAATCCTGTTCACCGCAAAGTAACTGGAAGCAATAAATAATACCGCTGTGCCTTAGACCCACATTAGGTTAGCAGAAATAAACTCAGTTGCACCATTTCCTTATTGTTCCATGGACATTGGAAACGTAAGCAAAACAAAGTATTTATTACCCAGAAATTGAATGTGATCTTTTGGCTTCTGCTTTCAAGCACCTTATTTTAAATGACAGAAATCCTGTAGTTTGCAGAAAGATTTGAATTTAATTTACAAGCCAGTTATGAGTTACAACCAGAACAACTACAGTGAAAATGTAATGTAAACATTAGGCTAACAAACTAAAGCTTATTGCCCATTTGGATCTGCCTTGAGAGGAGGTGTACCACCGTTTGCGCTATTGATTCAGAGTCGTACACTGCAGAAATAGGCCCTTCGGCCCATCATTTCAATACAGACCTTTAAGTCCATCTGCACTAATCCTATTTGCCCACATTAGGAATGACTCCTGAACCATCTCCACGTTCACACTCCATTCCCAGAGGTGCTGCCACGTACTCTTACTCTCAATTCTATCTCATTGGTTATTGGTTATTCCGTCATCATACTTTAATATACATTTGCAATCCTCAGTTTTTACACTGCAGTCTTGCACCGTTCTGCTGTTTTGCATGCATTGTATTTATTGTTGGGTTTACCATTAATATTTATGTGTACTGTTATATGTAAACCAAGCAACATCTTGGTGATGCTCCTCTGAGCTCTCTCCAGTCCGATCATATTATTGTGATTTAGAGTCAGACATGGGCTGGAGCATTCGTGAGCTGGCAAATGTAAAAGTGGAGAAAGAGAGAAAGAGAAAAAGAGAGAGAGAAGCGAGAGAGAGGGAAGAGAAAAGAGAGAGGGAGGGAGAAGAGAGATAAAAGGGACAGTGAGCAAGAAAGCGAGCGAAGGAGAGAAAGATCGATAGATTAAGATTAATATTGCTCCTCTCACAAGCACAGCACACCCCAGCATTATAAAAGTCATCTTTCTAGTGTGGCCACACAACGTATTGTTACAAATGTTCACACTGTTAACTCCAACAAATCATAATGAGATAATAACAAATTAATTTGCTTTAGTTTAGTTTAGAGATACAGTGTGCAAACGGGCCCTTCAGACAACTGAGTCCGCACCGACCAGCGGACGCTACCCTAAACATACCTACCCTAGGAACAATTTTACATTTATACCAAGCCACTTTAGTGATGTTGGATGTTATAAATATTGGATTGGATGTTTTACAGAACTCCCTTACTTTCCATTAAAAAATGCTTTGGGATCTGCCTTTTAATGCGAGAGGATAGAGCAGCCTTTGGTTTAAAGTCCGCTGTGAAAGATGGATGAGGGACATCACAGAAGCAATCACCAGCAGCATTCATGGTCATTTCTCTTTAGTATCAGCACACAAGTTACCAGATTTATTGCTTCAGTTTCAAAACTAGCTGGATTGCAATTGCAACTCATTACCCCCAGCTTATCAGTCTAGTACTATCATCAACAATGGACCCATGGACATAACTTTCACGTCTTATGTACTGCCCTTCCTCAGACTGGAAATATTTCAATGTAGCTTGTACAATAGCTTGGGTCTGCCTGGATGATGGATAATTCGAACAATCCCTCACCAGGTGTCAGGCTAGGTGCAGCAAGGAGCAGCTGTTTAAGAGCTGCAGCAATTGTTTCAGACATCTAGAGTCAAATGTAATTCCAGTTGGGACAAGCTAGCACACACATAGATGTAAAGATCCCCTCAAAAGTGAACAGACCTTGATCTATGGATTACCTTTCAGTTATAACGTGGCGAATGTAAAGACTGTAACAAATTTGTAAGGACCAAGACACTGAGTTAAAATAAATGTTAAGATTCAACTTAGGAAGCAAGCAAAATATTGTACACATAGCAAGACCAGAAGAAGCCACTGCTACTTTAATAGAGAGGAAGCTTGTGCATCTGCCCTTCTAAAACCAGTTCAAAAATAACTCTGATTAACTACAACATCCTTTCATTTGTCTCCGTTTTTAGTGTGTACAGCATCCGACAGGTTGCTGTTACTTCTCCCCTGCAGCTACTTCCCTTCAGCTTCCTCCCCTCCTTTCCTGAAGTCGCTGACTCATTTTGTGCTTTGCTATGGAATCTGTGACCCTTTGATTAGAACATCAACAAGGTTGTCAAGAGTGGTGTAGAATGTGAGGACAGGCTGGAAGCTGGACGGCAGGGAAATTGGTCTCTTAAGTGTTAAGCCCAAACATTATTGAGAAAGTGTTAGCCATGGAGGAGTCTAAAAGCAGAGCCTTTTAAGCTGCTGGTCACCTCACAGAGATGCATTGCCAATACTTAATCCAGGATCAGGCAATAACATGATCTCAAACCTATGTGACCTCAAACTCCAGTGAACACTGCTCATATTGCTTTGTGTTGTGCCTTCCCATACCTCTAGTTTCCCCCCTCCCTGACTCTCACTCTGATGAAGGGTCTCGACACAAAACGTCACCTATTCCTTTTCTCCAGAGATGCAGCCTGACCTGCTGAGTTACTCTAGCATTTTGTGTCTAGCTCTGATTTAAGGATGGATATTCCCTGAACTCAGACACATACACCTGGAAGATCATGGATTGGAAACATACGATTCTTTCTCGCAGATAACTTCCCACAGCAGACACGTGGCCACTGAAACATAATCAAACCATTCAGCATTGTTTTGTTTTGTTGCTCAGTAATCTGGCTGAACTTGAAACAACGAGAGGCACACAATGCGTCAGCTGAGGGGGGACGTAGGCTGACAAGTCTCAATCAGTCAACAATGGGAGATGCTGATAGAGAGACACCAGGAAACAGTGTTACCTTCCTCCATGTTAACCCTAACCCCATAGTTACAGAGGTCAAAGGTTTCAAGAAAATATTTTCACTGTACCATGGTACACTTGATAATAAACTACACTAAACTAACGAAGGTCGAGTCTTCTTCCAAAGTACAGATAAGTCAAGAAGCCACAAAACTAAATAATATGTATTAAAGAAGGAACTGCAGATGCTGGAAAATCGAAGGTACACAAAAATGCTGGAGAAACTCAGTGGGTGCAGCAGCATCTATGGAGCGAAGGAAATAGGCAACGTTTCGGGCCGAAACCCTTCTTCAGACTGATAGGGGGTGGGGAGAAGAAAGGAAAAAAGGCGGAGGAGGAGCCCGAGGGCTGGGGGAGGGGAGGAGACAACCAGAGGGCTGATGAAGGGGAGGGGACAGCAAGGGCTAGCAGAATTGGGAGAATTCAATGTTCAAGCCCCCAGGATGTAGACTGCCCAAGCAGAATATGAGGTGCATTTCCTCCAATTTCCAGTGTTGCTCGCTGTGGCCATGGAGGAGACCCAGGACAGAGAGGTCAGATACGGAATGGGAGGGGGAGTTGAAGTGCTGAGCCACCGGGAGGTCAGGTTGGTTATTGCGGACCGACCGGAGGTGTTCGGCGAAACGATCGCCAAGCCTCCGCTTGGTCTCACCGATGTAGATCAGCTGGCATCTAGAGCAGCGGATGCAATAGATGAGGTTGGAGGAGATGCAGGTGAACCTCTGTCGCACCTGGAACGACTGCTTAGCTCCTTGAATGGAGTCGAGGGGGGAGGTGAAGGGACAAGTGTTGCATCTCTTGCGGTTGCAAGGGAAAGTACCCGGGGAGGGGGTGGTACGGGAGGGAAGGGAAGAATTGACAAGGGAGTTACGGAGGGAGCGGTCTTTGCGGAAGGCAGACATGGGGGGAGATGGGAAGATGTGGCGAGTGGTGGGGTCACGTTGGAGGTGGCGAAACTGACGGAGGATCACTTGTTGTATGTGACGGCTGGTGGGGTGAAAGGTGAGGACTAGGTTAAGCAACCTATACCCGGCCACTGACACCTTCCTCCGCCTAGCGGAGCTGGGCCTTACCCTCAATAACTTCTCATTTGACTCCTCCCATTTCCTCCAAATACAAGGCGTAGCTATGGGCACACGCATGGGCCCCAGCTACGCCTGCCTCTTTGTCGGGTACGTAGAACAATCCTTGTTCAATGCGTACCAGGGCCCCATCCCCGACCTCTACCTCCGCTACATCGATGACTGTTTTGGTGCCACATCCTGCACCCACACACAACTGACTAACTTCATCCGCTTCACCACCAACTTCCATCCGGCACTCAAATACACCTGGACCATTTCCGACACTTCCCTACCATTCCTTGACCTCACTATCTCCATTGCAGGTGATAGACTTCTTACCGACATCCACTACAAACCTACCGACTCCCATGGCTATCTGGACTACACTTCTTCCCACCCTGCTTCCTGTAAGGACTCCATCCCCCACTCCCAATTCCTCCGTCTACGCCGCATCTGTTCCCAGGATGAGGCGTTCCACACCAAGGAATCCGAAATGTCCTCATTCTTCAGGGAACAGGGGTTCCCCTCCTCCACCATAGATGAGGCTCGCACCAGGGTCTCTGCCATACCCCGCAACACTGCTCTCTCTCCCCATCCCCCCACTCACAACAAGGGCATAGTCCCCCTAGTCCTCACCTTTCATCCTACCAGCCGTCACATACAACAAGTGATCCTCCGTCAGTTTCGCCACCTCCAACGTGACCCCACCACTCGCCACATCTTCCCATCTCCCCCCATGTCTGCCTTCCGCAAAGGCCGCTCCCTCCGTAACTCCCTTGTCAATTCTTCCCTTCCCTCCCGTACCACCCCCTCCCCGGGTAGTTTCCCTTGCAACCGCAAGAGATGCAACACTTGTCCCTTCACCTCCCCCCGACTCCATTCAAGGACCTAAGCAGTTGTTCCAGGTGCGACAGAGGTTTACCTGCATCTCCTCCAACCTCATCTATTGCATCCGCTGCTCTAGATGCCAGCTGATCTACATCGCTGAGACCAAGCGGAGGCTTGGCGATCGTTTCGCCAAACACCTCCGGTCGGTCTGCAATAACCAACCTGACCTCCCGGTGGCTCAGCACTTCAACTCCCCCTCCCATTCCGTATCTGACCTCTCTGTCCTGGGTCTCCTCCATGGCCACAGCGAGCAACACCGTAAATTGGAGGAAATGCACCTCATATTCCGCTTGGGTAGTCTACATCCTGGGGGCTTGAACATTGAATTCTCCCAATTCTGCTAGCCCTTGCTGTCCCCTCCCCTTCATCAGCCCTCTGGTTGTCTCCTCCCCTCCCCCCAGCCCTCGGGCTCCTCCTCCGCCTTTTTTCCTTTCTTCTCCCCACCCCCTATCAGTCTGAAGAAGGGTTTCGGCCCGAAACGTTGCCTATTTCCTTCGCTCCATAGATGCTGCTGCACCCGCTGAGTTTCTCCAGCATTTTTGTGTACCTTAAATAATATGTATGGTTCATTGTTTTCATTCCATCAAGGGTTCCTTGGCTGCTAGGGATTTAACCCATACCTATCTGCCCTGAGGAAGGAATATTGTTTTGTGTTCGTGGTGAAGTATTCCCCACAATCTCATAGGGACGGAATTCCAGGATTTTGCCCAGCATCGAAGAAAGAATGGTGGAAGATTTCCAAGTCACTTGGGTGCTTGACTTCCATTTCTTGGAGTTTCCATCCCCTGGTGCCAGAGGGATAGTCGGACGGGTTCTCTGTACCCTGGGCAGTTCCCATTCATCAGCTGAGCCAGCCTAACAATCAAATGCCAGACAATGGACTATAATGGGTATCACATTCAGGCCTTCCTTCATCTCGCAGTCCATTCTCCCCTCACACCTGCCAGAGTCAGCAGGATAGTTAGAACAGAATGTGAATCTGTACATCATAGGAACAGGTCCTTCGGCCCACAATTTGTGTGCCAGCTGTGATGCCAATCTAACTAATGCCATTACGTGGTCTATATCCCTCTGGTCACTACCTGTCCATGTGTCTGTCTAAATGCCTCTTTACACATTGCTGTCATATCTGCTTCCACCACCACTCCCTGGCAACATGTTCCAAGCAACAATCACTCTGTGTAAAAATACTTACCCTGCACATCTCCGTATGACTTCCCCCCTCTCCCCCTAAATTTATGGCTTCTGGCATTTGACATTTCCACACTGGGGAAAAAAAATGTGACTGGCTACCCTAACTATGCCTCTCATAACTTTATACACTTCTATCAGGATTCCCCTGAAGCTTCGATATTCCAAAGAAAACAATTCAACTTTATCCAAATTCTCCTCACAGCTAATACTCTCAAATCCATGCATAGAAACATAGAAAATAGGCGCAGGAGTAGGCCATTCGGCCCATCGAGCCATTCAATATGATCATGGCTGATCGTCCAAAATCAGTAAACCGTTCCGGCTTTTTCCCCATATCCCCATAATCCTGATAAACCTCTTTTGCATCCTCTCCAAAACGTACACATCCTTCAAGTTGTGCAGCAACCAGAACAGAACACAGTACTCTAGAAGCGGCCGAACTAAAGTTTTATACAGCAACTATATGATTTTACAACTTTTAAACAAACTTCTGATTGATAAGGAAAGAATGCTGTTTGCTACCAGATCCCACTGCCCAAGCAAAGCCTGCTAAATGCTACATATCAAAACAAATGGATTACAAATGTTCCTTGCCATCTAGCCCACTACTACTGAACACCTTTGACACTGAAAGGACGAGACTCCCTAGAATCACAGTCGCTCAGTGGCTAAGGTGCATGGGACACTTTGCCAGTTACTGAAAGCCTTTGATGAATCATACAAAATGCTTCACACGGCTCAGGACAT
>CM075978.1:179553766-179661225 GCA_038087875.1 Malacoraja senta
AACTCTTTTTCTTTTGATTTTAATTTTGCTCTTATAGGGTCTTTGTCCTTTTTTGTTGTCACATTTTCTACACTTCCACTTTTTCCTTCACTTTCTTCTTTCTTTCAATCTTTTCCTTTTCTAGTGTAAAAAATAAATGGAGTACATTAATTGTAAGAAGATATAAATGACGAGTACTAATGTATGCGGTTGTAATGTAATGTACTTCTAATAAATAAAAATTAAAAAAAAAAAAGAATTAATTGCCAGTCAATCTTGGCCAATTCACATCTCATACCCTCAAAGTTACATTTCTTTAAGTTCAGAACCATTGTTTCTGAATTAACAATGTCACTCTCCATCCTAATGAAGAACTCAACCATATTATGGTCACTCTTGCCCAAGGGGGCACTTACAACAAGACTGCTAACTAACCCTTCCTCATTACTCAATACCCAGTCTAAAATAGCCTGCTCTCTCGTTGGTTCCTCTACATGTTGATTTAGATAACTATCCCGCATACATTCCAAGAAATCCTCTTCCTCAGCACCCCTGCCAATTTGATTCACCCAATCTATATGTAGATTGAAGTCACCCATTATAACTGTTTTGCCTTTGTCGCACGCATTTCTAATTTCCTGTTTGATACCATCTCCAACTTCACTACTACTGTTAGGTGGCCTGTACACAACACCCACCAGCGTTTTCTGCCCCTTAGTGTTTCGCAGCTCTACCCATACCGATTCCACATCCTCCAAGCTAATGTCCTTCCTTTCCACTGCGTTAATCTCCTCTCTAACCAGCAACGCTACCCCACCTCCTTTTCCTTTCTCTCTATCCCTCCTGAATATTGAATATCCCTGGATGTTCAGCTCCCAGCCTTGGTCACCCTGGAGCCATGTCTCCGTGATCCCAACTATATCATAATCATTAATAGCTATCTGCACGTTCAACTCATCCACCTGATTACGAATGCTCCTGACATTTTTATATTTTTGAGCTTGGCCAGCACAAGCCTTTCAATTAATGACTAACTGTAACACTAGATAACCATAATTGAATAAAAACAGATGTTCCCAGTGCAACCAAAAGACACAGTCCATAGAAGTTCAGAGTTGCTGAGGTGAGTGTTGTGTCCTGTTCCAGAGCCTGATGGTTGCTGGGAAGGTTTACAAGATTAATTCCTGCAATGAGGGGATTGACATATGAGGAAAGGTTAAGTAGGCTGGAACTCTACTCTTTGGAGTTTAGAAGAATGAGAAGCGATCTCATGGAAACATATAAGATCGTGAGGGGCCTTGATCGGGTGGATGCACCGAGGATGTTCCCAATGATCGGGGAAACTAGAACTAGGGGACATAGTTGCAGAATAAGGGGGGGCTCTTTTAAAACTGAGATGAGGAAGAACTTCTTCACCCAGAGGGTGGTTAATTTATGGAATTCACTGCCCCAGGGAGCAGTGGAAGCAGAAACATTAAATATATTTAAGTCTAAAATAGATGGTTTCTTAGCTGCCAAGGGGATAAGGGGCTACGGGGAGAGGGCAGGGATATGGACCTAGGTAGGGTTAGTATAGTAAGACCTGAGTGATCTCCTGGACAAGTGTCGATCGCCTGGATTGGGGTCGGAGAGGAATTTCCCGGATTTTTTTCCCGAATTGGACCTGGGTTTTTATCCGTTTTTTTGCCTCCCCCAGGAGATCACGCGGTTCTTGGGGTGGAGAGGGGTGATAGCGGTATAAAGGGGAGGGTAGTGTCTTGTGTTCTGTGTCTTGTGTCTACTGTTTGTGGGTAGGGGTGTCTGTTTGGTGTTCAGCCATGAGCGAATGGCGGTGCGGGCTCGATGGACCTGGTGGTCTACTCTCGCACCTACTTTCTATGATTCTATGATTCTATGAAGGTCGTCATAAATTTGGTGGTTATGGTTTTCATGTTCCTGAATCTGCTTCCCAATGATAGCAGTGAAGTGATAGTGTGACCAGTGTGGTATGGGTCTTTGATGATATTGGCTGCCTTTTTAAGGCAGTCCCTCCCATAGTTCTCTTCGATAGTGGGAAATCAGTACTTGTGATGGACCGGGCAGTATCGAACACTTCCTGGAGTCTCCTTTGTTCCTCGTTGTTCATGGGGCAAATCAATGCAACCAGTCAGTGTATACCGTACAGTCTCTACCATACACCTTTAGAAGTTCAATAGAGCATTCAATACCTTACCGAATCTTCTCAATCTTCTGATGATGTGGAGGCATTGGTGAGCTTGAAAAGATGGTGCCTGCCTGCGGCGACATTCTGCCAGCAGCCCAACAGAAGAGGATTATTTACAGCTACAATCAACTTACCTAGATCAGAAAAATGGCAGAAAATGGCGTCGTAACGGACAAGCTGCTAGTGCATCTGAAGGCACTAGCGATTTCGCGATCTCCCGCAGGTGCGGGAGCCTCTGACTGCAAGCGTTCCCTGGATCGCTGAAGAGAACCCGACCCGACTGGGAATCACAGGCACAGTACCTGGAAACACCAGGAAGCCCTCCGGAGCCGACGAGCAGGATTTCCGAGGAGCCACGGAGCTGGAGCTGCGGTCTGTGAGGGAATCCCCAATCGTAACGGAGCTGGAGCTGCCGACTGTGAGGGAATCCCCGTACCAGCGCAGGCTCGCAGAAACAGCAGGTACAGTAAGTACAGTACCTGGAAACTATGGGGAGACCTCCCTTGTGTCCAGAAATGTGGCCAACGGGCAGGACTTCAGGTCAGACTGAAACACAGGGGACTTCGACCCCCTCTCCCTACCATCCTACTGGCCAATGTACAGTCCCTTGAAAACAAAGTGGAGGACTTAAGGGGAAGGCTGCTTTACCAAAGGGAGCTGAGGGAATGCTCTGTGTTCTGTTTCGCAGAGACACGGCTCACCCCCAGCTCCCCAGACTCAGCAGTCCAGCCTGAAGGCTTCTCCATTCATCGTATGGACCGTATACTGGCATCTGGGAAAGGGAGAGGAGGGGGCGTCTGCATCATGGTCAACTCTGCGTGGTGCTCAGATGTGGCAGTCCTATCCAACTCCTGCTCTCCACACCTGGAACACCTGGCTGTGAAGTGCCGTCCCTTCTACCTACCAAGGGAATTCACCTCCATCATCCTGACCGTGGTCTACATCCCTCCCCAGGCTTATGTCCATCTGGCACTGGGGGAAATGCACGGCGTGGTCAACAAGCACCAGATGGCTTACCCCGAGGCATTTACCACCATAGCCAGGGACTTCAACAAAGCCAACCTGAAGAAATCGCTCCCTAACTTCTACCAACATGTCTCCTGTAGCACCAGAGGATCAAACACCCCCGGCCACTGCTACACGACCATCAAAGACATGAACTTTTTCTTATCAAGTCCACACACAAGATTAGAAGTTGTTCAGCCAGAATTGAACACGCTTCTCGGCATCTACATACAATGGTATCTGACTTGTCGCTTCTTGTACGCAATGGTAGAAAGATTGGTGGAAACAGGGCCACGACCAATGATCCTATAGCGAGCAAGATAGTCCACTCCTGCTAAATGCAATGGGCTGACGTGTAGTACGTAATGGAGCGGAACGTGGGCCATTTCTTCGTCCATTTCAGTAACCCGACCCGACTTTGTATATCCCTCTCGCAGTGTAATCAGCGTTGCGAGGGAACAGTTTGTGTGGGTGATATAGGGTTAGATTCATAATTCTGTTAATTCATAATTCTGTTACATTTTGTTAAAGATTAATATGTTAACAAATTATGATTCTGTTAGTTGTCTTTTTTAATGTTTTTTTTAAACTTTTCTTTTTAAATGGCTCATGTGCTGTGTTTGAGTTGATTTTTGTATTACACTTGCACTGTAATTCATCTAATCACACTGTTCACAACTGCGGTATTTGGAAAAATAATAGCAATATGAAGATTCCAGTTGCTCTACTCTTGGAATGTTCCTTAATGTTCCTTAATGATTTTTTGTGTCTACGGAATTGTTTTTCAACAATAAAATGGGTCTGGTCTTCCCAATAGCCACAGTGGATGAGATCTGTCTGTAATGGTGGGGTTATCTAAATGAAGTATTTAACAAAATAAAAACATTTTGAGCTAGATTAACAAATGATGTATAACTTAAGGATGGTTTTATTCAGCGATCATACAACTGATTAGATTGTGTAGGAAAGAACACACATACACACACATATATAAATGTGATATAGATGTATATAATCATATAACACACACATATATATTTCTCCAGATTTTTATATATAATGACAATCTTTATTTCGGACTCAAGGCCCAGACAAGGGCCAACATTACATAAAAATACATTGCAAACCTCCCCGCAACTTTACCCTGGCGTCCCAGCCGTACTGATCCGGGCCAGACTTCCCACACGCTGTGGAAGGAACATAGGCACCTTTTTGCTTTTTATTGTGGCAGAGAGGCAGAAAGAAAATGAGGAAGGAGAAGATTTTTACCAAAGATGTTTGATTTTTACGAGGATGTTTCCGTAACCGGCTTCCGTCTCTGCACTAGTATCTTTGCTACGTACGGGATCTTTGGTGTGGAGACAGAAGCCGGTTACGGAAATGTGGCCTACGATTACCCATGAATCTGCCCATGACCGCACTACGTCGTTTTCGTCGAGTGGACTCTCTTGCTCGCTATAGGATCTTTGGCCGCGACGTGAATGCTCTTTCCTTGACCCCATTAACATGATGTAAATAACAAAATGTAATAAAAGCATTTTACCTTACATTTAAGAGCATATTTTCTTACTCTGAAGCTCACAGAATAGTTGACAAATGGCTATGCAGGAATGAATGTGCTAGTTATCAGCAGGCACAGACTGTAAATGAGCTGGAGGAAGTGTGCTTGGTGCTGGATTCTCTTTAACTTCGCTCAGCCCAAGCTCGAAGGAGGCAACATCCATCATTGCCAGATAATAACAGATCCATACCACGAGAGCCCTCGGTCTGACACAGCTCAGTCACGCAAGGCATTTGAGGAAGTAAATCATTTAGTGCACTGACTATTATTACAGATAAATATGGAAGAAAATAACACCACTCAAAGATCACATGCCACCACTTAAAATAGTTAAAGGTAGATAAAGATGTTGGAAAAACTCAGCAGGTGAGGCAGCATCTATGGAGTGAAGGAAAAGGTGACATTTTGGGTTGAGACCCTTCTTCAGACTGATGTGGGGGTGGTGAGGCGGGAAGATGAAAGGAACAGGAGGAGACAGTGGGCTGTGGGAGAGTTGGGAAGGGGAGGGGAAATAGGGAGAAAGCAAGTACTACCTGAAATTGGAGAAAATAAAATAAAATAGTTAGATTATTTTGTTTTGATAATTTATAGCTTCAAGATTCTGAAAATGATTTATTTATCTTCCTTGAAAAATGGAACCTTAATTAACCAGCATACATATTACATCCTATTTATCTTCAGTCCAACAATGATGCCACATGGTGAGGCTTATAATGGAGAAGTGTGGCAGAGCTCGATTACCTTTGAGTTGGGGCAGAAGATGGTGGGCCAACATTGTGGCCAGCAGGCAATGCATGAGTGTATGATGGACATTAAGCATGCAGCGTGGCACCAGACACTAACTTTACCTCAATGGTGCACATTTTACTATCAGAGAGGCTCACAATAACAGGGAAGCAGATCTTATCCGTCAATTTAAGTTCTGGCTTTGCATTAGTTCAAGAGCTTCATCTAAACTAACCAGCTTACAGGTCTTACCTTTCCACCTATACTGATAATCTCCAAACCATTCTCTTCACTGCCATTATCTTCAGCACCCCTTGGCTAACATTTGCCTGAGCCCCCTGCATCCCCAACATCAGCCTAATTTGCCCCTCTTCCCCCATCAACTGAGTCCCCTCACCTCATCACTTGCCACCTGACACGCTCCTTTATCCAACTCTTTGCCTCCAACACTGCTTTGTTTCATCATGAGAGGATGTGGAGAAAAAATGTAATACACTGTTCTCTGGTCTTCAAAACTCGTGCCTGACAAAGTATCATATCGTCTTCATTATAGGGGAGAACCAGTGGATGTGTTGTAGGCTTTCGACAAGGTACCACATAAGAGATTAGGATACAAACTTAAATCACACGGTATTGGGGGTTCAGTATTGATGTGGATAGAGAACTGGCTGGCAAACAGGAAGCAAAGAGTAGGAGTAGGGTCCTTTTCACAATGGCAGGCAGTGACTAGTGGGGTACCGCAAGGCTCAGTGCTGGGACCCCAGCTATTTACAATTTATATTAATGATCTGGATGAGGGAATTGAAAGCAAAATCTCCAAGTTTGCGGATGACACTAAGCTGGGGGGCAGTGTTAGCTGTGAGGAGGATGCTAGGAGACTGCAAGGTGACTTGGATAGGCTGGGTGAGTGGGCAAATGTTTGGCAGATGCAGTATAATGTGGATAAATGTGAGGTTATCCACTTTGGTGGCAAAAACGGGAAGGCAGACTATTATCTAAATGGTGGCCGATTAGGAAATGGGGAGATGCAGCGAGACCTGGGTGTCATGGTACACCAGTCATTGAAAGTAGGCATGCAGGTGCAGCAGGCAGTGAAGAAAGCGAATGGTATGTTGGCTTTCATAGCAAGAGGATTTGAGTATAGGAGCAGGGAGGTTCTACTGCAGTTGTACAGGGTCTTGGTGAGACCACACCTGGAGTATTGCGTACAGTTTTGGTCTCCAAATCTGAGGAAGGACATTATAGCCATAGAGGGAGTGCAGAGAAGGTTCACCAGACTGATTCCTGGGATGTCAGGACTTTCATATGAAGAAAGACTGGATATACTCGCTAGAATTTAGGAGATTGAGAGGGGATCTTATAGAAACGTACAAAATTCTTATGGGGTTGGACAGGCTAGATGCAGGAAGATTGTTCCCGATGTTGGGGAAGTCCAGGACAAGGGGTCACAGCTTAAGGATAAGGGGGAAATCCTTTAAGACCGAGATGAGGAAAAACTTTTTCACACAGAGAGTGGCGAATCTCTGGAACTCTCTTCCACAGAGGGTAGTTGAGGCCAGTTCATTGGCTGTATTTAAGAGGGAGTTAGATGTGGCCCTTGTGGCTAAAGGGATCAGGGGGTATGGAGAGAAGGCAGGTACGGGATACTGAGTTGGATGATCAGCCATGATCATATTGAATGGCGGTGCAGGCTCGAAGGGCCGAATGGCCTACTCCTGCACCTATTTTCTATGTATCTATGTATCTATCAGGCGTCAAGCCAAGAGCTGCTTTGAGGGAGATTTAAGTTGTCCCAATGCAAGAGTAAAATGGACACAAATAATGAAGACGTTTCTTTACTGGGAGAATGTGGGGTAGGGAAAAGGTTGAAAGAAATATATCTCGAAATCCCTCTTAGGCCCCCCTCGGTCATGGCTGACCATGGGTGTCTCCAGGGTTGGAGGACGCCTGTGCGTGACTTTTTTTTAACGTGGAGAGACTGATGCACAGACAGCCACCACATGGTCCTTGACAGATCTAGGTCAGGATCCAGTGGCATGGAGTCCAAGACGACTGCAGACCTTTTTCTGCTGCAGCCTTCATCCGCCTTCCCAGCCGTTGTGATGCTCCAATAAGGTCAGCCATCATCCTCTGCCTGTTCCACCATTGAGGTCTTGGTTGGATTGCTCTTTGTCAGTGTCCTCCCCCTCGACCTTACCGCCATGGGTGGCCCTACCAGGAGCATAGCTCCAGACGGCGTCACTCTCAGGATCTCAGGACCACACAAGCTTCTCCACCACGACAAGGTGACAATCCATGAATATAGGCCACATTGTTCAATAGAGGCACAAGACACTGCAGATATTAAAATCTGGTGCAAAAAAAGAAGAGCTACTGGCGGAACTGAGAGGATTAAAGCTGCATCTGTGGAGGGATGGATAGTCAGAGCCAAAGATTATAGAGTATCTTTGGTCAGAGCTTCGCATCAAGATCTTTCATTGTTCAAAAGGCTTGTGTGTTCAGTGAGCAATACTGCTACTGTATTGTCAGAGACGATGTGACTTTCACTGTAACAATATACTGGAACAAGAAAGAACTGTTGAAAACAACATCCACATTTTAAAAACAATCCATCATTGTAACTAAAAATATTCCACAGGAAATGCAACAATGTCACCAGTATGTATAACCAATTTATTGCAACATATGCAATTAATTCATTGCATTAAAAGAGACAAAGTGCCGAAGTAACTCAGTGGATCGGGCAGCATCTCTGGAGAACATGGATAGGTGACATTTGATTTGATTTGATTTGATTTTATTTCTTGTCATTTGAACCTCAAAGAGACTCAAACGAAACTCCGTTTCCACAGCCATACAAACAAAACAATTCTTACACGACACACAAACAATTCAATTTACAGAAAAACATCCATCACAGTGAATCTCCTCCTCACTGTGATGGAAGGCAAAGTCATTTCTCTCCCCTGCACCATTTTTTCCCTGATGTTGAAGCCCCAGGCGGGCAATGTTAAGTCCCACGGCCGCTGAGGCCATGCCGGGCGGTGTACAGCTTCGCTCCGGGCCCAAAAGTCACAAAGTTGGAGCCACGGCGGGCGCTGGAATGTCCCGCGGCTTTATCATTAAAGTTGTACCGGGCGATTTACGGCCCCGCTCCGGGTCGTTCCAACCCCGCGACTCGAACTGGAGAAGTTGCGTTGCGGGAGCTCCTGAAAGCGGTCTCTCACCCGGACCCGCGAGCTCCCGATGTCCCAGTCCACGGGTCTGCAGCTGGAGCTGGAGCTCCGGAGTGAGCAGCAACGAGTCACCACCGCTCCCCGCGCTCCGAGGCCGGCCAGCCCCACGATGGTAAGTCCGCAGCTCCACAGGCTCCGCGACTGGAGCCCCCAGGTCGTCCCGGTCGGAGGCCGCTCCACGGAGCTAGGCCCCAACGACAACGGAGACCCGACAGGGAAAAGGTCGGGTCTCCCGTGCAGGGAATAGATTTTTTTTAAGTTTCCCCCACCCCCCACATATACACAATTAAAACAGTACAAAAAAAACACAAACAACTACATTTCATGTTCGGAACTTTCTTTCTAATTTTTTGCATTAGTTAATACTTAACCGCTGATGCTAGGGTACTGAATCAAATGATGCTCTCTTCATGGCTTTAGAAACAGGTTTCCTGCATTGAATTGCTTTGCTCCATTTTCAGAGACAAATTGAAAATCTCAATTACACCTGACTTCACCTTTACCTTCCATTCAGCTCCAGGACCTAAAAGTGGACATATGGACTGTGGCAGACCTCCCACCTGTGTGATCAATACTGCCACTTTATGAAAATGCAGGCACTTTAATGATGTCATAAAAATACTATCCTCCAAGTGGGATTTTTCTTTGATAATTCCACATCACATATCAAAATTTTCTCCCGTTGCCCCTCCTTGAATGAACTGATCTTTCTGAAAGATATTATTCCATGAGTATTTATTTCCCATATCCAGCTTCTGGTTAACAGGTCTGTCCATTTCAGGAGAGAGCCATAAGTCTGCTTAATACTATCCAATATATATTTTATTTAGCTCAAGATGTAGCTCTTACATTAAACAGTATAGCAAAAGAACAGGCTCTTCGGTCCACACTGTCTGTGCCGAATATGATGCCAAATTAAAATAATCTTCTTTGCCTACATGCAATCAATATCCTTCCATTCCTTGGGTATTCAAAAGCTTACTTGAAAGCTTCTTAAACACAGCTATTGTACCTGTCACCACCACCACCCCTGACACCCAGGCACCCACCACCTACTGTGCAATGGGTTTTAAAGAAGGAACTGCAGATGCTGGAAAATCGAAGGTACACAAAAATGCTGGAGAAACACAGCGGGTGCAGCAACATCTATGGAGCGAAGGAAATAGGCAACGTTTCGGGCCGAAACCCTTCTTCAGACTGATAGGGGGTGGGGAGAAGAAAGGAAAAAAGGCGGAGGAGGAGCCCGAGGGCTGGGGGAGGGGAGGAGACAACCAGAGGGCTGATGAAGGGGAGGGGACAGCAAGGGCTAGCAGAATTGGGAGAATTCAATGTTCAAGCTCCCAGGATGTAGACTGCCCAAGCGGAATATGAGGTGCATTTCCTCCAATTTCCGGTGTTGCTCGCTGTGGCCATGGAGGAGACCCAGGACAGAGAGGTCAGATACGGAATGGGAGGGGGAGTTGAAGTGCTGAGCCACCAGGAGGTCAGGTTGGTTATTGCGGACCGACCGGAGGTGTTCGGTGAAACGATCGCCAAGCCTCCGCTTGGTCTCACCGATGTAGATCAGCTGGCATCTAGAGCAGCGGATGCAATAGATGAGGTTGGAGGAGATGCAGGTGAACCTCTGTCGCACCTGGAACGACTGCTTAGGTCCTTGAATGGAGTCGAGGGGGGAGGTGAAGGGACAAGTGTTGCATCTCTTGCGGTTGCAAGGGAAAGTACCAGGGGAGGGGGTGGTGCGGGAGGGAAGGGAAGAATTGACAAGGGAGTTACGGAGGGAGCGGTCTTTGCGGAAGGCAGACATGGGGGGAGATGGGAAGATGTGGCGAGTAGTGGGGTCACGTTGGAGGTGGCGAAACTGATGGAGGATCACTTGTTGTATGTGACGGCTGGTGGGGTGAAAGGTGAGGACTAGGGGGACTCTGCCCTTGTTGTGAGTGGGGGGATGGGGAGAGAGAGCAGTGTTGCGGGGTATGGCAGAGACCCTGGTGCGAGCCTCATCTATGGTGGAGGAGGGGAACCCCCGTTCCCTGAAAAATGAGGACATTTCGGATGCCCTGGTGTGGAACGCCTCATCCTGGGAGCAGATGCGGCGTAGACGGAGGAATTGGGAGTGGGGGATGGAGTCCTTACAGGAAGCAGGGTGGGAAGAAGTGTAGTCCAGATAGCCATGGGAGTCGGTAGGTTTGTAGTGGAACCTACTGTGCACTAATGTCCTGCACATCTCCTTTAAACCTTCCCCCTCTGACCACAGAGCTATGGCCTCTAATCTTTAACATTTTCACCCTGTTCTATCTGTCTACCCTATTCATGCCTCTCACAATTTTATATCAGGTCCCCATTCAGCCTCCGACTCTCTAGAAAATAAAATAATCCAACTTCAGTTCACAACAACGGATCCCTGTTTTTTCACACTGTCCCTAGCCAACAATCAGCCTTTCAGGCACCTCCCACCCTGATGTCATCTGTTGCTGGACCTGATTTGCCCTGGTGTGTTTTTGCTTCCAGTTCCACCCCCTAACCCCCCCCCCCCCTCCCTGATGTCATCTGTTGCTGGACCTGATTTGCCCTGGTGTTTTCTTGCTTCCAGTTCCACTCCCCAACCTCCTCCCCATCCCACTCTACAATCAGTCTGAGGAAGGGTCCTGACCCAAAATATCACCTATACTTTTTCTCCAGTGATGCTGCCTGACCTGCTGAGTTACTGTTGCTTTTAAAGATACAAATTTGAGAATTCAATCTGTCTCTCTATTTAGAAAGCAGTGCTTGAAGTACACAACCGGTTGGCTGGCGTCTGAAAGAGAAAATACATGTTTTTGGTATCTCTGAAAGAGACCCTTTGCTAGAAAGCAATGAGAAAGTTTTGATTAAAATCACTAACCCACGCCTTTTCGCATACTGCTAAATATGCAGTGTATCATTGTGGCTATTGCTTTTAATTTAATTAAAGGCAGAAAGTGCTGGTGTAACTCAGTGGGTCAGGCAGCATCTCTGGAGAACATGAATTGGTGAGATTTCTGATGGGGAACCTGCTTCAAACTCAGCACTTTGTCCCAGCATTTTCTGCCTTTTTTGCACTCCAGCATCTGTAGTTCCTTGTTTCCACATTGCTTTTAATTACTTACTTTTGCATTTAACTTACAAAGACTCTTTCAGCCCTCCAATTACTGAAATGATCCCCTTTGAGTGCATTTCCTTTCTTATTCTTCCTGTTCAAATAATGATTTAATTTCTTTGCTGATCTCACCTCTGGAGGCAGTTTCCCCATGTACTAATAGGATTTGAAGACAAAAAAAATCCCAATTATAATTTAATTTTTCAATCAACAGCAAATATCTTTTGCTACTTAAGTTACCTTCTAAAAACATCCTATTATTTGGAATTTTCACGAGAAATCTTAACATTTCCTGTGCAGAAAAAAACCCTGATTATTTTAAACATAAGCTATAATAGCTCTTTACCTGGACGATGTAGTGAATTTTGCTGTGGCTTCCCATTGCTATAATTTCCTTCTTAACAAGGTTGCCAATAATGACGTAATAATATGATTGCGCGGAAACTACCCTCTTCACCCAGCGAGGATAGAGTGCAACCACAAGGATCTGCAGGTGCTGGTTTACAAATAAAGATACAAAGTGCTGGAGTTGCTTAGTAGGGAGAGAACACTGGAAGAGAGGTGGATGTGGGACAAAGTCTGGCAAGTGATATGTGGATACAGGTAAGGGGGGTTTGATTGGCAAATGGGTGGACAAAGACCATAGAAGGGAAGAAGGCAACAGGTCATGAACATGGAGAGAAAAGGCTCAAAATGCAAAGTCAGAGGAAGGGTTGTAGTTGCTTAGTTACCTAAAATTGGAGAAAATTCAATGTTCATATCATTGGGTTGTAAGATAATGGAATATAAACTGGTCATCTAGTTTGTGTGTGGCCTAGACAGAAAGGTTGATACAGGACTGGGGAGTGAAATTGGTTAGCAGGAGATCCAGCAGGGTTTGGCAAAACAGTTGCCTAGTCTATGCTTGGTCTTGCCTATGTAAAGGAGCCCATGTTGGGAGCACCAAATGCAGTAGTTGAGGTTAGAGGAGGTGTATAACTGACCAAGTAGCAAACCATGTACCAATTATTGAAGGGTATTGGAACAGCACCGAGATAGGGTTTGATCTCCTGATTCAAGGCATGCAATGCAGATCTTGGAAAGAGGTGGCTTCTTAAAGGGAGAGATTCAGAAGCACAGTCAGGGCTCTTTATCAGATGCTGCCCTGATTCAGCAGAGAAGACTTACATGAGAACAAGCCAAATCCCAGCTGAAAATACTGGCAAAATTCAATTCAATTCAATTCAATTCAATTCAATCTTTAATTGTCATTGTGCAGTGTACAGTACAGAGGCAACGAAATGCAGTTAGCATCTCACCCAGAAGAGCGAACTTAGGAATAATGAGCAGTAAAATATATATATGTACAGCAGTATCAGTAGTGTCCGTGGGGGGGGGGTGACTGGCAATCTCACCAATGGCTGCCTTCATATAAAACAAAGTAACTCAAAGGAACTTCATTAAAAAGACTTAACCATATAACCATATAACAATTACAGCACGGAAACAGGCCATCTCGACCCTTCTAGTCCGTGCCGAACACGTATTCTCCCCTAGTCCCATATACTTGCGCTCAGACCATAACCCTCCATTCCTTTCCCGTCCATATAACTATCCAATTTATTTTTAAATGATAAAAAACGAACCTGCCTCCACCACCTTCACTGGAAGCTCATTCCACACAGCCACCACTCTCTGAGTAAAGAAGTTCCCCCTCATGTTACCCCTAAACTTCTGTCCCTTAATTCTCAAGTCATGTCCCCTTGTTTGAATCTTCCCTACTCTCAGTGGGAAAAGCTTATCCACGTCAACTCTGTCTATCCCTCTCATCATTTTAAAGACCTCTATCAAGTCCCCCCTTAACCTTCTGCGCTCCAAAGAATAAAGCCCTAACTTGTTCAACCTTTCTCTGTAACTTAGTTGCTGAAACCCAGGCAACATTCTCGTAAATCTCCTCTGTACTCTCTCTATTTTGTTGACATCCTTCCTATAATTAGGCGACCAAAATTGTACACCATACTCCAGAATTGGCCTCACCAATGCCTTGTACAATTTTAACATTACATCCCAACTTCTATACTCAATGCTCTGATTTATAAAAGCCAGCACACCAAAAGCTTTCTTTACCACCCTATCTACATGAGATTCCACTTTCAGGGAACTGTGCACAGTTATTCCAAGATCCCTCTGTTCACCTGCATTCTTCAATTCCCTACCATTTACCATGTACGTCCTATTTTGATTTGTCCTGCCAAGATGTAGCACCTCACACTTATTGGAATGGAAACTTAAATGTATTACTTGTGCAACCTGTGCTAACATTTGACTAAATTTTCAAACTTTAGGGAAATTCTCTATCTCTTTTACAAACTGCCATGTATGTAAACATCAAAGTCACTGCAGTTGCATACAAGTGGGTAATATCGATTGGTTTTGAAGTTCTTGGTGCCCTGCAGCAGTGAATATCCTTTCACTCTAGAGACAAGTTACAATTAATGTAAGACACACTTTAATACAATTTAAAATTTTACATAGATTATATTATTCGAAAACTAAAATTCATAAAATTTTCCCAAACGTATCATCTATTTGTGATAAATGTCAATCCCAAGAAGCAACTATAGCGCACTCATTTGTCTTCTGTACAAAAATTCAAAAATTTTGGAATGAAATTTTTGAAATCTTTACAAAGTTATTTAAAACAAGACTGATACCCAAAGCAGAATGGATTATCTTCGGAATAACGGAAGATGATCCAGAACTAAATGTGTTTCAAAAGAAATTAATGGATTATGGGTTAATAACTGGAAAAAAGCTAATTCTAAAATTTTGGAAGAAGGCTCCAATACCAACTATAAATATGTGGATTTCAAATATGTTTGAAACATTACACCTTGAAGAGATAAGACTCCTCCTAGCAGGTAAACCAGATCACTTCCACCTGACGTGGTCTGCATTTATAGAATTATTACAAACATAGGGTGCAAAAGTACTTTAAAAAAAAATAAAAAATTGAGGTCGGGTAAGGGGGGATGATAGTTGAAGAGTTGGTATGTCCTATTTACGTGATGCTCAAAAAAAAAAAACATTTGTTTCTCTTTTTTTCTCTTTCTCTTTTCTTTTCTTAGGGCCTATTTCTTAACTCTTTTTCTTTTTGTTTTTAATTTCGCTCTTATAGGGTCTTCGTCCTTTTTTGTTGTTACATTTTCTACACTTTTCTACACTTGCACTTTTTCCTTCACTTTCTTCTCTCTTTCAATCTTTTCTTTCTCTAGTGTAAAAAAATAAATAAAGGGAGTACATTAATTGTAAGAAGATATAAATGACGAGTATTAATGTATGTGGTTGTAATGTAATGTACTTCTAATTAATAAAAATTAAAAAAAAAACAAAAAAAACAATTTAACTTACAATATTCTTACAGGATTTATCATGGCACAAATTTTATATTACTTTTCTCCTGACCGTGCACTTTTAATGTATAACTAGACCAAGTGGGACCCGTTGTGTACGAAGATGTATAAACACTGAGTCATTCCGCTTCGTATATAAGTTCTTTATTGGCATAAACATATAGAGCGAATACACATAATTGTTGTAGGTTCAAGCTCTAAGATGAATCTGAAGAATAGCCGAACCGGCACACTAGATGATGTGGTAGAAACCCAAACTGGATTACGGATCGGGTGTACAACAGTAAAAACCAGATATGGATCAAATCAGCTAATAGTGATTGATCTACACGTTGGGTCCCTGTCACACGGGAGGCCTGGTTCCCAATGCCACTCGTTCCCCCACCACAATATTCGACCACTCAATATTCCACCACTCACCCATAACCCTCAACTGTGCAGGTCGGCTCTCCCTCATTTTAATCTTTAAAAAAAGTGCAATTGTACTAACATTTATTTATTCTTTATGTGATGTAGGTGCCATCTTTTGTTATTCAAATCTAATCATTAAACTTTCAATTTAGAGCAATTAAAAGGCTTTGCAATCACATATGTGCTGGGTTAGGCTGGCAGACTCTTCCCTGAGGACATTTGCTGCCAAGGACTCAATGTCTTTGGTCCAGAGCGCTTGTTCAGTTCCCCGACAGGCATGCAGTTTCTTACAAACAGGTGGGTGCCTGGAGTTTGCTTCACATCATCATTCCAGGTTTATATTGCAGCTGAAAGAAGTTGTGCTCTTTGGACTGATTTGTTCAGAAAGATGTTGACAACAAGTTTATATTAGCGGTGCAGCTGATGCCAAAATTCATCGAGAGGTGATGAATTAATCTTGCTATTACCAATCTCAAAGTAGGAGATTGGAGAGCACAACAATGTCCTGGGATAACAACATTTTAGCCGGTAGAGCTACAATCCCATTGTGACGTCATAGCTGCCCGTGCAGATTTGAAGAAATCCTTCTCAAAGTGGGATCATGTAAAGCTAAAAATGTTAATAACTTTTAAAATATAACATCAATCTAAACAAAACTGGACAAAACCCACCACAGAACAATTGTGAGTAAGGCGGTGGCTATCGTGTACCGTTTTGGCGTAGTTCTGGGAAGAGATGGATAGATGGATGGATGGATGGATGGATACTCTAGTATCTTTGCTCTGGACCAAAGATCATTTATCTGGACGGTCATATGTCAATCAGGCAGAATGCACGGTCCCGATTGGCTCTTCCGCGGCAGATACCCGCCCCCCCGGTGAGTTTCGTCACCGCGCACGGCGTGGTTACCATGGAGATGGCCGGGAGGAGGGGCAAGCTGAGGGTTCACTGTGCATGCGCCGCGGTCGAGCTCTCTCTCTCTCTCTCTCTCTCTCTCCCCCTCTCCGTGAGGCGGCGGCATGGGAGGTGAGTGTCCGCTCCGAACTCGGGGTAACAGGGCGGCCCCGATCGCCAGTCAGGCACTTTTTCTCCAGGTGCGTGTGCGCTCCCGCTCCAAACTCGGGGTATCAGGGCGGCCACGGCACCTCCAGCTCTCCAGCTGCGAGGGTCGAGGCGACCGCGTGTTGGGCCCTCCAGCCGCGGGTCAGATAACGCGCAACAACCCAGGTTTATTCGTATTCAATCCCACGTCTATTTGGTACTTTCAATCCAATTTTACGGTAAGTAAATTGATTCTGAATGTTCTTAGGATTTAAATTAACACAACTAGTAAAGCTGCTGCCTGGCAACTCCATTGATATACCTTCTGATTTAGTATCGCCAAAGCTCGGCGTGGTCATTCATACTGAGATACAAAGTTTGAATACAGGTGGTGTAACAGATGGAGCGCTCCAGCGACTTCAGTTCGATCCTGAGCTCTGCGCGGTTTGCACATTTTCCCTGCGAGCACGTGGGTTTCCCAGGCTGCTCCAACTTCCTCCAACATCTCAAAAGAATTACCCACTGATTCCCATTGTTATCTAGACTACACTTCTTCCCACCCTGCTTCCTGTAAATACTCTATCCCCTACTCCCAAATTCCTCTGTCTACGCAGCATCTGCACTCAGGATGAAGTTTTCCATACCAGGTCATTGGAGATGTCCTCATTCTTTAGTGAATGGGGGTTTCGCCTCTTCCATTATAAATGAGGCGCTCACTAGGGTCTCCGCTCTTGCTCCCCCTCCCCTCATTCGTAACAAGGACAGAGTCCCCCCTGTCCTCACCTTCCACCCTATCAGCTGTCACATACAACATATAATCCTCCAACATTTTCGCCACCACCCACGAGATCCCACTACTTGCCACACCTTCCCATCTCCACCCATTTTGGCGTTCTGCGGAGACCGTTCCCACCACAACTCCCTGGTCAACTCGTCCCTTCCCACCCAAACCACCCCCTCCCCAGGTACTTTCCCCAGCCACCGCAGGAGATGCAACACCTGTCCCTTTACCTCCCCCCTTGACTCCACCCAAGGATCCCAAGTCTTTTCAGGTGAGGCAGAGGTTCACTTGCACTTCCTCCAACCTCATCAACTGTATCCGTTGTTCCAGGTGTCAACTCCTGTATATTGGCGAGACCAAGCACAGGCTCTGCGATCGTTTTGCTGAACACCTCTGCTTAGTCTGCCTTAACCAACTTGATCTCCTGGTTGCTCAGCACTTTAACTGCCCCTCTCATTCCCAATCTGACCTTTCTGTCCTGGGCCGCCTCCATTGTCAGAGTGCAGCCCAGTGCAAATTGGAGGAACAGCACCTCATATTTCGCTTGGGTAGCTTACACCCCAGCGGTATGAACATTGACTTATCTAACTTCAAGTAGCCCTTGTTTTCTCTCTCTTCATCCCCTCCCCTTCCCAGTTCTTCCACCAGTCTTACTGTCTCCGACTAGATTTTATCTCTGTACCGCCCACTCCCCTGACATCAGTCTGAAGAAAGGTCTCGACCTGAAACGCCACCCATTCCTTCTCTCCAGAGATGCTGCCTGTCCCGCTGAGTTACTCCAGCATTTTGTGTCTGTCTTCATACAAGTGTTTGGTTGGGATACATTTCCTTTCTGCTATGCCCACATGCAGTCGGTCAATTCATGCTGTCAATTCATTGGAGTGTTTTACTTGTCCATGTCTATTTTCTCCTTTCCTGGCTCTGTGATGAGTAATGTTTGGCATGTATTACCTGAACAGCCTGTGATGAGTTTTGGGAAGTTACACTGAGAGCTTGGGACTTTCTTTCTGTTTCCTTGAATCCATGTTCTAATGATCTACCTGAGCAGTAAATGTTGAAGTACTGCAAGCACATGATTCTTACAATTGTTGGAGAACTGTAGAACACTGGCATTTTTGTAGAGCCATTTATGTCTTTAATGTGGAAAGTGTTTAGTGACAGACTCTGAAATACGGCAAGATCCTTGTATGACAGGAGGAAAAAAAGTTATCTGTTGTAAATGCTGGTTGTGGTTCCTGTGGAGAAAATCTCTGCTCTTCAAAACAATGTCCTTAATCTTTTGCAGCAGTCTGAGAGCAGAGGTAGCTTTGTTTGCCATCTGCTATAAAATGATTGCTCCAACAGTAAAGGGTAACCCCTGTTTGATTAATGCCAACAAATGCAGCCAAATCAGTTCAAAAAGTTATTAATTGCATTGGTGTTTGAGGTGATATTGTTTGATATTTGGAATCTTGTGTGTTATGAATATGTCATGCAGTATAGAAACATAGAAATTAGGTGCAGGAGTAGGCCATTCGGCCATTCAATATGATCATGGCTGATCATCCAACTCAGTATCCCGTACCTGCCTTCTCTCCATACCCTCTGATCCCTTTAGCCACAAGGGCCACATCTAACTCCCTCTTAAATATAGCCAATGAACTGGCCTCGACTACCCTCTGTGGCAGAGAGTTCCAGAGATTCACCACTCTCTGTGTGAAGAAAGTTCTTCTCATCTCGGTTTTAAAGGAGAAAAGGATTTCCCCCTTATACTTAAGCTGTGACCCCTTGTCCTGGACTTCCCCAACATCGGGAGCAATCTTCCTGCATCTAGCCTGTCCAACCCCTTAAGAATTTTGTAAGTTTCTATAAGATCCCCTCTCAATCTCCTAAATTCTAGAGAGTATAAACCAAGTCTATCCAGTCTTTCTTCATAAGACAGTCCTGACATCCCAGGAATCAGTCTGGTGAACCTTCTCTGCACTCACTCTATGGCAATAATGTCCTTCCTCAGATTTGGAGACCAAAACTGTACGCAATACTCCAGGTGTGGTCTCACCAAGACCCTGTACAACTGCAGTAGAACCTCCCTGCTCCTATACTCTAATCCTTTTGCTATGAAAGCTAACATACCATTCGCTTTCTTCACTGCCTGCTGCACCTGCATGCCTACTTTCAATGACTGGTGTACCATGACACCCAGGTCTCGCTGCATCTCCCCTTTTCCTAGTCGGCCACCATTTAGATAATAGTCTGCTTTCCTGTTTTTGCCACCAAAATGGATAACCTCACATTTATCCACATTATACTGCATCTGCCAAACATTTGCCCACTCACCCAGCCTATCCAAGTCACCTTGCAGTCTCCTAGCATCCTCCTCACAGCTAACACTGCCCCCCAGCTTAGTGTCATCTGCAAACTTGGAGATGTTGCTTTCAATAGTCACTAGTCACTGCCTGCCATTCTGAAAAGGACCCGTTTACTCCTACTCTTTGCTTCGAGTTTGCCAGCCAGTTCTCTATCCACATCAATACTGAACCCCCAATGCCATGTGCTTTAAGTTTGTATACTAATCTCTTATGTGGGACCTTGTCGAAAGCCTTCTGGAAGTCCAGATACACCACATCCACTGGTTCTCCCCTATCCACGCTACTAGTTACATCCTCGAAAAATTCTATAAGATTCGTCAGACATGATTTACCTTTCGTAAATCCATGCTGACTTTGTCCAATGATTTCACCACTTTCCAAATGTGCTGCTATCCCATCTTTAATAACTGACTCTAGCAGTTTCCCCACTACCGACGTTAGACTAACTGGTCTGTAATTCCCCATTTTCTCTCTCCCTCCCTTCTTAAAAAGTGGGGTTACGTTTGCTACCCGCCAATCCTCAGGAACTACTCCAGAATCTAAAGAGTTTTGAAAGATTATTACTAATGCATCCACTATTTCTGGAGCTACTTCCTTAAGTACTCTGGGATGCAGCCTATCTGGCCCTGGGGATTTATCGGCCTTTAATCCATTCAATTTACCCAACACCACTTCCCGACTAACCTGGATTTCACTCAGTTCCTCCATCTCCTTTGACCCGCGGCCCCCTGCTATTTCCGGCAGATTATTTATGTCTTCCTTAGTGAAGACGGAACCAAAGTAGTTATTCAATTGGTCCGCCATATCCTTGTTCCCCATGATCAACTCACCTGTTTCTGACTGCAAAGGACCTACATTTGTTTTAACTAATCTCTTTCTTTTCACATATCTATAAAAACTTTTGCAGTCAGTTTTTATGTTCCCTGCCAGTTTTCTTTCATAATCTATTTTTCCTTTCCTAATTAAGCCCTTTGTCCTCCTCTGCTGGTCTCTGAATTTTCTGGCTAATTTGTACGCATCATCCTTCGCTTTGATATCATCCCTGATTTCCCTTGTTATCCACGGATGCACTACCTTCCCTGATTTATTCTTTTGCCAAACTGGGATGAACAATTTTTGTAGTTCATCCATGCAGTCTTTAAATGTCTTCCATTGCATATCCACCGTCAACCCTTTTAGAATTAATTGCCAGTCAATCTTGGCCAATTCACGTCTCATACCCTCAAAGTTACCTTTCTTTAAGTTCAGAACCATTGTTTCTGAATTAACAATGTCACTCTCCATCCTAATGAAGAACTCAACCATATTATGGTCACTCTTGCCCAAGGGGGCACGTACAACAAGACTGCTAACTAACCCTTCCTCATTACACAATACCCAGTCTAAAATAGCCTGCTCTCTCGCTGGTTCCTTTACATGTTGATTTTGATAACTATCCCGCATACATTCCAAGAAATCCTCTTCCTCAGCACCCCTGCCAATTTGATTCACCCAATCTATATGTAGATTGAAGTCACCCATTATAACTGTTTTGCCTTTGTCGCACGCATTTCTAATTTCCTGTTTGATACCATCTCCAACTTCACCACTACTGTTAGGTGGCCTGTACACAACACCCACCAGCGTTTTCTGCCCCTTAGTGTTTCGCAGCTCTACCCATACCGATTCCACATCCTCGAAACTAATGTCCTTCCTTTCCATTGCGTTAATCACCTCTCTAATCAGCAACGCTACCCCACCTCCTTTTCCTTTCTCTCTATCCCTCCTGAATATTGAATATCCCTGGATGTTCAGCTCCCAGCCTTGGTCACCCTGGAGCCATGTCACCGTGATCCCAACTATATCATAGTCATTAATAGCTATCTGCACATTCAACTCATCCACCTTATTACGAATGCTCCTTGCATTGTGACACAAAGCCTTCAGGCTTGTTTTTACAACACTCTTACCCCTTATACAATTATGTTGAAAAGTGGCCCTTTTTGATTTTTGCCCTGGTTTTGTCTGCCTGCCACTTTTACTTTTCACCTTGCTACCTATTGCTTCTACCCTCATTTTACACCCCTCTGTCTCTACGCTCACACATTTAAGAAACCCTTTCCCTTTATGTCAGGGTAGTACAATACGCAGTGGGCCGAAGGGCCTGTTTCCATGCTGCATAACACCATTGCTCTAAACTACCTTTGACATGACATTTGTCATAATATTTTCCCCCCATTAAGTTGCGTTGTGTGTTTTGATGGTGAGCATTATCAGCAATACGCTTCCAGCCCAAACTCTAAACTGATCCAAAGACGTCTTATTAATATTCAATACTCGTATCCTTGAAGAGTGCACCATATCGACCTCGCCAAGAGACTGATCGGGATGGGGTTATCTTGCATACATATATTCAGTGAGGTGCTTATTTGAAATGAATTAATGAAAAAATCATGAAACCACTTAATGTCCAGGGAATGTGGAGAGAGGCAATCAGATGTACATGCAATACAGCCTAACATTAGCATTTCTTGCTGTTAGTTTATTTGAATTTAAAACTGCTAACTCATCAAAGCTATTACTCCATCAGAATTAATGGTATCTAGGATTTAGCTATGGATTTACATTGATTAACACCTTCAAAATACCTGTTAGAATATATTGACTCATGGGAGGGAACCATGATATTGACAGGAATCCCAGGGGGAGAATGTGCAAGCTTCACACTGACAGTAACTGTTGTCGGGATTGAATGTGGAGCTGCAGTGTTAAATGCTGCACCACTGCTGCCCATCTATTATCAGCACAATGAGCAGGATACATTTCAGCACAAGGTAATCGATTTTTTAAAATCAAGAACCCTTTGCCCATTAACTCAAAATTACAATGGGTATGGTCATATTACGTAGTAATCTGGAGACCTGGACTAATATGAAAAAAAAGAGTTCAAATCCCCGTAGATTTGTTTAAAAAATAATTTTGTAACAACTGGAAATAAAAGATGGCGATCAGTCCGTGAATATCATGACTTGTGATGATTGCTATGTTACAAAATTGCCATAAATGTAATGCGTGTCTTTTAGGAGAGGATGCTTTTCAGCGTCGTTGGTGTGGTCTTTATTTGATTGCAGCCCAACATCAATATGAATAATGCCTAATTATCCTTCCAGGTGGTTTTTGCTGTTGTGCTGCTTGCATAATGTCCTCACAGAATGGCGCCATTTTGCAAAAAAAAACTTATATTAAAATTCTGGTAAAATGCACCAACACCAACGCTTAAAATGTGGATCTCAAATATGTCTGAAATGTTACATCTAGAAGACATGAGATTTGTCCTAGCAGGCAAATCAGACCAATTCTTAAAGATTTGGTCTCCCTTTATCGATTTATTACAAGCATATGGTGCAACATAACCCTGGAAATTAACTGTTTCAGAACCGGGTGAGGGGTGCGCAAAGATATGAAGCAGCTATATCCCTTTTATCTTTTTAATTTTTTTCTTTTTTCCCCTCTCTTTTCTCTTCTCTCTCTTTTTACTGCACTCTTTCACAATCTATTACTTTCACCACCTTATCTAACTTTATTTTTCTCTCTTTTTGCTTCTACTTTTTTATTATTGCATTTAAAAACAAGACGTTGTACATGAAATGTATTATATTATTCTTGGTTTATACTATTGTGTATGACTTCTAATAAAAAAGAATGGCGCCATTTTGGGGGGAAATATGTTGTCACCGGCTGTGTATCTAGGATTGTTGGCGAGCGCCTACACTGCCAGATGGCCCATTATTCTGACAAATAATTTCAGTGAAAAGTTATGCATCAGTGATGAATGTCGGCATTGATCTATCTAGTATGTTGCTTCTGATTAGTATAGACATTGATCAATGTGGAAATTGCAGGAAGGGGGGAAATCCCACAATTAGACGTAGCTAATTACCTCTTTTACACATCCATTGCCATTAATGTTTTTCTCCTTTAAAGATATCAAACTAATTTTCACACATTTTTATTTCTCTTGTGTTTCTTTAGTCTGCTGAGGGCAAATATGGAAGAATAGGCTAGAGCGAGTGCTGAGATGGAAGACAATGATCTTGTTTACAATGCTGAAAGCCACACATCAGAGAAGACCTGTTGGACATTGTAGCGCACGGATAGTTATATTTGAAAAGGTATGTTTGGAACTTGATCAGAAGCAATAAGTTAAATCAACTGAGTAAATGGACTTTTTAAAATAAATTAAAGAAGAATCCTCGTGCCTAATTTTGCTTTTATAAAGTGTACTTAATTTTTAGATTGATTGTGGAATTGTTTCCATCTGGTTTTGAATGATTTGCTAGTAAATCTGAACAACCATAAGACTTGAAGCTTTGACTCAAAAAACATGGACAGTTTGTAGAACAGTTGTATAGATGCTTCCTTTCCCCTGATCTATATACAGATTTTAGCATATAACACAAGCATGGAGTTGTAAAGAATTTGGACAGCGTTCACCAATTAGAACAGAAAGTATACTGCTTTGAAAAAAAGACCATCAAATGCTGTTGTATTTTTTGAAATTATATGTTGTTGCCAATTTAGAATAGAATATGTATAGGAAAGAACTGCAGATGCTGGCTTAAATCGAAGGTAGACACAAAATGCTGGAGCAACTCAGCAGGACAGGCAGCATCTCTGGAGAGAAGGAATGGGTGACGTTTCAGGTTGAGACCCATCTTCAGACTTGAATATTCAGAATAGAATATGATTCTTCAGTTTAGATACTGAAGGAATAAAAAAATGCAGAGTTAGTGCAAGAAAGGGGTTCTTGCACTAAATAAGGTCAACCACACCTTACAGACTGCTGAAGTAAGTAGAAAAGATCAAATAGCCTACAATTAATTCTTATGCATTTATACTTGGTTATTGCATCATTGCTTATCTCAGACAAAGTTTTGTGGATTCCAGCTTCACTTTAGTCCCAGAACTGGGCATGGTTCCATTCTTTGAATGGAGAAACAAGCAACCTGCAGATGCTAGAATCTGTAATCAAAAATAACTGGAAGAACAAGTAGCATCTTTTTGGGGGGTGGTGGGTAAAGGGGTGGTTGATGTTTCAGGTTAAGGACCTGCATCAGGACATAAAAGTTCGACCATCTCTGTCTCCACAGAGCTGCTTGACCAGTTCAGTTCTTGTTTTGCTCCATCCTTGGACTAAAAGGTTTGGGCTTGCAATATAAAATGGCCTCTTGCTTGTTACCACTTGTCAACTTTATTTGATTATAAAAGAAACACACAAAATGACGGTCGAGAAATGTATAAAAATGTGTTGTATTTTGGAGTACACCGTCTGAAAAGACAGATGTGAATTCTTTGATTTTTTTTAAACAGATTTAGGCAAATCCTTAGAGGTAGGAATTTTCAGTGCTGTGCAGAATGATCCGAAGTGTAAGCCTTGTATAAGATTTTGATAGTGGTTCAAGGTACAATTGGTTGAATTACTTCTCTATTATATGGTAGACAAAAATGCTGGAGAAACTTAGCGGCTGAGGCAGCATCTATGGAGCGAAGGAAATATGCGACGTTTCGGGTCGAGACCCTTCTTCAGACCAATTATATGGTTCACTTTGCTGAAATACAGATGTATTAAGATCTCCAGTAATGACCCTTGGGGTATGGTGTTCTTGTGGGAAGAGACTACTCTTGTACTGTTGCATAAATTGATCTGATCTAAATATATGACGTCAATATTGGGGGGTTTTCTGAACAGTGAACCCTGAAATCTTCGACAATGTAAAGGTGGCTGCACTCGTATGAAGTGAAGAATTATTGAATGATATTGGAGCAGCGAGTTGAGGTAACTTTGACCAGCAGTTTGCTGACCAGTAACCTTCAGCAGGGTTGGCATTTACACAGATTTATTCACTGATCAATTTGAATAAAAGGGAAGTCGCACCCACCTCTTTTGATAACATGTTGGACGAACTATTATTGGGCACGAGTTGCACAGCTGATATTGGTACTGCCTTGCAGCTCCAACAATCCTGGCTTGATATTAACATTGTCTGCGATGTTTGCATGTTCTTGTGATGAGGTGGGTTCATCTCTCGCCTGCCAAATTTGGTAGCTGTTGTAAATTGCCCCTAATGTGTGGGGGAGAGTTAGAAACGGGTAGAGATTTGATAAGAATGTTGCAAGAATAAAATCACTGGGGTCATATAGGATAGTGTAGATGGTGTGTGCACATAAGGTGGGCCACAGGGCCAGTTTCTGTGCTCTATGACTCAGTGCTGATGAAGTTTCTGTCTTTATAAATATAATTATCGATCCTGAACCTAGCCCTCCTTTCTGTGTCCAGGTTTGCTGACGAGTAATATTTGCCTGTTAACTGAACTGCCAGAGACTGGCGTTAGATGATTATTCTGAGATTGTGGGATCTTCCTCTGCCTTTTGCTGATTCTGCTTGTATGGTGCTATCCTGGGGAAATTATGGTGTTTATAGTGGTTCAATTGTGTTTTAAGTATCACAGCACTAATTCTGGGTTTATTAAACCATTATAGAAACATAGAAACATAGAAATTAGGTGCAGGAGTAGGCCATTCGGCCCTTCGAGCCTGCACCGCCATTCAATATGATCATGGCTGATCATCCAACTCAGTATCCCGTACCTGCCTTCTCTCCATACCCTCTGATCCCTTTAGCCACAAGGGCCACATCTAGCTCCCTCTTAAATATAGCCAATGAACTGGCCTCGACTACCCTCTGTGGCAGAGAGTTCCAGAGATTCACCACTCTCTGTGTGAAAAAAGTTCTTCTCATCTCGGTTTTAAAGGATTTCCCCCTTATCCTTAAGCTGTGACCCCTTGTCCTGGACTTCCCCAACATCGGGAGCAATCTTCCTGCATCTAGCCTGTCCAACCCCTTAAGAATTTTGTAAGTTTCTATAAGATCCCCTCTCAATCTCCTAAATTCTAGAGAGTATAAACCAAGTCTATCCAGTCTTTCTTCATAAGACAGTCCTGACATCCCAGGAATCAGTCTGGTGAACCTTCTCTGCACTCCCTCTATGGCAATAATGTCCTTCCTCAGATTTGGAGACCAAAACTGTACACAATACTCCAGGTGTGGTCTCACCAAGACCCTGTACAACTGCAGTAGAACCTCCCTGCTCCTATACTCAAATCCTTTTGCTATGAATAAACTAGCTATATATTATAAACTAGTTTTCCATTTATTTGCTGAATTTTTAGAAATTTCCTAACATCAAACAAGCTGCAGTCCTCTAGGGATCAATGGTGGTCAACTTTCATTGATTGTGACAGGGTGAATAACTTAGCTCTGTGCTATTAAGATGCTGTAATATACACTGAGGGAGGGAAGTCCATTCCACTTCTCTGTGGTGAGTTCGATTTGAATCAAAAACGAGTTTCTTAGTGCAGGTATGAAATAAACCCAATTGGCACTTGCAGTAAATGGAGCTAATATTGCAGATAGCTTCCTCCACCTTTTGTGGATTTATAGGCCCAAGTGAAAGACAGGATGCTTTAAATCCAGTCTCAATTCATGAGTTTTGATTGTACCTGGTTACATTTGTCCCCCTTCCTTGATCTATATGAATATTATGAGGTTGTTTGATTTGGATATACAGCATGGAAACAGGCCCACTGAGCCCATACCAATCTGTTCACATTAGTTCTGTTATCCCACTTTCTCATTTTACCTCTCCACTTTGGGAGCAATTTACAGCAGCCAATTAACCTAAAACCCCACATGTCTTTGGGATGTGGGAGGAAACCCTCGCAGACACAGGAATTATGTGCAAGCTCCACGCAGAAAGAACCCGAGGGCAGCTTCACAAACAATAACTTTCAGGCCAAGCATTTAAAGGTGTTTCACTAACCTTTTGTATTTGTTGGGAAACAGGATGCAGTCCCAATCTCGGTAAGGCATTTGTGAAGAAAGGTTGCCTAGTCTCCTATGAAGATGATGGAAATACGTGTGAAATTAATAATCGATGGGTGATACTGGAAACTATTGATGTCAAAACAGCGTGATATGCAAGGATAATGAGGTACGATACGATATATATATTATGTTGGATCATTGCAAGATGGTTGAATTGACTGGGTAAATGGCAGGATTTGTTTGGTATGCATGTTATAATCTTGGGTTCTATTAATAAACAATGTATTGATCAATATTTTTGCAGTAATTTTATGACTGTTATAATACTGTATATACTACACATATAAACTTTTTTTGCATTTTGTTTAAAGATTATTTTGACATTAAGCCCTGTATTTTTTTTCCAAGTCCCTGTGCCCAAGTTCAATGATGAGTAATGTTTGGCATGTATTATCTGAACAGTCAGTGTGGAGTGTTAAAATAATTACTCTGAGAACTTGATCTTTATTTTACTGACTAGCTGCCTCTTCCAGAGACGGAAAGATGCTTATAACGCTGATGCAATAAGTGCAGTACTCAATTTTCTTAGTTTATGTGATCATGTGCATAATGGTCTTGGAATGTTCAATGCCCATTTGTTGAAAACAAGTTCTCTGGAGTTAAGCATTGTCTCTGGTTCCACTATAGTGCTGATTGATCATTGTCCATTTATCATCAACAATAGCATCAATGTAAATTGGTTTATGTTGCTCTTGTGTTATTCTGGAGTCTACTCTTTACTTCATGACACAGACGAACTTGTGAATATATTTTTTTTAGGGTTTTCAATTACCCACATATTTGTATTGATCATGTGGGGAAATTGGAGTTTTTGATAGGTAATAAACAGCTATAATTCATTATTTACAGAACGCATTTCCTTGCATTAAACTTTCTGGTAGTGCTTTAATCTTTCAGCTTTGGTCTGTTAACATTTGTTTAGAGCCATCTCACTGAATAATGATTGTGCTCTCAGAAGGGATAGTTGTCACTCTAATCCATACCAGGAATAAAATTGATTTAAATATAATTGCTGCACTTGGAGTAGAGTCAACACTGCCTTCAGTAGTTTCAATGTCGGCTAAATAACCAAATGTATAAAACCGCCTAATTATGTATTCTGGGAGCCTATAGAGTAATATAACTACCTGGCATAATTTCTCTCCTTTAAGGAGGGGGGGGGGGAGAATGTTTTTGACAGGTCACTTCACTCATGGCGATTTGTTTCAGATGCAATGGAATGCAGAACCGGCCATTTGTAAACAAGACTACCACACACTGTTCTCAGATGTAACATGCATCTGATAATTTCCATAAACACCAGTCAGTGTAATTGGATTGAAAGTCTCATCCCAGAGGAGACACACAGGAGGGATCCATTCATCTTTGATGGTATGCTGATGGCTGACATTTTGTAGCTGATCATGAAGAAAGCCCACGTGAAGAACTGAGGTCGTTCTGGAATGTGTCTGATGTGGAAATTCTTGAAATAAAGGCCTGGCAATTTTCTGTTTCTTTGGTCTTGTTCTTTGAACAATGCTGTGATGCTGGGGCATAGAGGAACATTACATTTATATGCAGTTCACTTAGAGCTTGCATAAAGTGTGGGCAACCCATGTTATGGTGGAAACACCCGTACATAATTCACAAGTCCATACATGACCGCTTATAAATGGTATAATTCAATAACACTTGGGTTAAAAGCTGATAAGCATCTGCAGTTACTTGGGAATGCTAATGTTGGCTTAAATATTTCTAAATTGGGAGCCAAAAATTAAAGCTATACTTACTGGCCTAGTGAGTATAGATGAATCCTGAGTCAGAGGGCATTGAGTGCCTGAAAAACTGTCCATATTTTGATTTTCCACAATATGAACCCGTATTTGGCAATCCCTCAAATAATGTTTTTCTTAATAATAATGAGTACTACAGCTGCTGGTCATGGTAGGGGACAAGCTGAGATTTGCTTTGAACTAGATAAACTAGCTTTGGGTAAATGTTTACTGGTTTGAGATAAGCCCATGGTTCTAAGACCCTTCTGAAGCCCCATTTACTATTCTGCCATCAACTTCAAGTAGGTTTATCAACGATTCCATTCATGGCACGTTATAGATTGTTTCAATACCCTGGTGTACTCAAATCAACCCCAACTTCCTCCCAGGTAAGTGAGAGAAGTATTACACATACCCTTTTACCTCTCTTTCCTAATGGTTACCAGCTGCAACAAAGTAAATATATTTAGCATTCTGCATTAACTACTTATATAAGTCTGCACTACAACACTGAAGCTAAATGCTTATGGGATGACTGCATATTTGGTCCTCAACTAGAACTTGGCTTTGGACGGAGTCTGATTTGGTGTCAAAGCTCATCTTCCAACTAAGCCTTCACAGCAAGACAGTCAGAAAATCCCACTTCACACTTGTTCTTATCCCATATTTTAATTTTATGTATGTTATCCACCTTGGTCTTGCATGTTTAGCTTTATTTAATCTATCTTCCCCAACCTTTCCCTACACTTAACTGAATCTAAGACTACATACTGGCCCAAGAAGCTTGCTGATTAACGTGAATAATTTCAGCACCTGCAGTGTGTGGTTCATTTTATTGCTAGTCTATGAAATTAGTTCAAGTTTCAGAGAATACAAGATGGCAATTGAACCTGAACAAAACGGAACGAGTGCACACATTTAAATATTTATTCATTTTAATGACATGTATACAGAAAAGTTAATACATTAGGACCATTAAGATATAGGATAGAAGATAGAAATAATAGATTGACATACATGTGCAAAGTTAATCATTTGTCATCTTGCAAAAGTTATTCTTGCAAGGAAATTCCGACCTTGATTAAATAGTGATTTCTGAACTATTCTCTCCCACCCCCCCCCCCCCCAATTATTACAAGTCAGTCCCTGCTCAAATTTCAAGATTTGCAGAAACAACTAGTCTCCATAAGACTGGTCAAAAATGAATATACTTATCTACCCCCTCATTTGTAAATTAGACTAGTCAGCCCTGGATTTGCCATCTTAGTCAAAATCTGTCCAATATTCCTATACTGACAATATGCTGAAGAGGAGAGCAAATCAGAGACCCTCCCATGAAGTAGTCAATGGTGCTGCTATATTCAAGCTTGTCTGCTTTGGCATTCCTTGTATATCATATTGGGAAACTAGCTCCGACCTTAAAATAACCTGGAATTTCACAGATTAAGATGGTAATTTACACATTAAAAATTCCAAGCGTTTCAATATATCGGGGGAGGAATCCAAAAGATACCAACAAGGAAGAGTTCAGGAAATACATTTTTTTTTTTAACGTTCTTTGGATTAAATTAAATTTAATAATTTTTAGCAGCAATTATATAACTGGTTGGATATGTAGTCAACTACTTGCAAAGCACTTAAATATCAAATGCAGCCATGTCCCTTGTACCATTTGTAGTGGAATGGCTCAGTAGTGAGGATAGCTGTGGTAGAGGATGAATCATCTCATTTTCAGATTCCATCCTTGCATGCCAAGTGTGGTATCTGCTGCCATGTCCTGAGGTTGATCAGGACTTGGTTAAGTTTTTCCATCCACAAATTCCTCTCTTCTTTTGTGTCAGCTGACAGCCAGTTTCTGTAAGTAGCAGTAGCAGGTTACAGGGTAGCATTGGTTTGTGTTCCACATATTGAATACAAGTTTTTCCTTATGAAATACTAAGTATTTCACTTGCATAGCAAAAGTCTTGTCTTAAATACAAGTCTTCCTAGCAACATTGCGGGCACTGCACAAGTCATGCAGATAATATAACCACTGCCTCTCAGCATCAGTACGTTTCAATCCTGACCACAGGTTCTCTTCCCTCACCGCATCAAATATGGGTTGTATTTTGCCGTGTGATAGAATTGGTGGGAAGGGGGATAATGAGTGCAGGGAAAATAACAATGGGATTAATGCAAATGAGTGGGTTGATAGTGTAGACAAAGGGTCAAGTTCTGTGCTGTATCACCATGAATGTTCTGCACCAACTCAACAAACAAGTGGAAAAACAGGGCGGCATAAACACAAGGTCTACCATTCACCGATTCTACTACGATTCTATCTAAAAGATAGCCAAACAACACGTTTCTCCCATATACCAGGACCATGAAATTAGGTGAAAGTTTAATGGCATCTTTTTTGAGAAGCAGTGGCTTGGAGAAATGTTTCGCAACCCATTTCAAAATTAAGCATTTAATAATGACTAATCCAACTTACTTGGTAAAGCAGAATTTGTCTCGACACTGTACAATTAGTGTTTCATGATCATCTTTAGACAGAGGCGATGCTGTGATCAGCTCCAAGGTTTTAGGCCTGGAACAGAACTCACGACTGGCAGGTTCAATCTTGTCTGTGGTACAGTTGGCCAAGTTAATGCACCCAATAGGTTTCTGGACAAAATAAAGTTTTCCAATGCATTAATTTCCTGGGATAAATAAAGTTCTATCGTATCATAATACAAATGTATAAATTGTTGTGATATGGCCAGCAATTCAAAATAACAAATTACACCACACTACACAAATTTTAATAGCAGGTATTTGAGCTGAAGCCCAAAAGATGTACACTACTTTCCAAAGCATTGAGAGAATTTCCCAAATCTTGAATCATTTATTGTTTCCCGGGTACACCAAAACCATAACAATGACCAGTATCATAGTTCCTTAAAAATACAAAAGAAACTGGAATCTAAAATGATTAATATTGGTGAATTTGTGGATCCCAGTCAAGGCAGAGAACCTGTAATTATTCTCAAGGTCATGGACTGAAGAGCAAAAAAATCTGCTGCTGTTCTATTTAATGCTCTTGCATACAGATATGGGAAGTAGGATCAAGCCCAGCCACAATGGCCCAGCCTGTTCAGATGCTGTTATCTACCAGATTATATAAAGAATTTCAATTTAATAAGTAAAAATATTGCTAGTACCTTTGGAATCATATGGTTTAAACAGGGTTATCAAGGGGAGGAGGGGAGACTGATGAAAGTAGTTTTGTAAACATTAAAAGTGCAGATAAATTGTGAACTTGCATAGTAATATTAATTACTATTAATTTTAGCAAAGGAGAAATAGCTTTGCATTTAGTCTTGATTTTTACAATTCTACTTAATTTTGAAGTGGCAAATCATCCAATTGATTTGGATAGAGTACAAATCTGTAGTGAAAAAGTTGTATGTTATTAATCACCGTGTGTTTCTCTTCATTGGGGTAAGTCCAATAGGAAAGTGTGTTGCCAGACAACACAAACCACCGGCGATGCCATGCACCAAACCCACTCACATCCTCAAATATAGTCTGTGAAAAGAGGCAGTATCAGTATAAAATGATTCCATATTCAAGAACCAGGCAAAGCAGCTTTTGAAACTTCTTATTGCGCTGCTTGGTCAACAAAACATAGAAACAGAAAATAGGTGCAGCAAGAGGCCATTCAGCCCTTCGAGCCAGCACCGCCATTCATTGTGATCATGGCTGATCGTCCCGTATCAATAACCTGTGCCTGCCTTCTCCCCATATCCCTTGACTCCACTAGCCCATAGAGCTCTATCTAACTCCCTCTTAAATCCATCCAGTGATTTGGCCGCCACTGCCCTCTGGCAGGGAATTACATAAATTCACAACTCTCTGGTTCTGGACTCGCCCAACATCGGGAATTTTTTTCCTGCATCTAGCTTGTCCAGTCCTTTTATAAGTTTCTATAAGAGCCCCCTCATCCTTCTAAACTCCAGTGAATACAAGCCTAGTCTTTTCAATCTTTCCTCATATGACAGTCCCACCATCCCAGGGATCAATCTTGTGAACCTACGCTGCACTGCCTCAATCACAAGGATGTCCTTCCTCAAATTAGGAGACCAAAACTACACAATACTCCAGATGTGGTCTCACCAGAGCCCTATTAAACTGCAAAAGAACCTCTTTACTCCTATACTGAAATCCTCGTGTTATGAAGGCCAACATTCCATTAGCTTTCTTCACTGCCTGCTGTACCTGCACGCCAACTTTCAGTGACCGATGTACAAGGACACCCAGGTCTCGCTGTACCCCCCCCCTTACCTAACCTAACCCCATTGAGATAATCTGCCCCCTTGCTTTTGCCGCCAAAGTGGATAACCTCACATTTATCTATATTATACTGCATCTGCAACCTCCTCTTCACAGTTCACACTGCCACCCAGCTTTGTGTCATCCGCAAACTTGCTAGTGTTGCTCCTAATTACCTCTTCCAAATCATTAATATATATGGTAAACAGTTGCGGCCCCAACACCGAGCCTTGCGGCACTCCACTGCCTGCCATTCTGAAAAGGACCCGTTCACTCCTACTCTTTGCTTCCGGTCTGCCACCCAATTTTCTATCCATGTCAACACCCTACCCCCAATACCATGTGCTCTAATTTTAGTCACCAGTCTCCCGTGCGGGACCTTATCAAAGGCTTTCTGAAAGTCTAGATACACTACATCCACTGGCACCCCTTCATCCATTTTACTTGTCACATCGTCAAAAAATTCCAGAAGATTAGTCAAGCATGATTTCCCTTTCATAAATCCATGTTGACTTGGACTAATCCTTTTACTGCTATCCAAATGCCCCATTATTACTTCTTTAATAATTGACTCCAGCATCTTTCCCACCACCGATGTCAAGACAAAAGACAAGACAAATTTACTGGAGAATCCATTGTACACAAAAGAATACTTCAGGCATTGCTGTTCTTTATTGACACACATCTTTAAATGGATGTTTGGTAGACTGAGCAAGTTGCATCAATATCCTATTTGTAATTTGTAATCTTCAAAAAAAACATTAAAAATCAGCAATTACCAGGAATCCCGAATACTCAATGGTGGAGTGAAAATGGCACTGCAGTTTCAAATATACGGCACCTTCAAGGGGAGATAGGAATGGGACCTGCATTTAGGTAAAGGAAATGCATTAGTACTTCAGGATAACTAATTTTACAGTACACCTCCATATATTTAATTCCAGCCCAACAGAAAGCTAACAAGAATAGAAACAAGCTCACATACGTAATGAATAATAAAATTAGTAAAGGTTAACCACACTGTAAGGAACCAGAATGAGAATTTTGCAAGTGCAATAAATAGGGAAGCAAGCCATAGCTCAGTCTAGGCAACTTCTGCACTATGCCCCTGTTATGCTTGAAAAAAATCAAAAATTAAAACCATACAAAATCAAGGCAGAAATGGAGGAAATTCCAACAAGCTGGATCAGCTACTGCTACTTTGCACAAAGCTGTAGTTTCGACTAGAGAATATGCAAGTTATCCACTTCCACACACTCCAAAATGAAAATCACAATTTAGTATAATATACAGCCACTACTGTATGAAATTTAAATATTAGAACAAAGAACAAATTTTGCTTTTGCAAATAGCACGCAATCCAAAATACATTTTCTAGTCACAAACTAAAGCTGTGATACACAAAGGAAAATCTAATGATTAGAAGCGTCTTGATATTAGTTAACTGCAGCAACCTTTTCCTGAAACTCATCTCCAAGCAGTTGCCTGACTTTTCCATCAAGCTTCATCTATAGTAAAGAGAGCACAAGCAAAAATTAATTGACATTTACACCTTGCAAGTTTTGTTTCAAAAAGAGGAACCATCTCTGGATAGCTCTTAAGAGACCTCATCTGTTCTCACAAGTGCCACTGACTAATCTGCAGCTCAGACATTATGTGAACAATCACAAGAATGAGCACTGGAAGTTTTCCACAAAGATAATTCACGATGACCAGCAACCCATTGAGAAGAGCATCACAAAGTAGCCATTTCCATCAAGAGCAAAACTCAGTGGAAGGACTGATCCTGTGTTTCATGTTTAGCCTAACACAGCCTTTTGAGATTAGTTGCAAACTTTAATTGGGGTATTAAGTTTCATAGCAGCATCACATTCTAAATAGCTTTCAGAGCATAAATGTTACTTGATGTTAAACATATATGCATCTGTGAGTAGCGGGGATGATAACGGGCAACATCCCTGCAGTACTAGTGCAATCCAAGGAATTTTAGAGTTGTTGAGTTCAGGTCTGAGGCGCAAACAGTGCACAGCATCAGGGAAGAATTGCCCCTAGATTTGCGCATAAGGCGTTCACATCCCTTAGCTTAGGTAGGTTTAGAATACTAGAGGGGCTGTCCCACTGTGGTGACCTATTCCACGAGTTAAGAAGAGTGTCTTCGACCTTCAAGCTGGAGGGCACTCGCCTGGAAAACCGTCAGGGTTGAAACTGCGAGCTGGATCAACCGACCGCACACAGCAAAGGCGGGGGCCAGGGAAAGCGGGAGAGCGCTGTCTGAAATTCAGACCCACGATGAAGAGGAAGGAAAGACGGTTGCAGTGTATGGCAAGTCCTTTAGAGAGTGCAGAGGGGGGGGGGGGAGAGAAGGAGACACTTTTAAGAAGTACTAGACCAAGTGCAGACCCGTTGGGTCTGTTCCCCCAACGTGCGGTTGCGGGGGGGCCTCCACTGCACTACGAGTTAAAAAGAACCATGCCAACCAAATTTTACTTGCGGAAAATTTTCCAACATGCTGAAAATTTTCCCGCGACCTATCTGAGGCCGCCTGTGAGTATTCGGGAACTTCCCTCGAGCATGAAGGAGAGTTCCAGTGACCTCTTAGGACCTCCTAGGACCACGTGTCGACCATGCTGCGAGTTTGAGTCAAGGGCAAACTCGTCTAAACCCGCAGATTAGGTCGCTGCAGTGGGACAGCCCCTTAACAGATAGTATGCCATCACTGCAAATATGCAACTACCAGGTTTAATTAACAGGCAGTCCACGTATATTTGGTAATTCAGAACAGTTCACCTGGGTGGGTTGTCTGACTGACCATTGGTTCCTAATCAGGACAGGATCGAGGGGAAATTTCATCACTCAGGTAGTGGCAAATCTTTAGAATTTTCCACCCAAGAAAGCTGCGTAGCCTGGTACATTCAAGGCGGATGGGAATTTTGAGGTTAAGGGAACCGACAGACCTATAGAGATAAAAAGGTCAGCTATGACCGTCCAACCCAAGGCGGCCTTGTTGAGCTACTCTTGCTTCTACCCCTATGTTCATTTGACTGCAGGGAGAGACTTGATTCTATAATATAGTCATATTGTAGCTATTCTATTACAACAGTGCCTAGTGAGAGGTTTGCACCTCTCACCATAGTGAATATGCAGAGGCAAGGAGGAAGAGGCTGGTTTGTGTGATTGGCTAGGTTAGTTTCACAACTCCGCAATTTTGTTGCAGTCTTGGGCAGAGATGTTGCCAAACCAAGCTGTGATGCATCCCCCAAAAGGATGCTTTTTATGGTGCATCTGTAGAAGTTGGTAATAATCATGGAGACATGCCAAACTTGCTTAGTCTTCTGAGGAGGTGGAGGTATTGCTGTGCTTACTTGGCCATAGCTTCAATGTGGTTGGTCCAGGACAAATCGTTGGTGATATTTATGGTTAGGAACAAGCTCTCAACCATCTCCACCACTTTGGCATAATTGATGCTGACTGGGATCTAAAAGAGACTGATTGGTTCAGGAGTCTGATAGCAGTAGGAAAGAAGCTGCCCAGGCAACTTCTCCATGAAAGTAGGAGAAAAGAATGGGTGGCAGGCATTCTTTATACGTTCATATTTCCTGGTGCAAAGTACTGTGAAAATGGACAAGATGGAAAGAAATGATGAGCCCGTGATGGATGAGTTCAATATCCCACAGGTAAGCTGTATATTCACAGAGTTTTATGGTCCTACAAGAATCAAAATAACCAGGAAGGGGCAGAAAGGGTTAAATCAAAAATCCAGCCATGATTTTAATACGCAAGAGAACGCTTCAAATGTTGGATAGCCTGTTTCTACTTCTTAGACTCCAGTATTTAGAAGTTGGAAATTTATAGTCTATCCATAATTCTCTTATAAAACAATGCCCAAAATCAATTGGGTACAAGTCTACTAAATCCTTAAGAACAAATAGTAAATCAAAATTGTTACTGCTTACAAAAAAATGTCAAGTTACCTTTCTTTGGGTAAAGATACTGTCTAAAATTTCAATCACCAGGCTAAATTCCATCGTGGAAGCACTAAACAGTTTCAACAATTGAATAGCTTGGGTGAAAAGGCAATGAGAAGCTCAAAGATTCACATTATGAGAAATCCAGCATGCTAAAAATCAATAGAGTGATACCACCAAACCTGTGGTAAGAAAGACGGAAGTTCGCTGCACAGAACTCAATATATGAAAAGCGTACTTAAGAGCTGCACAATTTATGCCTTCAAGGATTAAAATTTGACTGGCGCGGATTAATGGTCTCATTCATAAATCGCCCACCCCATCAATTATGAAGTTTCAGCAATTTAAAAATCTGAGATGATCTTAAATCACATTTTTGTCCCTAGTTTGGACCAGATCATTCCCCCAGCTGCAACCACCATCTCATGGGTCAATTTTGGGTCAAAACCCTTCATCTGGACTGATATGGTAAATGGGAACCAGTATAAAGAGGTGGGGGTGCAGAGTTGAAAGGGGTAGGGCAAGAGCTAGCAGGCGATTTTGGATACAGGCGGAAAGAGGTTGATAGAGAAGTCTGGTGGGGAGGGAGGGGTGGAGATAGCAGAGAATGAGAGGCAATGAGAGGAGAACAAGCAGCTACAGATTCTAGAATCTGATAGGAAGGGAAAGTGAAGAATAGAACTGAATGAGATGTGGTAGCAGATGGGAACAACAGAGGGAGGGGGAGGGGAAGGGGAACCAGTGGGAGTAGTGTATGGCGGAGCCTGGGAAAAGAAACATATCGCCTATGACCAACATATTGAAAACTCAAGACTTACTTTGTCCAGTGCAAACTTGTCTTTGCCCAGAGATGCCAAAGTGATTGTATGAGACCCAACCAGTACAAACCTACTGGCACGTATCGAACTGCCAAGAATAGGATTAGCACCTACAAAGAACAGTGGAAAGTGCAAGCAAGTGTTAAGTGAGCAGTAATGAAGTAAACAACAAAAAGGCAGTGTTAAATTAGAATAAGAATATTTAAGGGCATCTACAATGAGCGTGAAGAATAGTGAAATACAACGCTGTTTTCACAAAACTGTTTAGGTTGAATAAACATTTAATGCCAAGATAGATTTAAGGATAATTAAATCAAGTTAAGCAAAAATGGATCTAGACAGGCCATGATATAATTGAAAGGCAGCACTGGATGAATAGTTTACCTATGCCCATGTTCAATCTGGTCATTCACAAACCATATATTCATTGCAAGCAATACTGATCAATGGGAAATAAGAAAGTAATATGCCATTCTGCAGATCTCCACTACAAGGTGGATAGGATTACAACAGCTTCCGCACCCCGAAAGAAAAAAAGGTCCTGTGCTCTGCAAAAAGACATATTGACCACTGACAAGTGCCGTAAATATAGTGGATTGGGCAGGGACAAAGGAAAAGATAAGCAAATCCCAATCTATACATCTATGTGTCCAGAAAAACAGGAACAAGCCTGCTTCTCCATTCATGTGCCTGCTCATGTACTTAGCATCTTCTTTCATTTGACTTAATATGACAAATAACATTTGAAGTAAAATTAGTAGAGCTCATACCTACTACAATCAGCAGTAAGAAAAACAATTTTAGATGGTTACAATGTTACTACATGGTATTTAAAGACAATGATAACCTATAGAGTTATATTATCACAATATGGTGCGCCCACTTTGTGTAGTTAACAGAGGATTCATCATGCCAACCTCAATCACTGCACCATAAGGTCCAGATCAAAACAAGAAAACTCTGGTGAAAGATACAAGTGAATGGTCATCGTAAGATCTATTGTGATTGTATGATTGTACACTACTGCATAGAAAGAGATTAGATTTTTTTTAAACTACTAATGCAGAGACAATAACATTTAATAATTGTATTTTATTCAAATATTGATTTCCATTAACTCACCAGGCGACTGTAAGTTTGTTTTCTGAAAAGGAAAAAGAATACAACATGAACTCTTTCCTTCTGGTGATTGATTCTGAGAAGTACAATTCTAGAAACAAACCAAAGCATTAGATTCACCGTTATGCACAGTAAAGATTGCATTTCAGCTTGTAAAGAAAAGTACAATCACTAACAATGTGCTGATGTGCTGTGAAGGGGAGGGGTGACAAATCAAGCTTGATGCACAAGCCTCAGGCATTTTCCTGTACCTGGTGTTAAAATGAAATGCTTTCTTCTGATTCAGCAGCAAACTTAATTGACGGATGCGTTTCCATACAATACTAACAGCGACAAAGTACAAATAGTAAAGCAGCAACATGATCTGAAACATATACCTTTAACCCTTCAAGTACATTTGAACCTGCTGAAAGGAATTGCCTGTGTCCATCTCAGAAGCTGAATGTCAGCTCTCAGACACCTCATCACTCCTCCCAAACACTAATATGACTCAAGATCTGAGGAAATAATGTGCAAATATGGAAAGAGGCAATTTAGGTCCATCACATCCACACCAGCCCAAGCAGCAACCCAATTCTGCAAATTCTTCATTTAAACTATTTGCCCCACATCACTAACATCCCACCTTGTGCCAGGAGAATTTTACAGTGCTAATTAACTGTCCCACGGGTTTGCGGTCATTGGCGGTGAAGCGCGGCGTCGCCGGAAGAGGGGACCGCACGGCAACCACGAGAGCGCCGCACGGATACTGCGCGGGGCAGAGTGATCTCCGTACGGCCGGTTCCACGAGCTTGCGGCGTTGGGTGATGACGTCATCGCGCAACGCGACGCGCTACGTGATGACATCTTTCGGATCGCGGGGCTGTGGCGGCGGCCGTGCCGCACACGTACCTCACTGGCGGCGGCCGTGCCGCACACGTGCCTCGCTGGTGGAGGCCGTGCCGCCCACGTGCCTCACTGGCGGCGGCTGTGGCGGTGAGAGTTCGACTCACGGCACTCGTGCCTCACTGGCGGCGGCTGTGCGGTAAGAAATTATTTTTAAACAGTGCTGACTTTTTGTGAGCACCGTGCGGTGTTGGGACCAACGCCGCACGGCCTCGGCGGTGGGCGTTTGACCGAACCCGCGGTCTCTGGCGGTCCACGAGCGGTAGATACTTCCTGTATCACCGCCAATGACCGCAGACTCGTGAGACAGGCCTTTAACCAACCTGCAAATCGTTGTGATGTGGGAGGAAAGCAGAGCATCTGGGAGAAAACTCAGTTACAGGACGAACACACAAACTCAACGCAGACAGCGCCCACAGTCAGGATTGAACTCACGTTGCTGAAGCCGAGACACAGCTGCACAATAATTGGACCAAATTCAAGTAACTCCCTATCTCACCTACAGTATCTTCTACAGATGTAGGTATACTTTATATCAAATTTGTTTCATTTCTTCTTCATGCCTCCAACTACTGATCTTTAACTCAATGTTACCTTGACAATACCGATTACATTAGACACTCGTGTTCTCTCCATGACTTAAAACATGCTTGCCTTCTCAGTTTTCCATTTCTGATAAAGAATCCTTGACCAGAAACTTCAAATGTGTCTCGCCACGGACACTGGATGACTTCCAGTATTTCCTGCAGATTTTAAGCTGCAAATACATTTACTCCTATCAGCTTAGACATGCATCACACAGACCATGTTATTGGTGATTATTTCCTTGCACACTGCAAATAACAAATTCTGTCATGCAACTTCATTGGAATTTTGCCCAATTTTTTAGTTAATACATTAAAACATTGCAAAATGTTTAACTTCAGTATGGGCAATAGGTAAACCAATAGCATGCATTTTATGGCTTTTGTCTATTAAACATCTTCAGCATCCCACGACTTTGTATTCCAATTCTAACTGTGAAAACATTCTAGAAACAATCTGGCATAAAAACCTAATCTTTGACAAATCTTCAAAGTTTCTTCCAAATTCTCCCAATTCCTAACAGATGTACCTTGGTATCATCTAATATTTTGGATGGACTTACATGCCAACTTGCCTTCTTAGCGACACTCTACCATCAATTCTTTAATTTGGTTGTTCATGGATTTAAAGACAGTTTCTCTTTTTCTGACATGCATACCAATTTTTTTGTTAATGAGAGAAGAGTGTTACGTGACTTTTCCCAGGGCCTCAAGAGTCATTCATAAATTTAAACATCTCTACATTTCCCATTTCTTCAATTTCAGTTGAAGTTTTTGTGACAAATTAATTTACTTCTAATAATTACAATTGAATGAGCACTTCCGACATTTCCTATCAAAGCACCAAAATCTTTACAATAGACAATAGGTGCAGGAGTAGGCCATTCGGCCCTTCGAGCCAGCACCACTTTTCAATGTGATCATGGCTGATCATCCCCAATCAGTACCCCGTTCCTGCCTTCTCCCCATATCCCCTGGCTCCGCTATCTTTAAGAGCCCTATCTAGCTCTCTCTTGAAAGTATCCAGAGAACCGGCCTCCACCGCCCTCTGAGGCAGAGAATTCCAGACTCACAACTCTCTGTGAGAAAAAGTGTTTCCTCGTCTCCATTCTAAATGGCTTACCCCTTATTCTTAAACTGTGGCCCCTGATTCTGGACTCCCCCAACATCGGGAAGATGTTTCCTGCCCCAAGCGTGTCCAAACCCTTAATAATCTTATATGTTTCAATAAGATTCCCTCTCATCCTTCTAAATTCCAGAGTATACAAGCCCAGCCGCTCCATTCTCTCAGCATAGGACAGTCCCGCCATCCCGGGAATCAACCTTGTAAACCAAAGCTGCACGCCCTCAATAGCAAGAATGTCCTTCCTCAAATTAGGGGAACAAAACTGCACACAATACTCCAGGTGTGGTCTCACTAGGGCCCTATACAACTGCAGAAGGACCTCTTTGCTCCTGGAATAACTGTTCATAAAATAATGTCTCTTTCATCTACCAAGAGAATTTACTTATACCATCTGGTCAACGTACCACTCCAAGCTAACAATAACAAGGCACGGGACAAAATATACTCATCATTGTCTGAAGAAGGGTCTCACTCATCCATTCAATTGTAAATTCACCACAAGCAATGATCGTGTCTTTGACCTAAAATTAATTCTTAGCTCCTGAACATTATCAAAAAAACACAAAGTTTAACAGTTCCTAAGGTAGGTGTGGATTTGGGAGAGGACAATGGAATTGTGAGAGTTTTGGTGGAGAGAAAATGGGTTCAACGGCAGTTGGCAATGGTAAAACATATTGGAAGATTAGCAGGCTACCGCATAAGCAGATTCATGCACCCCACAGCCACAGACCAACTAAATTCTAGCAGTGTAGAAATAGGCCTCAATCCTATAAATACCTCTTGTGCAAGTGGTGTGGGTTCATATCCAACAGACACACTTGCACAAGTGAATGTTCTGGATGATTGCAATATGTTAAGACCTGCAAAATAAAATCCAATGGTGGAGAGGCCTGCTTCTTCACTACTGACGACAAAAGGGCTCTGCAAATGTTAAACAAGAGTAGCACATCTCTAGGAAGAAAGATAGTACACGATCATGCTGAGCAATTAGATCTTGATCAAATGCCTTCACGTGTCACTCAAATGTTGTGTCATGTGAACCAGCTATCAGCTGACGAGGCAACTCATGATTTTAAAGAACTAAAATACAGCAAATAAGTGTACTTACAGTTATTGAGGTCAGGAGCTTTTTAGGTGTTAAAACCTGTACAGTAGTAAAGAAACATTAGATTTCATTTTGACTTATTTTGCAAACAGATCAAAGTAACCTGCATTAATCAGGAACATTTAATTCAAACACTCAAATCTAGATAGCTCCACTATACATCCGAATCAAAGCGCCTTAAGTACAGATATATTTTCAATTTATAACTCGCAGCACTCAGCCTTACAACAGGATTATCATGTTGAAAGTGAGCTTGGAGCTATTGACTAGCACTTTACAAACTTCTTGCAATTGCACTGCACTTATGGTGTATCTCAGTTTTAAGATTAAAATGGGATTATAGATACTGACAAAATGTAAGACTTGTAATCAACATTAGGTTTGTGGGGAGATCAACACTGATGGAATGCTTTGCAGCTTGTGCTGGAATAATACCAAGTTTTCATTTTATGAATCAAGGTCATATCATATCAAAGAGTTTTAAAATTAAAGCATTATTTATTTGCAGACTAAAATTAGAGCTACAAGAAATTTTAGAGCCATCAATGGAAAGATTTCATTGCACTAAATCATAAGATTTGAGTTTTGCCAGTGATTGTGTTTAGGCTTCATTGAGCCCAAAACCAATGCCCAGTTGGACATAGGTCATATTTTTAGAACAAATTCATCAAGTTGAAGATCTATAAAGTGAGTGGCTTATAGCATGTACATTTAGAATTTGCAAATGACATTCATGCTCCTTGACAGGCTCCACAGCCCAATTTGTCCATGGCGACTAAGATGGCCCATCTGGTCTAATTCCATGTGCCAGCTTCTGGCCCATATCTACACCTTTCCTATCCCTTCAAAATGTATTTTTGAATGTTATTGTAACTGCTTCAACTATCTCCTCTTGCATTTGTTCCGTATACCCACCACCCATTGCTTCCTGCTATAAAGCCGTTTCTGTATCCAGTTAGCTAGCTATCTCTGGATCCAATTAGACCTAATCTTCCAGACTAACATACCATAAGGAACCTGAAGTTTTGCTTAAATCAATATGGACTAAGTCTATTGCCTTACCATGGTCAACCTTCTAGTTTTTTTTGTTTTTTTTAAAACTCAAAACTCATGACGTGACCTCTCATGTACTAAACCGTACTGACTAACCCAAATCAAACTCCATCCATCCAAATGTATGTATACCTTATCCCCGAGAATCCTCTCTAGTAACTTGCCCAACACAGAAGTTAAGTATACTGGTTTAGGTCTATAGTTCCGAGTTTTTTTCCATCTTTGCAGCCCTTAGGTGGAGGCACAACATTAGACATTTTTGTCTTCTGGCACCTCAATGAAATTTGTATATCTCAGCCATTTATGCATTGAAGACTCATCTCCTGCAGCTCCACACAAAAATGATCACTTTTGTTTCTGAGGGGCTCTATTCACTCCCTAATTCTCTCTTCAATCCCCTATGCTCCTCCATTGATGCACTTCATCCCAGCTGTACACTCCTGAGCCATATCATTTTCCCAGACTGGAGCCTCACTTTCATCATCCAGGTCAAACAGGAACATGCATCCCATTTTCAGAACATCCCTTTGCCTGCAAACAACCTAGTCCAATCAGTCAAACAGGAACATGCATCACATTTTCAGAACATCCCTTTGCCTGCAAACAACCTAGTCCAATCAACTTTTCTAAGTTCCTGAAAATATAATGAAAATTAGCCTTGCTCCAGTTTAGAACTGTGGACTGACTGTGGCTTGTCCTTATCGATAACTATTTTGAAAACTAATTAAACTGGTCACTGGTACCAATAGGCTCACGTACTGACACTTGTCCTGTGCCTAAGAGTATGTCAAGCTTTGCCCTCTCACTTGTAGAATCCACTACAGATTGTCTGAGGAAACTTACCTGGACACTAAGCCCTTGGCACCACAGCAGTCCAAGTCTATATCAGGAATGTTAAACTCCAAAAAATAAAATCAGTACACTTAAGACTGTTTAACTGCATCGATTTCAACATATTTTACAATTTGCTTGCTGGTGGGTAACGTAAGAAAAGCAATAACTTTGTAACTCATATTCAGAAGTGAAAAATCACAAGCAGATTTTTCAATTTATTAAACCTCAGCATGTTCCTTCCAATATCAAATTATAATAAATTGCCTATCAAGAGAATAAAGACTCTGAGGTACCATTATGTAATAAGATAAACTTAATTAAATCAACATAAGTTCAGAATCTTGGAAAATTGGGGGTGGGGCCACGAGTTGCTTCAAAGCTGTAGTATCCAGATCAGCCCCAGGCAAGGAGCATTCCATAATGTGCAAAGGAGTTATTTGTTTGCAACATGCAACAAATCAACTTTAAATTGGCTGAAGGTTGCACAATATATTTCAGCAGTAAAGGATGCTTACTGTGAAAATCAACTCCAGATGGATTGTTTTTTCCTTTAAAATTATATGATTAAAGTGAAAGACTGTACAGAAAAATCAGTTAATAATTTCAAGCATGGTCCAATCATGGAGCAGACAATGGTTCAATTATAAGATGCATCTTTTGGGCTCATAAGCAAGCACCTCTAACACCAATCGTGAAAGAGAATCAAGGACACAATGTGACAAACCAAATGAAAGTTTACAGATCAGATGACTTGCTTTGAAACATCACCTTGGATCTTGACGATCTTCGCTTCTCAGCAGTGGTTACATTTAAAGACTGAGCCTACAGGGGATAAAAAAGTAAATCAATTTGCTGCATAATAAATTGGGAGTTTTAAAACAACATCAATTAGCTTAATAATTGAATGCACTTTGCTTACCAAGCTGTACACCTCCACATCAATTTCAAACTTGTAATGAATATCACTCCTGGAAGATCATTAAGATAAATCACATTTTTAAAAGACAAAATATCAATAATTTAGCTTAATGTGTCAATGCTTGCAGTTAGGAGACAAATTGGTCAGATATAATCAGAGTATCAGAGAAATCATTCAGTGTCATGCAATGAATTTTCAAATTAAGAAAATAGTTTCTTTTGTCCCAATATCGAACTTTAAAAAAAGTGTACAAATGGTAAAATGAATGATAATCTGGATTTAATCCCCAAACCAACATGTTAATCTTAAATCTTTTTATGGGAATAGTATTAAAACCAAGGAATGGGTACAACAAAATTTATGGCACAAAAAGCTGAAATCAAATAAGTTACCATTACATTTTGAAAATGTGGCTTTGAATTTTTCCTCTACAAGTTTGTGGGGAGATTTATGATAGTAGGCAGCTAATTGAAACTTCCCATTTAAAACAATGCCAGGTTTATTCTTGGAGGTCTCTTCATGTATCACAATCATAAAATGCATTGCCCTCCATAATGTTTGGGACAAAGACCCATAATTTATTTTTTTGCCTCTGTACTCCACAATTTGAGATTTGTAATAGAATACATGTGGTTGAAGTGCACATTGTCAGATTTTTATTAAAGGCCATTTTAATACATTTTGGTTTCACCATGTAGAAATTACAGCTGTGCTTATACAACTGCTGATGTATTTACCAACCATTTACATGACATTGTTGTGTCCCAAACATTATGGTACCCTGAAATGGGGGGACTATGTATAAACACTGCTGTAATTTCTACATGGTGAAACCAAAATGTAAAAAAAATGGCCTTTATTAAAATCTGACAATGTGCACTTTAACCACATGTGATTTTTTCTATTACAAATCTGAAATTGTGGAGTACAGAGGCAAATAAATAAATGACGGGTCTTTGTCCCAAACATTATGGAGGGTACTGTATATGTTTTCCTACCATCACTGCATCAATTCCTTACTATTTCCACATAGTGTTAACTGATAATGCCAAAAACAGTTTTGAAGATGTGCCACAAGTGTTCAAAAGTCAATGTGGCAAACCAACTCTCTCTTAAGCATATTTAATTATATTTGCAGACAACCTTAGAGATGGGAACTCACAGTGTAATGATGGTTGGGAAAATAATGGTATCATTCTGGTGAGCATCCTTTGCTGTTGCTAGTGGAGTTGCTATAATATTGTGTGGACCATATTTGATCATCAGCAAGAAATAATGGGTGGGCTTTCCTGAAGAAGAGAAGCAGAAATGTAAAATACGTATAGATATAGGTGGTTTCATTACACAAGATTTTTCAAACATTAGCATTTTTGAAGTTAAACCATTGCCATTCAAGCATCCTTTGATCTACCCTCAAAATGCATTTTCAACACAAATTATCAGACCAATCTTTGAAATTGCATTGTTCATAATTCCTGGGTCAAAAAATCTCCAATTCAACCAACATCACTATGCTTTCACCAGAAGCACTGTAAAACTCAGGCAAACATCTAGTTGAAGAATATTCCAGATGCCTGAGTGTTTGTATGAAGAAGTTATGTTGATGTGGTGCATGCCTGTCACATTCACCAGTTGTAAATTAGTTACAACTAGGTGTCACAAGGAGCAGAATATACAGTAAGCATCTTTATTGCCCTCCAACCTGCACAGCACATCTTTATTACATCCTCAGACCTTGTAATGAATTGACAAATATAAGAGAGACATTGCTGGCTCATAGAGCATATATCCACCAAAGAATGAATATTCAATATAAATATTTAGGAGGCATTTACTTAGTGCATTGAGGGACAGGGTCCATATATAGGCAGGTGTGCTGTTTAGATTAGCAACATGGTTTTGCACAGATATCATAGGCCTATTTCTATGCTGTACTGTTCTACACTGACTCAGTGCAAATTGAGATTTAGCACAGAAAAATATTTCAGAGGGTTCAGTCTGTGGAATTTGTTTCAAACACCCAGTGTTTGGAAATACTGAAAAGATGCAGTTGATTTTCGGAGTAAAAACATTGTTCAAGAAATGTACCTACTTTACAGTATTAAACAAGTAAAGCAGGCTAAGTAAGCTGGTTTAAAGGTATCATGGTATTTATCATTAACTAAGCAATAATAACTTTTTATATAAAACAATATTATCTACAACCAAAATGAAACAAAAATTATGACTTTTTTCCATCTGATTCTCTGTGCACTTTATACCTCCCTACCTTCTTTACATAGTGCTTGAGACACAAATTCAGCTTTCAGAGGCAGGTGAAGGTTAGAGATGCAGACATCGCCATAACAGGGCTCAAGCCCATTTGTCAACTGGGCTGCTTCACCTCGGGATCCCGCATAACCTTCTCCTTTCAGCCTACTCAGCTCAGTCAGTAATGCAACACGTTTCTCAGCTTTAAAGTGAAACAATACATTTGAAATCATTAATTTCTAGTCAAGTTTCTGCCAAAATAGCATTCAACAAATTTAATATCTAATCAGAACAGTGCATCATATTAATGCCACTGAGACTGTTGGCATTCACACTATACATTCAGCACAGTAAAAAGGTCACAACAAGACTTAACATTTGATAAATTTATGTTACTGAGCAAAAACAGTCTAAGAATACTGTATCATAAATTGAAAGAATTCTATGACAATGAAGGCATAAACTGCCAATTTGGAGTGAATAAGGACTCTAGTAACAGTGTTGTATGAAGTTAGTGATATGAAGACACAGATCACAGTGGGATAAGAAAAAAAGACAGGTTTAAGGATCATGATTATGGAGGAAATGCATATTTTTAAAAAAAGGTTCTGATTTCCTCCAATGCTATTTCATCTTGGAAGAGATAAAGTTAATTAATTCAAAAACATTACAGGTTGAACACCGATTTTCGGTGACTCCGGGGGAGAAGGTGGTGCAAGGGAGAGGGCGGGGGAGGCGGTAATCCGAAGATCTGAAGCCACAGCTCCCCCTCCACCCTCTCCAGTTCCCACCACCGCCGCCTCCTCCTCCTTCCCTGGAGCCGCCGACATACTCCACCTTGGAAGTGACAGCAGGTGAGAGGGAAGGGAGCCCCATGGTGACTGACGGGGCACATTGTAACACAAAATGCTGGAGTAACTCAGCTGACTGAATCAGTCTGAGGGTCCCAATGTCACCTATCCATGTTCTCCAGAGATCCTGACCCACTGAATTACTCCAGCACGTTGTGTCCTTTCAGTGGGAGAGGATGGGCTCGGAGATAGTGTGAGCCGGAGATGAGTCGGTAGGTCATTCGTGTTCGTTTATATTTTCTATTTAAGTTTCTGGTACTCCATGGTGCTTTAGACACGGAAGGGGTGTCATTAACAGGCCAAGTGTGTATTGCCGTTTCATTATTACATGACCTTAGTTAGTCCAGAATAGCTGATAATCTAGGAAAAGTCTCTGGAACAGAGGATGCCGGGGGAAAAAAAGTGTTCAATCTGTACTGCACTGCCAAGAATTATTGAGCAATTTCCCTGAAGATTTAAGCTGCCCAATTTCAGCTACAAAAGGAAACTCTCCAGTGTTACCCATTATGTAGGGAAAATCTCTCCTCTACTATTGTTTACTTGCACAGCATTGATTAATTCCAGCTACGCATAGCATCGTGTCTGTTTCTGGCTCACAGTGTTACTCACAAGCAATAAGAAGGTGACGCTCTGCTTCTGCTTCTTCCCATGAGCCTTTGCCATGCTCTTTGTCTGTACAACAATTTAGTGCCTGGCTCGCCTGATGCATGATGTTGTGCAGTCTCTTAATTTCATCGTTAAGTATCTGTAAGGAAGGGGAAAAGAGTGATCGTATCAATTGACCGTACAAATAAAGTATCCCATTTATAACTTGGTCTTTCACATTAATTGGCCATTGAGCTTTCAGAAAATGTCTGGTGATTAACATTACCGTTTTCCCTCAGGGACAAAGTAATTAATGGAATTTGAATTGCCTCTGTAGTGTGGATTGACCTTAAGATTCAAGACATTTAAATTTCCTTTTCTATTCCTCAATCTAATCCCGGTCATCTCCAACTAACATGGATGTATTCACTTCAATTCCCATTAATCTAATTTGTTAAAGAGGCGAATCTCCAAAATTACAAAAACATAAGCAGCATGAAAGATCATCAGTAGTTTTTTTAAAGTGCAGTAGCAATTAACTATGTGGCTGATTTAGGATTAAATTTTAAAATTCAGTAGATATTTGATCCTTTTATTCACCAAGGTCCCAGATGTACTCAGAGCTCCCGTAGATTTTGAAGCAACAGCAACAAAGAGAAGCAGGAGATAACACTGATTGGCTCTAGCCCGAGTGGGAGGAGAGTTAGAAGTGAGTCAGAGGGGGAAAACAGTTGAAAAGGAGAGGCAAAGCACAGGCAGACTTTAATAAAGGGGAGGTCATTTAAGACTGAGGTGAGAAAAAACTTTTTCACCCAGAGAGTTGTGAATTTATGGAATTCCCTGCCACAGAGGGCAGTGGAGGCCAAATCACTGGATGGATTTAAGAGAGTTAAAGGCCTGTCTCACGAGTCTGCGGTAATTGGTGGCGAAACAGGAAGAATCTACCGCTCCTGGGCTGCCATAGACCGCGCACTCGGTCAAACGCACAATTCCGGGGCCATGCGGCGTTGTTCCCAACACCGCACGGTGCTAAAATAAAACCAACACTGTTCAAAAATATGTTCCTACCGCACAGCCTCCGGCAGTGAGGCACGAGTGCAGCACGGGCGCCGCCACAGCCGCCGCCAGTGAGGCACGAGCGCCGTGCGTCAAACGTGCACCGCCACAGCCTCCGCCAGTGAGGCACAGCCGCCGCTAGTGAGGCGCATGTGCGGCACGGCCGCCGCCATAGCCACCGCCAGTGAGGCACGACCGCTGCCAGTGAGGCACGTGTGCGGCACGGCCGCAGCCACGCGATCTGAAAGCCGAAACAGCAAGCTCGTGGAACCGGCCGTACTTGGCCCCCCCGCGCAGCGCTCTCGTGGTTGCCGTGCGGTTCCCTCTTCCGGCGACGCCGCGCTTCACCGCCAACGACCGCAAACCCGTGGGACAGAGCCTTTAGATAGAGCTCTAGGGGCTAGTGGAGTCAAAGGATATGGGGAGAAGGCAGACACGGGTTATTGATAGGGGACGATCAGCCATGATCACAATGAATGGCGGTGCTGGCTCGAAGGGCCGAACGGCCTCCTCCTGCACCTATTTTCTATGTTTCTATGCTGCTTTACTGTTGCACTTTGAGCAAGTTTGTGGAAAAATACCTGGAGAAAATAACTTCCTGTACCTTTATTTTCTCTTTCGTAGTGACTTGCTTTGTTCCAAAAACAGAACCTTCTGCTCCTCCTTGGGTATTTGTCATGCTGATTTCCTTGTTTTTTCTTTCTTGCTGTCGAGCACTGCGACGTTGAGTTCTGTACAAATCAATACTGAAGATAAAAGAAACACTTCAGTGCCATACTAATGCATTGAAGACACACAATGTATTATCTCCATAAAAAAAGTGAAATACTGTATATCAATTGTGTCTGAAGAAGGGTTTCGGCCCGAAACGTTGCCTATTTCCTTCGTTCCATAGATGCTGCTGCACCCACTGAGTTTCTCCGCATTTTAGTGTACCTACTGTATATCAATGCTGTGTTTTAATGGAAAAAGGACAAGGTCCTTAAAGAGGTGATTTTAAAATACCATAGAAAACATGGAATCAGCAGAGATTTGACCAAAATATTTCAAGTAGAAATCATTGATGCCCTTGTTTTCTCCATACTTAACCATTATAATACTTTCTATCCCATTTTGCCCTTACATAAATTTGTTACTCATTCTGCAAAATCTTAACTCACTCAAAATTCTATCCTTGCTGACACCAATTTTTTAATAATCTCAGTCTCCTTTCAAATTGCTCACTGCATTTTAAATAGGGTAAGAGGGTCCTTGCACGGAGGAAGTTTACCAGAATTAAGTCAATATGTTCGGTTGGAGAAGTTAGCATTTGGTGCAAGAAGTTCACTTTGGTGCAAACGAACTTGGTGCTGGTGACCTGGATCTATTATGATTTGAGAGAGGTCTGGAAGATTACAACAGGTTTAGTTATGGGCAAGATTTAAAAGGCAGGGGATGATGATTAAGTAAATGCAACGTTGTAAAAATCTAGAATTCAATTCCAACAAGAGGTGAAAAAGAAATTGCCACACATTTGCAGATAATACAAACGCGCTCTTTCAGGACCCACCAGGATTGTTCTACAAAGGCAGCATGGGACTAAATGGGTGCCAGTGGCCTCTGGAGTCATCCGATTATGACCGACATTTGCAAGATTAATGCACCACAATTCTGGTCCAAGATCAGCTCGAAATTACTCCGCTATGGAGAACCAAATTGTCATATGCAAAGGCATTAAGCTCTGAAATGCTTCCAAATTTCAATGCATTCTCTACTTCCCTCCATTTTTAAATGCTCTCTGAAGCTGTTGCTGTGTTAAAATGTTATGAACTAGTGGTGTTGCTTTTTAATTAGTCTTGCTAGTATTTTGCCAAAGGCACAATTTAAATACATGCTGTGCCACTGTTCACCGTACAGAAAAAAGATACCAAACACTGCAGTGTAATTAAAAATGAATCAAGAACTGAAGTCCAATAAAGGGAAGCACACGCAAGGTGAATTAAAAAACAAATCCCAGAGTATTAATGAGGTTGAGAAATCTGCAGACACTTAAAACAATATTCCAAAAGCCCTTGAATCAGAAAGTGTCTCTTTAGACCTTGATGCTCATCTCTAAATAATTACATTGTGTTATGAATTAACCTCAATTATACTAACCATTTGACCCAACACAGTCATATGTACAACTTTATTGGTATTAATAATCACATTAAAAGTTAAAGATATACAGTATTTACACACCAAAAAGTGGGCAAAACACTGCCTGATCTTTTTCAAAGCAGTTTTGAGTGAATTCAATTTTGAATTAAAATGAGAAAAACTGGAGCAGCTTCTAAATGTTTAGTCCAAGAACAATCGAGACCCAAAGTGATTTGTAGTGGGTGCATGTTGTCAGGCACAAAACCCCAAAGTAGATAACCCTGTTTAATCAAGTAGAGACAAAAATGAAAAGAGAGGCCTTTCAACAATACTAATATGACGAGAAAAAAACTCAACAGGTCAAGTGGCACCTCTGGAAGACATGGATTGGCGATGTTTCAGATTGGAACCCAGGCGAGACAGATGTTTACATCCACCTCTAACATCATCTACTGCATTCCAATGTGACCTCCTGTACATCAGAATGATGAACTGTTTCACCAAAAACATGCACTCAGTACACCAAGTTCTCCCAGTTGCAATTTTACCTCCTGTCTTGGGCCTTCATTGCCAGAATAAGGCCATACGCAAACAGGAGGAACAGCATCTCATGTTGTGCTTGGGTAGCTTGCGTAGTAATGGTTTCCTCACTGAATTCGCTAATTTTAGATAACCTACAACCCCCCCCCCCCCCCACTATCTCTTCCTCATGTCCCACTTGGACTTTCACCCATTTTTCCCCTCTTCTTCCACACTCTCAAGCCTCACAATTCACACCTCTTCCATCTTTATCTCGCTCCTTTTCATCTGACCTTTGTGAAACCACCTGCCTATCAAAAACCTCTCAACTGTATCGACCACTCATCAGGCTTTGTCCTGGCCCACCTCTCCTCCAGTTTTCTCCTGCCCCACCACAATCAGTCTGAAAAAGGGTTCCAACCCAAACCATCACCTGTCTATGTTCTCCAGATGCCGCCTGACCTGCTGAGTTACTCCAGCACTCTGGTGTCTATTTTGTAAACCAGCATCTGCAGTTCCTTGTTTCTCCATGTTCATACCATTGGCCTGCAAGCTACCTCAGTGGAATATGCAGTGATGTTCCCCTTATGATTTTAATGGGGCTGGTGTACTGTGTGATCGACTTTGGAAGGAATGCAATATCGAGTCACCAGAATGCTTCAACATTTGAAGCACAACATTAGGAGAGTGGTCATAAATTAAGCTTCTAATCATATATCAGAAGATGTAGAGCTAATTAATATTTGCAAGAATTGATATGCTCGAGGCAAGGCATTTTGGACTGAATTCGGGAAAAAACTTTAAATTACATACAAAACGAGAGAAAGGAAGAATGTAAGCATGCAGGTACAGCAGGCAGTGAAGAAAGCTAATGGCATGTTGGCCTTCAATGCAAGAGGATGAATTTAGGAGCACGGAACTCCTACTGCAGTTGTACAGGGCCCTGGTGAGACTGTAGAATCCACTAAATCTCACGACCAAAAGTAAAGCACAAGCGACACCAAGCTTTGCCAAACACCTTGTGCCTCGTTTATTCCAAAGCACCCTTTTAACAAAAAATCCCCTCAGAACTCCTCATGTGCAGCTAAGGCCAATTCGTGCGTCTGACCTCGGAGTTCTTAACCCGCTCTTGTCTCTCCACCTCCTCTCCGGCTCTGGTCCCCCTAGCGTTAACAAGCTGTACGAAAAACCATGTGGGCATGAAGTCGCCACAGGTCCCCACTTAGCCACCAAGTCACACAAGGTGGCGACTGCCTGGCTTTGTCCTGCCCCGTACTGGTCTGACGGATTGATTTTATGGCCTGATCTCGTTTGGTACTGCAGTGTGGGAGGTCTTTGACAGGAAGTGTTCGTGTCCTGTGACTTCGCCCGCTCGGTGAGCGAGGTTGTCGGTTGGTTTTGACACCTTTTTATTACCAAAAGAATATTTGCTGCAGTTATGTCCTTTGGCCATCTCTTGTCAGTTAGTGTAATGTTTAACCCGTCAGATGGGTATAGTCGGTTTTAACAGCTATTATCATAAAATGCCTTTAGAAATTTCCTTGCAACCTGTATATTTTGTTATGGATAAATTATGTGGGAAGCGAGTGTTTCTGTACCAGTAGCAATGACGACCCATGCTATGGCCTTATCCTGGTAATTTTCGGTCCTTCACAGAAAACATGCTTGCATCAACCTGTAGTGTGCATGGTTAAGCATATATGTGACCATGGTCCAGGATTTATTGACACAGGTTGATCATACGCTGAATAATCCAACCACATTTTTGTTTGGAAGTGGAAAGAACTAATAGAAATTGCATTAATTGCAATGTGTAAAAAGAGTTGAGATACTGTATTATAATTTTGCTGCATGTCATTGTGGTATATATCATGTCTTGATTGGTGAATATGTTTAGTTTGTGACTTTATTTGAAGCAGAAATAATATTTGAATGCTTCATTGAGCATAATTCCGACTGGTAACTACGTACTTCGCACGAGCACATTATCGCACACGTCATGCAAACCGTCTTAAATGACCACCCAAACTGTCATTTGGCAACCTAAAAAGCTGCCAAAGTTTACCGGCTGGCAACAGGGACAAAAAGTTAAGTGAGAGCCCTGCACATTGGGCCTCTTATGGACCAGCATAGTTGTATCGGCAAGAGTCCTCTTAGCAACGTTGAAGGCTTGCACTGCATCCTCGGGTAAACCCAATGGTTTCTTTGAAGACGATTTGTCCGAACCTTTGAGTAAGTTGGTCAAGGGTAATAGGGAACCTGCGGCGTTCGGTGGAAATTTCTCAACCCCAAAAGTCATCGTAATGTTTTAACAAATTTGGCAGTGGGTAATTTCGGATTTCCAGCACCTTTGATTCGCTGGGCAGGATGCCGTTCTCCGTCATGCGATGCCCGAGGATAAGTGAGTTCGCGAGCGCCAAACACGCATTAGTTTGTGTTAATGATAATGCTGGGTTGGAGGCTGGTAAGGTGAGAGATAGTCAATGCCAGATGGCAGATGCAGTTCACGCATGCGCAAGTGCAGCAATCACTCAAGCGGCGATTTCTTAAATCCTCCAGCAAAGAAAAGTGTGAAAGAAAATCCGCTCCGATAATAGGGGTTGAGACTGTGATAATCCAGCGAAACGTTTTCTGCAGACCGAAGTCGAGCATGACTGATTTCTGACCGAATGTCTGTATGCTAGAATTGTTCGCGGCAGTGAGAACACATCTGGGGTTAGGGTGTAAACGCTCTTAGGAAGTGGGAGGAACGACCGATAACTTTGCGCCGGAGTCAATAAGATATTGCATACTCGAAAAGCGGTCAAAGAGAAAAAGACGGTGGCTAGTTTGGCCACGGGCAGCAGTCGCCTCTGCCGTGCCTCGTCGTTTCCCTGGTTGGTCTTCAAGAAGAGCGGGTTTTTGCAAGCCAAAAGTTCTATTGCCAGTCACAGATTTTAAGGGATACTAGACCAAGTGGGCCCCATCCCCAACGGGGGAGGGGGCGGCAGTCGGCGCTTCCCGGAGCCAATGAATGGACTCTATTTTTGGGTCGTGTCGGTGCTCCCTGGAGCCGATCAATCATGCTCACATTGGGGGGGGGGGGCGGCAGCAACTATTTTATTCCCCCCACAGAATATTGGAGCAGTCTGGGAGGGACTGAGTGGCTCCTCATCTAATTGCAGATAAATATTGAAGACCAAGCTGGCTCATTGAAAGAGGGCTTACTGAACACAAAGTTTGTCAGAGTTGCAAAATGAAGATTAATGCCCTTATGTTGCACAATAATCAAAGAAACATGTATAGCTAAAGGTGGTTTGGAACAGGTTCAATTCTGCAATAAAAAGTGTATACTGAGATACATCTGTAGGAAATAAGGGAAAAGATCCATTATATTACCTGTAGAATGGTGTACCATCCACTGCTGGTGAAAGATTTCCAGTTTGAATTTTATTCTGCCCAGTATTCTCCATCTTGAAAGAGGAATAGATGGAGGGACTGGATTCAGTTAGACTGTTGTTCAGTGATGTCAGTACCGTGGCCTACCCAAATACAGAAAAAAAAGCTTAAGATTTGTGTCATAAACTAATCCAAACCCAATTCTTTACAACCCAGTGATATGAAAAGAATAGCACCTTATATTTTGCTTGGGCAGCTTACACCCCAGCGGTATATTGATTTCTCTACTAACCCCTGCATTCCCTCTCTCTGCCCCCTCTCCCATCTTAGTCGTCCTATCAGTTCCACTGTTCGCATCCATATATCCCTTAAGGGCATGTCCCACTGCGGCGACCTAATTGGCGAGTTTAAATGAGTTTGAAAAAGTGTCATGTTGAAGACCTCCTTCGATTAACTTCGGGAAAATTGGACACCGAATAGTGATGAGTGAAGACGACCTCCTTCGAACTACTGTCGATTACCTACGAATAACATGCCGACCTACTTCGACTAAACCTACGAGTAAAAACAAAATCGATTTACTCGCGGGCATTTATCAGCATGTTGAAAAATACGCCGCGACCTAGCTGAGATCTTGAGTACGCAGGGACTACTCTCGAGCATGAAGGAGAGTTACAAAGACCTCCTAGGACCTTGTGTCGACCATGCTGCGAGTACGAGTCAAGGGCAAACTCTTCTAAACTTACCAATTAGGTCGCCGCAGTGGGACAGGCCCATAAGTTACCACCTCTTCCACATCCAACAATGGACCATTATGGGCTTCATCTTTCATTGGTCATCTGTGCCGGCTCAGATTTGTTCCGAACATTTTCATACCTCTAGTTTCCCTCTACCCTGACTCTCAGTTTGAAGGGTTTCGCCCCAAAACGTCATCCATTCCTTTTCTCCCGTGATGCTGCCTGACCTGCATTGTTACTCCAGCAATATGTCTATATTCTATGCGAATGGAAAGGCTCTTTCAAAATACAATGATCGATGTAAATTTACAAAATGGAGATTACTGACAAAATCTATTGATTTTATACACATTTATCATCATGTCTACCAGCTCAAAACAATGTTAAAATTTACAAGCTGATCACTAAGCAAACCTTAAACACGGTAAAAATTAATTTTGCCTACTCCCACTTGAAAAGGGTATTGCTTGATCCTGGCAACCAATCACGGGTGCACACTGTCTACCATTATGCTTTGCTTTAAAAACAAAATCTATTTCCCATTTCCCACAATTGAAGAATGCCAAAAACTGTTACATTTTGGCTACATCTCAGATCTTACGCCAAATTCAATATTGGACAAATTAGACAAACAAGATGAAATTTTTGTATCAAATGCATCTATTTGATTTTAATAATCCACCAATAGAGGTTCAATTTGCTGTGGCAGCATCTAAAATTGAAATTGCCACGTTATACAAAGCAACCAACCATAGAAAACAGGAATAGTTTAAATCAGAAGGCATCAACCAAGCTTTTCTCATATTGTTGTATCAAAATTGAGGACAGTTCAGAGAGAAAAAAACATATGTTTCTACCACATCACATAAACTAATATTAGACACCAAATGGATATATAAACAAATGGATATTCCAAGTGTATTAAGCAGATATAGTGGCGGTGGTGAGAGTTGGAAGAGGTCATTATTGCAAAGAGGGACTAAACGAGCTACTACTACTACTAATTCTCAAGTCGTGACTGTGAATATATCAAGACAGATTGGAATAGAGAAGGATGGCATACAAAAATGGTCAGATCACAAGCTTAACAGACAGGTGCAACTGTGAACCCTTCCTGAAATGCATCAAAAACTAACAAGCTTCGGTCTACAGATTGGATATGCAGTGCCTTTTAAGTTGCCCAGTTGAGAATGAACAATTAGAACAGTCCAAAGATTATAGGTTTTTGAATCCAAATCAAAGCAATTTTATTTGCACTGGCCAGAGCTGACCAGGTCCAGTGTGGCAAATACAAGGCCTACTGCTATAAACTTCAGCCAAATCTGGAACAGTTGTCATTTTCTTTAGATTTTCTTCTGAATGATTTGTAAGAAGAAATGTTCAGAATGATAGTATGGCAAAAAAAGGCCGAGAGTTAAAACTACCCCAAATTCTGGAAACCTGGAGCAGGCATCCAGCAGTATATGGATTACACTAGTTTAATTTAAATAACTATAAAAATATATTAATGACCATAGTAGTTCTCACAGCCCCTCCAGCTATCTCCATAATTTGGTAAGATCATAACTAGACATGCAATTTTCTTTTTGAAAAAGCGCTTCACTATAGTTCAATCCTCTGTAATTCAGAACCACTTGAATGGACTGATTATTTACAATTATATGTTAACTAAATTATCTCGTCCGTCACAATGTAATTGAGACAGTTACTGCTTAGTCCTCGGCAGATTAGCAGACAGCCTGCAGTTTTTCCAATATTTAAAAAAAATCATGAACTCGGGAGTGAAAAAGCAGAAAATAAGTGATTTTTGTAGATATCTAGGCAAGTTCTTAGACCATTTCACAATCCATACTTAAGTCAATTAGAAAGCGGTCAAACTGAAAACATATAGTACGACACATGAAGCTCTTAGAGTACTTACCAAAGGAGCCATGGCATCTAATTTGATTGATTTGGCAAGTGGAGACACCACAGCTATTCTGGGAAGAGTCAGCTCATCTTTTTTTTCTTTTACTTCATTTTCAGATTTTGCCTCATCACTCTGCTCCTCAGTTTCAGGTTTATCCAACTCTACCACCATGTGGTCTTCAGCCTCAGGTTCATGTTCTATTTCTTCCTTTGCATGATCCATGTCAAGCACGTCTTTAAACAGCTCATCAATTATTTCAGAGCTATTTAGCTCTTCCTGAGAGGACGATTCCAATTCTGAGAGAGAAATAAAGCCTCTAGGATGCATGGCAATGCAAATGTATTGGTACAAAAAATGTCTCTTTTAGATTACTGCAAAATTCCATTCACAAAAAGGGTCAAAACAAGGCTGAACAATTTTAGCATCTTTCAGCACAATCTTTTACAAATCTGCAGGTCAGCAAAGTCTATATGATGCTGCAAAGCTAATTAGCCAAGCGATGCACACATGCAAAGTTTCTGGGGATAAGATATGCGTATTTGGATAGATAGGGGCTGATTAGTCAGTATGGTTTTCTACTTGGGATATCGTAGATTAATAATTTGATAACAAGTTTTTTTGAATTAGTAACAAGAAGGTTGACAAAGGCAAGGTCATAGATGTCGCCTTTATGGACTTCAACAAGACCTATTAGGCTGCTATAGGTTAGATCACATGGAATCCGGCTAGAGCTGGCAAACTAGATACAAAATGGGCTGAAGGGAAGGAAGCAGAGGATGCTGGTGGAAGGTTGTTTGTCGGATAGAGGCCTGTGACAAGTAGTGCGCCTCAAGTATGCAGATGTCACTAAAATAGGTGATATCGTAGACAATGAAGATAGCCATAAAAAATTACAGCAGGATTTTGATCAGTTGGGCAAGTGGGCTGAGGGATAGCTCTGAGTTTAATGCATATAAATGAGGTGTGGCATTTTTGGAAGTAATACCAGGGTAGTTAAACTACCTTCACAGTGAATGGTAGGGCCCTGGAAAGTGTTGCAGAACAGAGGAATCTAGGAATACAGGTAAATGGTCTTGACCCGAAACGTCACCCATTCCTTCTCTCCAGAGATTCTGCCTGTCCTGCTGAGTTACTCCAGCATTGTGTCTACCCTCGATTTAAACCAGAATCTGCAGTTCTTTCCTACACAGTACAGGTAAATGGTCCCTTGAAAGTGGTGTCACAAGTAGATGGGTGGTAAAGGTGGCTTTTGGTATGTTGCCCTTCATTAGTCAGAATACTGAGCATAGACATTAGGATATATAATATTAAAGTTGTACAAGACATTCGTGAGACCGCATTTGGAGTGTTGTGTTCAGTTTGGTCACCCCACTTTAGAAAGGATGTCATTAAGTTGGATATTGCCAGGAGTCAAGCTACAGGGATAGGTTGGGCAGGCTAGGACTTTATTCCTTGGAGTGCAGGAGACTGAGGGGTGATCTTATTGAACTGTATAAAATCATGAAGGGGATAGATAGGGTGAAAGCCGAGTCCTTTACCCAGAGTAGAGGAATAATGAACCAGAGGACACAGGTTTAAGGTGAGAGGAAAGATTTAAATTGAACCCGAGAGACAGCTTTTACACTCAAAGGGAGATGGGTAAATGGAACAAGCGACCAGATAAGGTACTGTAATTGAGGCAGGTACTATAACATAATTGAAAGGACACTTGGACATATGGATAGGAAAAATTTAGAGTGATATGGACCAAATGCTAACAAATTGGACTAGCTTGGATGGAGCATCTTGGTCGTCAAGGATGAGTTGTTCCAACGGGCATGTTTCAATGCTGTATGACTCTATACCCCATTTATAAAAGAGCATCAAAAAGAGGAATCTTTCTACTTGTAGAGGCATCTTCATTCCTCAAACTGCAACTATATACAGAAATAAATTGCATCTGATAATTTCAAGTGGCCACAACAATGTTCTCATACCGATCTCAGAGATGCACTTTTCATCACTGTCAGTTTCTATATATTCTGACGATGGAATAGTTTGTGGCTCTAATGCAAAGGTGACCTTCTTTAGGGGAGTAGACCAATCCATGGGTTCTTTTCCCTTGCCGTCACCTAGTTTGGGATGAACACATTTTGCAAGGGTTACATGTTACGGAAGGAATGCAAAATTGCAGGTAAATCGGAGGTATAAAGTTAATTATAATGTGCATTTTTATTCAGATGTGCATCTAAATACTTCAGTGATATATCAGGACAGTGAGTTGGGAAGAAACAGAGTGTTAACATTTATTCCCATTATGTTTCATTCAAAATTATGGAAGAAACAAAAATTTAATTGACTGTAAAGCCAATACATCAAATGGTGGGTCCTGTAGTTAAAAACAAGCTCTCACCACTTTCAAAATTCAATTAAAAAAAAATCAGAATTAATAACACAAGAGAATATGACGCAGAGAGTTGTGAATCTGTGGAATTCTCTGCCACAGAAGGCAGTGGAGGCCAATTCACTGGATGTTTTCAAGAGAGAGTTAGATTTAGCACTAAAGGAATCAAGGGATATGGGGGAAAAGCCAGAACGGGGAACTGTTTTGGATGATCAGCCATGTTCATATTGAATGGCGATGCTGGCTCAAAGGGCCAAATGGCCTATTCCTGCACCTGTTTTCTATGTTCTATGGAGCAGAGCTAAAACTTCAGTTTGTAGCTTGATTGTGGCGGTGCAGTAAAGCAAGGCAGACGCTATGCAGAGGTGGTGTCATTTGCTGACAGCATGCAACCAGCAAGAACACAAAACTTTTGTAAACCAACATCTGCAGTTCCTTGTTTCAACACAAATCTTACCTTTGTCTTCAGTAATATGTAGGATTTCCTCATCATTTGGAGTGAACTTAAATCCCAAAGTGGTATCAATGTCCATTTGCGATTCTTTGCCTTCTTTCATCTCTGTCTGTTGTACTGTAATCTCCTTTTGAGGAAAGAATCAACAAAATTTGTGATTTTATGGAGGCACCTATTTCAACAATACCTTCAATTAATGATACACATAGAAAATAGGTGCAGGAGTAGGCCATTTGACCCTTCGTAGTGGAAGGTCTACCTGCAACCTCCGGCAACCACCTTCAACTAGCATCGCAACCGGCTTCGACTAAAAAATTACCGATTTTTAAAACGGCAACCTATTTTTAGTCGCGGCCGGTTTTGAATTTTTTAAAATAATCGCCGGAACATAGAAGAAGCGGAAACCACTTTCGACCATTAGGGAGACTGACAAAAACCTCTGGGAACCGCACGGAAACCTTGGGTGGGGCGCATAATCTCCAGAGGTTTCCGTTCAGGTTTCTTAAGTGGGACAGGGGCATAACTCCTTTAAATTCATCCAGTGAATTGGCCTCTACTGCCTTCTGTGGCAGAGAATTCCACAAATTCAGAACTGTGAGAAAAAGTTTTTTCTCATCTCAGTTTTAAATAGCCTCCCCATTAATCTTAGACTGTGGCCCCTGATTCTGGACTTCCCCAACATAGGGAACATTTTTCCAGCATCTAGCTTGTCCAGTCCTTTTATTTTATATGTTTCTATAAGATACCCTCTCATCCTTCTAAATTCCAGTGAATACAAGCCCAGTCTTTCCAATCTTTCCTCTTATGACAGTCTCGCCATACCGGGGATTAACCTCGTAAACCTACGCTGCACTACCTCAATAGCAAGGATGTCCTTCCTCAAATTAGGAGACCAAATCTGCACACAATACACCAGGAGTGGTCTCACCAGGGCCCTGTACAACTGCAGAGGAACCTCTTTACTCCTATACTCAAATCCTCTCGTTATGAAGGCCAACATGCCATTAACTTTCTTCACTGCCTGCTGTACCTGCATGTTTACTTTCAGTGACTGGTATACAAAGACACCCAGGTCTCGTTGCACTTCCCTTTTCTTAATCTGACACCATTGAGATAATAATCTGCTTCCTTGTTCTTGCCACCAAAGTGGATAACCTTACATTTATCTACATTATACTGCACCTGCCATGCATCTGCCCACTCACTCAACCTGCCCAAGTCACCCTGCAACCTGCTAGCATCCTCTTCGCAGTTCACATTGCCACCCAGCTAGCTTTGTGTCATCTGCAAATTTGCTAGTGTTACTTTTAATTCCATCATCTAAATCATTAATATATATTGTAAATAGTTGCGGCCCCAGCACCGAGCGTTGCGGCACTCCACTCACCACTGCCTGCTATTCTGATCTGACCAGGTCACTGGTGTTTCAATCGATTGAACTACAATCATTACATCATTCTGCCCTTTTGCATTTGTTGTACAAAAGGTTTTGGGATTTTCTTTAATCTGACTCGGTCATCTATGGCCCCCTTTTAATCACTCGCTTGAGTTCTTTCCTCCTGGCTTTATATCCTTAAAAGCCCCACCTTATTTATCTTCTTAAACCTTGAATTCGCTTCCTTTTTCTTTTTGAACAAATTTTACAACCCTTTGGTCATACAAAGTTTCCCCTACTTTGCCAGCTTTATCTCTCCTCCATACTGGAACATGCCAGCCCTGAAGTTTGTTCAACTGGCCTTTAAACAACTCCCATGCCAGAAGTAGACTTACCCCAGAACAAATGCTTCCAACACACCCTCCCGAGCTCTTGCCCAATAACATTGTAATTTGCCTTACTCCATTTTAGTACCTTCCCACAAGGTCCCCAAAGTGCTCTTTGATTGAAACACCATTGACCTGGCCAGATCAATTTCCCAACACTAGGTCCAGTATGTTCTCTTCTTGGGTTGTCTATCTACACACTGTTTCGGGAAACCTTCTTGGATGCACTTAAATTCTACCTCCTCCAAGCCTTTGGCTGAGCAAGTCTCAGTCAATAATGGGGAAGTTAAAGTCACTCGATAAGACAGCGATAATGCTTTGGCATATTTTGGTAAGATGTCTACATATCAGTTCCTCTGTCTCCCACTGGCTATTGGGGGGCCTATAGTACAATCCCATTAGAGTGCTTAAACCCTTCTTACTTTTGAGCTCAGTTGAGTAACCAAATATTTGTCTGCTTGCTTTATTTGTTATATCAAAGACATGCTTGTACAATTCCCCACATTACAAGCTAGATGCCAGGAGCTGTGGGTGTGCCAGCACATCTGATGAGACATGGGTAGTCCTGAAGGCATTTTTACATCCAATGCAATTACACATTTCTTGGCACTGGGTTGGCTTAAGATAACTGGCTTGACAAGGGAGAATCTTCACGAGGTAGAAAACAATAATTTACTGGAATGCACTCAAGCACCGGCAATGTTGGAAACAAATAAAATTAACGTTAAAATTAAGAAATCTATCACTTCTTTCACCTAGAATGAATAACCCTTCGTTTAAACCTTCTACGATAGATAGAGCTTTTATAAATTGGGAAAGAGTAGGAATTAAAACGTTTGGAGATATGTATGATAATGGAAGTTTTTTAACATTTCACCAATTACAACTTAAATATAACTTGAATAGTAATCAATATTTCAAATATTTTCAACTACGTGACTATTTGAAAAAGTATACACGAGAATATCAAAATATGTCTCCTGACCTATTAGATGGGATAATGAATATAAAAGCGGAATCAGCTAATTTAATATCATACCTATATAAATCCATTTTAAATATAGAAATTCCATCATCGGACGGGATTAGAAGAGAATGGGAACAGGAACTAGCTATAAAAATCTCGAAAGAGAGTTGGGATAAACATCTATTATATGTGCATAAATGTTCGATTAACGCAAGACATACTCTGATTCAATTTAAAATTTTACATAGATTATATTATTCAAAAGCTAAATTAAGTAAATTTTACCCAAATACCTCTGCTAACTGTGATAAATGCCTAGTCCAAGAATCAACTATAGCACATTCTTTTGTTTTCTGTATAAAAATTCAAAAATTTTGGAATGAAATTTTCACTAAATTATTTAAAATAAAACTGAAACCGAATACAGAATTGATTATTTTTGGAACAATAGAAGCAAGTTTGGAGCTGACTGCGTTTCAAAGGAGTTTTCTTAGTTATGGCTTAATAACGGCAAAAAAACTGATACTGAAATTTTGGAAAGATGCTCCTACGCCAACAATAAAAATGTGGACTTCTAATATGTCGGAATTGTTACATCTAGAAGATATGAGATTCCTCCTAGCAGGTAAACAAGACCAATTCCAAAAGATTTGGTCTCCATATATCGACTTATTACAAACATAGGGTGCAACAAAATGTTGATAATAAATTGTTTTAGGACCTGGCGAGGGGTGAGTAAAGATAAGAAGTAGGTGCATCCCTTTCATATTGTGCTATCTTATTTTCTTTTTTCTCTTTTTTTCTTTTCTTCTTTAACTACTTCCTGTGGTTTAGGTTCACATGTGTGTTCCTGGACCACTTTTTCATTCACTCACTGACTGTCTTTGCTAGCTCTTTCTATCCTTTCTTTCTATTAAAGTAGAAAAACAGAAGTGGTACAAGAACTGTATAAATTTACGTTATTGCAGATTACTGTAATGTAAAATACTTCTAATTTAAAAATCTTTTTTTTTTTAATTTAAAAAAAGCACCGGCAATGTTTCAGCTTCAATTCTTGCATATGTGGTGGAATATAGCATTGACGAGGAAGATAATCAAGGGGAACTGGCTCCTTTGGTTAAACAGGACTCTGCCATTAATAACTGGATGCAACAGCAATAGTGTGTGTGTGCGCTACTGCAGTGAACACTTACTGCTCACCACGTGCAGTGCCATTGAAGCCTCATCAGGTTGACAAATAATGATTGAACCATTGAAAGTGGAAATACCAGTGGGCAAAACAATCAAAGTATTCTGTTGAATAACATCCCCCGCCTATATTCTTCTGGAGGGAATAAAGTTAATTGTTCCTTACCTCAGGAGTTTCCTCACTTCCTGTGCAGGTCCTGATTGTTTTCTTTTTTACCCAGGGATTATTCCCCTCAGTCTTGCCCCGAAGCATTGCTAGCTCCCGCTCGCGCTCCTAGAGACAAGAAAGCCAAGGTGTCAATCCATAGAATCAGAAACCCATCCACCATCCCATGTTCAGCAAAGAACAAACAGCAAGCAAGTAAGTAATCTTTTACATTACAAGATGCCAATTAATCCTGGTCTAGTTTTCAAAACACATGACATATTACCAAGAGGAAAAAAGTTAACATTGAATTTTGCACGTTACCTATTCTTATGGGATAACTACATTAAAGGCAATAGTCAGCTGTTAAAAGATACAAACCAAGTCTCTAAGACATTGTTCAACAATACAAAGAGTTGATATTTAAGAATCTGACCACTAGCAGGTACAATCACAAAACACTTCACATCCGCTGAATCACCCAGCATGTTGCATTGAAAACCAAGGATCATTTTAGAGTCTTCTATTGACACATCATGACTACTTTGATCATCTGTTTAAACATAAGTGTTTAACATTGGGGCAAACAAAAATAAAGTATAATCAATTACTAACGAGCAAGGCAATAAGTTGAAAATTAAAATTGCCTTGAACCAAAGCACAAATTAAGTTTTAATAACATCTTAAATGTTATACTATGCCTGGTCCAAATGATACTATCCTGCAATTATATTGATCAAAACAGTATGTGTGGTACATCAAATTTTCTGTTAAAAGTTGGCATTATTACTTTCTCTGGCAATTATATCTTCCAACAAAAAGTTCCTCAATAATTGAATGCAAGTTATGTATAATGATTTCACAAAATCTATGATGAAAGGATCAGTTTATGCTTACTGTCACTACAAAAGAAAAATAGCAAGAAAAGGTACAATAGTAAGGAAAATAATCCAGTGGAAATTGTGAACCCGAACAGGCCAAAATGTAGAGCAATGTTAAATTCAGATAATCTTCCTCAAGAAATAGTTTTCACGATATAAAAGTGTACCTGTTTCTCTCCCCCCCCCCCCCAAAAAATCAGTTATTTGTGTTTTATCCAGATGCCAGAGAGAAATTGACGGCCTGTCCCTTCCACACACCAGATGCTGTACGTATTCCAGGCTTCTACAGTTTTCTGAGATACTGACACATCAGCAAGTTTAAACAAAACAAGTTAACAGATCACATGGCAAATACGAGCTCACTTAACCTTTTCAGGACTGCAAGGTTCCCTCAACTTGGGAATCTACATTTAGTGATCACAACACTTGTATGCATTTCAGTTTGTAGCAATCACTTTTATGGAGGGGTTGACAGAAGAGCAGTCCTTTGACTCAGCATTCACAATTGAAATCAGCAGGGAAAATGTAGCACATACAATGTATATGTTTTTTTTCCCTTTGACAATAGGTTCTAGTTAATATGGGCCCATAAAATGACTAGTAGGGCAAGCAAAGAAGAAGAGAAAAAAAAGCACAGACATCGAGCCGAGAACTACATAATGCACACCTTTGTACAGCGCAAGACTCCCACCTATAAAAATCTTTAGTGTCAATATTAGAAATGTAATAAAAACTTACACCCATGAATAAGTATGACTAACTTCAAAAGTTAAAAAAAATTCCAAACAGAACACTCCTACTTAGTTGAACCGTCCACTTGATAATTTGTACAAAATAGCATCAAAATTCAAAAGCACCAGAGCCTGGGCAATTTCCCTGGGCTGGCTGCAGGGAATTACTATTGATCCTCACACCATGGAATCAGGCAGTAAATGAGTCTCAGGGGACATACTGCAAAGACTCAGCCCTAACATGGTATAAGGTTTTGGACAGAAGACAAAGCAGAGGGCAGAACTTTTTCACCTAAGAGGCATTTTAAATATCTTTGACACTAGATTAAATTATTTGTTTTTATTGTTATTAAAATTGATGTTGCAAAAAAATCAAACAAATATAAAATATTGTCACCCACTCTCAGGTCTGGAATTGCCATCAAAATGAACGGTTCTTCAGCATTATACTTGAGAATCCTAGAAATACTTAATTGCTGCTCTCCAAATGGATTGCCTTGACAGTACAGCGTCAGTCTGCTGCTGTGCCATCTGCTGATCAATGCATCCCGACTGTCCATGCATCTGTTCAACTCCAGGACTGGTGCATAAATAACAACCATTCCCTCAAAAAAAATGGTGAGTCAGCAAGTCTCATCCTGAAGAGTTGTATTGATTGTTCAACTTTTCTTGTCCCAACAGTCGCTCTTCAGTCATTGCTCACTCTTTTTGGAGTTGTAGTCATTCCATTACAATCCTCAAATTTTTAACGTTTACTATCTTCTGAAGTCAGCCTTTCAATTTATCCACAACTTTTAGTCCAACTTTCTATAAAAGTTACAACTTTCCATAAAATTGTGATATTACTGTACTCAGTCTTACCTTAATTGATAAACTTAAATTCATTTCAATCTATGAATTATTAGAATTTTCTCAGTCATTTGCTAGTTAAAAAGGCTTGCATCAAAAAGATTCTAGTTAAAATTTCCATTCAAGTTTACTTCGCCTGCTCAATTAACAGCTTTAAAAAAAAAGTCAGATGCCAAAGCAGTCTCACCCCATTCCTCAAAAAAAAGTTAAGATCATTTCATTAACACCCTCATTCATCACTTCTGGCAAGACTTGCAATACCATGCTTCTCAGCTCCATTTGACAAAGTCTGGCTCACTCCAAATCAATCCCATCTCACAAAGTTAGCAAGTCATCCAACTAACCACCTTGTCCGTTCTCGCCTAAACGGAACTCCAGTTCATCTCAATCCCACAATAGTTTCTTTTGAGCTTCAATAACATTGCATTTCCCAAGTTCAGTTAGAGAAAGGCTCTTGTTGCAAGAAAATTCTGTTAATTTAGCAATCTCGGGATTTTGGTAATGTTGTTTTTATTATTACCCCAACACACAATGTACACAATGTACAAGAGGAATTCAGTATTAGAATAAAATTTCCATGGAACCTACTTTAAAGTGCAGGAACCATGGCCCCTGTGAGCTAGACAACAAACCATCAGGGTTTCAAAATATTCAGATAGCAGATTATTAAAGTCTTATTGTACACATTATCATTCACATCCCTCAGCCTTGTTTAATTCTTCACCTTCAAAAATAACCATCTTTAACTTTTCCTTTATTTACTTCCTCAGTTATTCCTTCGCCAAATTTGGGAATTCTACCATTAAAACACTTATTCAAATTGTGGTTCATTAAGCCTGTTTACATTTGTGTTAATAAATCAAGATATGAAGTTTACCCTTTTTATCCGAATAACATGAGAGGCACTGGGAGTAGACTTCTGAAGCAGCATTGCCTGAATGGCTTTGGTATTTGGAGTTACTTCAGGGCTGAGGAAGTTTCCCATTTGTCCTTGGTTCTGTTTCTCATGATTCATCTCTTCAAATTTTTCTCGAACTGCTTGCACAACAACGCTACCTGTATTTAAATAAGGAAAGAATAGATTATAATTCATTAAAAAGTGGTCTTTATTCACATGATCTGGAAGTATTTTTTTTATTTCATAGCTGTGCACTTGGTTGTATACAAAAAATGAATACAAGCCAGAAGAACAAGCTACACTGCTGGTAAATGATCTCCATCTGCTACTCCTAAAGGGGCTGTCCCACTTGGGCGACCTAATCCGTGAGTTCTGGCGAGTTTGCCCTCGACTCATACACGCAGCATGGTCGACACGAGGTCGTAGGTTTTCGTAACTCTCCTTCATGCTCGAGACTGGTCTCCGCGTACTCGAGGCCTCAGCTAGGTCGCGGTGGTTTTTTCAATATGTTAATAAATGCCCTGCGTAAAAAAAGGTCAATATGGGGGGAAAAAAATCGATACTTTTACTCGTAGGTTTAGTCAAAGTAGGTTGGCATGTTAGTCGTAGGTAATCAAGGGTAGTCAAAGGTAGTCGTAGATAGTCTTCTTCATAGTCAAAGGGAGGTCGAAGGAGGTCGTCTTCACTCTCTACTATTCGGTGTCCAATTTTCCAGAAGTTAGTCGTAGCTAGTCGAAGGAGGTCTTCTACATAGTCGAAGGAGGTCTTCTACATAGTCGAAGGAGGTCTTCTACATAGTCGAAGGAGGTCTTCTACATGTCATTTTTTCAAACTCTTCTAAACTCGCCAATTAGGTCGCCCAAGTGGGACAGCCCCTTAAAAGTTATGTATCCAATCCAGAACTATAAAATGCTTAGTTAATATTTTTACATTGCCTCCATTGCCTTAGCATTCGTGCTAACAAAATCACATTATGCAAGTATATACATGTAATATCATACCCAAAGCAAGATCAATAGCTAGTTTCTTAAAATTGACCAGTGGATACATTTTGGCCAGGACTTCAAACCTCTGTACACTTTTACAAAGAGTAAAGCAGAGGAGGACAAATAGTCCAGGCATAATTTCATCCAGGAGGCAAAAATGCTGCCAAGCCAAAAATTTGCACTTGTTAATGCAGGGAGCCATGAGCTAGAAACTTAAAAATCCTTGATTTGCAGATCTTGTTTAGTTGAGAGGGCCTCAACCAACGTTTGTTGTTCATTAAGCAATGTCCAATGTGACTTCCGTCAAACTAGTGTCAGTTAAGTTTCAACAAAGCACCAGAATTGCTTGAGAAAGCATGGTGACAAACTGCAGCAGTCCTTGTTGCAAATTACACAATGCAATGCCGCCGAATAAAATGTTCACAAATCGTCAATAAGTAAAATGCACAGTGTACTTTGGTAGAAATGGGATATTATAGGTTTTGAGGTGCCAAGACCACAGTTTATAGCACATTCTGCAGCAATATTGATGGGAGTGGATATTCAGGTAACAAAAAGAATGCCAATCTGTCATACTGTTGATGTTGAACTCAGAGTTGCTAGAAGTGCAAGGGAGTTCTATTCTTTCCCTTTACTATACCTCAGGTAGCTAGGAGCAGGTCATTCACCACACCCAGCTTCCAATCTACTTAATAACCAGTTTTTAAAAATCACAGTTTATTAGCTTTCAAGTCATTGGTAATCCCCATCTCCACAACAGGGATTGATAAAAGCCTTTGAATGCCAATGCAAAATGAGCATGTTCTAGCTGAAGGCAGTGAAATTACTGCTGGCAGTGTCGTTGCTAGGAATTAGACAATACAAACATTCTCACTTCTAATTTTGTGATGGAGAGAATTGAAATAGAAAACAGTTCAGCCTAGAATATTTAAGTACTCCTGGCATCAAATGCTTTGGAATTTGATTTTTTTTTTTAACACATTTGGACACAGTTAAAACAAAAGTGCTTCTCGCAAAACCAAAATAATCATTAGTAAGCTCGATATTGTTGCTAAAAACCTCATCCATCACGAGAGATGATTAAGCAGTGTGGTGCCCATTGGCCAGATTGCTCCATGAGTAACATTTAGCAGGGCAATTTTCTAGCATTGGGTATACAAAGTTATATATACCCAGAAAGATAATTCATCCTTTATCATCACTCGGAGTGAATCAACTTGCTGGCATATGAAGTACAAGGTGAAGTACTGGGTTTAAGGGGATGTGCTGAGGCCTTGATTGAGGCACTTTGGCAAGGATGTCAAGTAGAAGGCATGATAAGGCAAGGTCTTTTTTTCCCTTAACTAGATTTTCTTTCATCTTACTGCAGCCAGCATTGGTAGGTAGGGCATTGGTATGCTACTCCCTTTGCATGAGGTCACCCATCTACATTCTACCTGCTTCTTTGATGTGATTACTTTTCTATAACTCTGAGAACATTCTCAGGCTCACTGAAGATCGTGAAGCCATCTAGCTACAGTCCCAGTTCCCTCACAAAGTCAGTCATGAGCTGCATGTGGACCACCTCAGGATCATCCAGGAGACAAAAAGTCACAAGTAGGAGCTGTAGCGAGGTGATCACACAGGGATATGATTTGTGTGTGTGTGTGTGTGGGGGGAGGGGGGGGGGGGGCAGCAGCAGTGGATTAACATTCAGTAGGGCAGCAGCAGCAATCAGGTCCGTGGCATCAGGTCCAGCTCTGAGACACAGCAGGGTTAGATAGAACTACAGTGATAGGAGACGCTATAGTTAGGATAGACAGGAGATAATGTGGAGCACAGGAGCCGAGGAGTGATCTTATAGAAGTGTAGAAAATCATGAGGGGAATAGATAGCTTTTTCTCCCCCCCCCCCAGGGGAAAACAAAAATCAAGAACTAGAGGGCAGGTTTAATGAGAGAGGAGGAATAGGAAAATTTTGCAGTGTGCGGTGGGTGTATGAAACAATCCGCAAGAGTATGTAGATGAGGCAGGTACATCAACAATATTTATGTTATTGTATGTTGGTACATGGATGGGAAATGTTTGGAGGAATATAGGCCAATTGCAGGTAAATGGGATTAGTTTCGACCGGGCATCTTGGTTGGTATGGATGGGTTTGGCCAAAGGCAAATTTCCTGTGCCGTTTGACTCCATGGCTCTACGGGAGGCATTGAGAGTAGCAAAGACAAACATTCAACTCAGCATTTCGGATGCAAATGTTTCACCCTGGTACAAGATGCTTCCTAAACAACAGTAACTATACTTCAAGTGCAATGTATTTGCTGTCAAATGCTTTGTGACTTAAGGGAAATGCAGCTTACATTCAATGTTCCTATACCACCTCACCCTTAAATGCTGGGTTTGAGGATGGGAATTTTCATGAAGCACCTTTGTGGACCCTACCTCTGCCACAACTCAAACCAGCAATTTTAATTGTTTTTCACCATTACAACTGAATAAATCAGGACTGCAGAGCTGTTATTTAATGCAATATAGTTACTCAGCTTTGTCTGTTACAGTTGACAGACAGCTCAGTAACATTCTTGTGCTCACAATATTTGTTCAAATCCAGCATTACTCGTGACATCCCATACTACACAATTCATTCACTTTTGGTTCTAGAACCTGCTGATAACAGCAAGGTATATGCTGAGCCACAAGATTACAAGCTACCGTAGAAAGATCCACAGCACTTCATGGACACCCAATTTTGAATGACTAGATCTGAAACTGTCCCACTCTGAAGTGACAATTGTGTTTAACAATGTGATGGAGAGTCAGAGCTACGAGTCTTGGTCCACCAGGTATCAAGCAACCATTGACAGGGCGGCACGGTGGCTGAGTTGCTGCCTTACAGCGCCGGAGACCCGGGCTCGATCCCGGGTGCTGTCTGTATGGAGTTTGTACGTTTTCCCCATGACCGCGTTGGTTTTCTCTGAGATCTTCGGTTTCCTCCCACACTCCAAAGATGTCAAGTCAAGTCACATTTATTTATATAGCACATTTAAAAAACAACTCTCGTTGGCCAAAGTGCTTTACATTTGTTATAAGAATAATATAAACAAACAAACTATATACATATAGCCCTCGCTCAGCGGACGTCAAGAAAGGCTTGGGAGTATAGATAAGTTTTTAGTCTTGACAAAGGAGTCGATGGAGGGGGCAGTTCTGATGGGAGGGGGGATGCTGTTCCACAGTCTAGGAGCTGCAACCGCAAAGGCGCGGTCGCCCCTGAGCTTATGCCTAGACCGCGGGATATTCAGCAACCCCAAGTCGGACGATCTGAGGGACCTGGAGGTGGAGTGGTGGGTGAGAAGACTTTTAATGTAGGTGGGGGCAAGCCCATTGAGGGCTTTGTAGACATAGAGGATCTTGAAATGTATACGGAACCGCACAGGGAGCCTGTGGAGAGAGGCCAGGATCGGGGTGATGTGGTCCCTTTTTCGGATGCCCGTCAGGAGTCTCGCTGCGGCGTTTTGGACCAGTTGCAGGCGGGACAGGGAAGATTGGCTGATGCCACTGTAAAGGGAGTTGCAGTAATCTAGGCGGGAGGAGATAAATGTGTGGATGATCTTTTCAAGGTCATCAAAGTGGAGGAATTGTTTTATTTTAGCTATCGTCCGAAGCTGAAAGAAGCTAGCTTTTACCACGGCATTGACTTGTTTGTCAAATTTCAGCCGAGTCAAATATCACGTGAGGTTTGAGTAGTGGGGTAAGGCTTCCAAGGCTGCCTGCTATCATTTTGATTGAGTTCGAGGGGCCGAGAAGGATGACCTCAGACTTACTCTCATTTAGTTGGAGGAAGTTCTGGCCATCCAACACTTTATATCCTCGAGGCAGCGGGTAAGGTTAAGCAGATTTGATTGGTTTTTGGGCTTCAGGGGTAGATAGAGTATCGTCTGCGTAGCAATGGAAGGAAATGCCGTGCCTTTCAATGACTTGGCCTTAGGGGAGCATATACAGGGAGAAGAGAATGGGGCCAAGGATGGAACCTTGTGGAACCCCACAGCAGAGATTAGCTGGGGAGGAGAAAGAGTTGCCTATGTTAGTCGAGAAACTCCTACCTTTGAGGCATGAGATGAACCAGCTCAGGGCAATGCCATCAATATCAACCCCATACCAGAGACGGTCAATTAGGATGGTGTGGTCGACAGTATCAAATGCTGCGCTGAGGTCAAGAAGGAGCAGGATTGCACAGTCGCCAGAGTCAACGGTGAGCAGTAGGTCATTATGTACCTTCAACAAGGCAGACTCATGTACAGGTATGTAGGTACATTGGCTTGGTAAATGTAAAAATTGTCCCTAGTGTGTGTAGGATAGTGTTAATGTGCAGAGGTCACTGGTCGGTGCGGACCTGGTGGGCTTGTTTCCGCACTGTATCTCTAAACTAAATTAACTGACACGCATCCCATTTTATTCTCCTCGCCTTCTCAAGATTCACACACAAACCAGGGGCAATTTACAGCTTACCCTGTGCAATTACACAATTATGTCTCCACAAGGGTAATATCTGCTGATTAAATAAAAAACTCTTCAATTTAAATTCCCCAGATGACAGCGAGATTTATATTCTTATGTCCAGAATAACGCCAGTGTGAATTACTAAGTCAGCATACAGTGCATTCAGAAAGTATTCAGACCCCTTCATTTTTTCCACATTGTTACATTACAGCCTTATTTTAAAATGGATTAAATTCATTTTTTTAATCATTAATCTACACACAATACCCCAGAATGAAGAAGCCAAAACAGGTGTTTAGAAATGTTTGCAAAGTAATTAAAAATAAATAACTGAAATATCACATTTACATAAGTATTCAGACCTTTTGCTAGGACACTCAAAATTGAGCAGAATTGTCCATAGACCTCCGAGACAGGATTGTGTCGAGACACAGATCTGGGGAAGGGTATAAATGGAAGAACTTTGGAACCACCAGGACTCTTCATAGAGCTGGCCGCCCGGCCAAACTGAGCAATCGGGGGAGAAGGCCCTTTGTCATGGAGGTGACCAAGAACCCGATGGTCACACTGACAGAGCTCCAGTTTCTCTGTGGAGATGGGAGAACCTTCCAGAAGGACAACTATATCTGCAGCACTCCACCAATCCCGCCTTTATGGTAGAGTGGCCAGACGGAAGCCACTCCTCAGTAAGAGGCACATGACAGCCCGCTTGGAGTTTGCCAAAAGGCACCTAAAGGACTCTCAGACCATGAGAAACAAGATTCTCTGGTCTGATGAAACCAAGATTGAACTCTTTGGCCTGAATGCCATGCGTCACGTCTGGAGAAAACCAGGCACCGCTCATCACCTGGCCAATACCATACCTATGGTGAAGCATGGTGGTGGCAGTATCATGCCGTGGGGATGTTTTTCAGCAGCCGAAACTGGGAGACTAGTCAGGATCGAGGGAAAGATGAACGGGGCAAAGTACAGAGAGATCCTTGATGAAAACCTGCCCCAGAACATTCTGGACCTCAGACTAGGGCGGAAGTTCACCTTCCAACAGGATAACGACCCTAAGCACACAGCCAAGACAACGCAGGAGTGGCTTCTTGACAACTCTGGGAATGTCCTTGAGTGGCCCAGACTTGAACCCGATCGAACATCTCTGGAGGGACCTGAAAATAGCTGTGCATCGACGCTCCCCATCCAACCCGACAGAGCTCGAGGGGATTTGCAGAGAAGAATGGGAGAAATTACCCAAATACAGGTGTGCCAAGCTTGTAGTGTCATACCCAAGATGACTTGAGGCTGTAATCGCTGCCAAAGGTCCCTCAACAAATACTGAGTAAAGTGTCTGAATACTTACATAAATGTGATATTTCAGTTATTTCTTTTCAATTACTTTGCAAAAATTTCTAGACACCTGTTTTCACTTTTTTATTATGGGGTATTGTGCGTAGATTGATGATTTAAAAAAAATAGTTTAATCCATTTTAGAATAAGGCTGTAATGTAACGTAACAAAATGTGGAAAAAGTGAAGGGGTCTGAATACTTTCTGAATGCACTGTATCACCATATAGCATGGCTATACAGCTAAAAATTGGTCTTCAGTCTCCAACTTGAACCAGAAACCAGACTCTCCATTCTCCACGAGGATGGGACAGTGCGCCTGATGTCCAATATAAAATAACTGGTTGAAACAGAGATCTGGCATTATCCTTGAACACAAAACTAACTGTTCAGGTTAGCAACATTTCAGAGCTGGGAAAGATTGGCGATTCACAAATAATAAGGAGCTTTTAAAGTTGTAGAGAAACAGGGTGGAGGGAATCCTAAAGAATGACAGTGATAGTGAACGGCAAGAAAAGATTGAATAACTAAAGTGGCAGGTGGTATGCACCAGCCAGCTAAAAGTGTGGCAAAGGCTAGGTAATTAGGGGCCACATCTATTGAAATAATATTTGGCTTGGAAATAAAATCCATTAGAGAAAATGCTAGAAAGACAAGATAAGGCTTGAATGGATGATCACCTGAAATCATAACCTTCTGGATTATGAATTTAGTATTGTGTCATGTCATAAAATAAAGGGCACTTCCATTAAGAAATTATGGATTAGTGTTAGAGGCTGAAGACAGGCACAGCAGAGTGGGGGTAATATTAAAATGTACAACAATTCAGGGTCATATTTATAGAACGAATAGAGGTTCTGCAAACCAGTAATCAATCTATATTTTTTACAAAATATCATAGTAAGACAATAAGTCAAGCATAGCACACTTACTTGAGATTAATGAAGTTTTCACATCCATAGAAGGCATGACGGTTTGATCTTTAGTCTCTTTTCTGGCCTGTGTCCACAAAAGAGTGTTAAAATCTAAATATTTAATGTGGTTCATTTGGAATTTTGCAACCAATAGGGATGCTAAAGGGTATGTAGCTCAAAAGTTAATTGATTTGTAAAAAGTACAACAACATTCCTCGAGAAGCATCACAAAGCAATCCCTGGTGTGCAAGCCTGGGGGACTTGCCCGATCCCAGTGTCTTACCCAATAAATAGTTTTAATTCCTCAAGGTTCATATACAAGGGATTAATTTGCTTTGTTGCTAATGTACAAACTGTAGATTGCACCATTTGTATTGTTAGTGCTTTTATTGTAACAATTCGTCCTCGGGTGCCTGAAAGAATCTTAAAATCTGGGCACTACACAAAACAGGTCACTAAAAGCTTGAAAAGATAATTTAAGAGGCAGAGATATTAAACTGTTTAAAAGGATTGTTTGGTGCAGTTGGGTAGAAAGTTGAAGAGATTCCAGAACTGCTGGCATTAGCAGCTGAAGACAGTTGCTAATGATGGATTAAGTTAAAATAAACAGAAGGACAGTCAAGTGGGCAGAACTGGAGAATGCAGATTGGCAAGGGCTAGTTTGGAGATGGGAATTGGAGGGATGGGATGAATTCGGAAATAGAAGAAGAGTTAAAAATGTCATGGCCAGATTGTAGCAAGACACGATGGTCAGAGAGGGGAGAAGAGTAGCAAGGTAATATGGCAAGAATAGCCATGATGCGGGTGACAGAAGAATATCTTGTGATGAAAGCCAAAGTAAGGGCATGGTATTATCATTTAGGTTATTGACAAGGGCAATTGATTGATACAAATACATGGTTACAGTACTATGGCCCATTCAGTTTCAGCCAGCAGTTACACTGCCGCTTTAAATTCTTTACATTCTGATATTTATAGTTTTTTCTTTTAAACAATTGAAGCGGCCTCCACAAATAATCCTGGCATTGTATTCCACGCCCGAATCACTGTCATTTTGATTCTATCACCAATCACATAGAACAGCGCAGGAACGTGCACTTTGTATCTCCAAGTTCTCAACACCCAAGTTGATGAGAACAGTTCATCTGCCTATTCCTTTCATGATTTCAAATGTTTCTACCAGACTTCTTGACAGCCTCATATTCCAAAAACAACTCTTATTTCAAGTTGATCTCAATGATTCATGGACCAATTGAATTACCTTCTTAATAGCTGGTCTGATGAGATCATTCTTCCAGGCGCTGATCATTTCTGCTGGAGAAGCCATTCCATATTTTGTGTCTGAAGGTAACCGTGCATTGGAGAGAAGATCTAAATAGATGGTGTATGTTATTACAATCATCTTCTTACATTAGCTGTGCCACTGTTGCTTATACAATGATATTTATAAACATGATATAGCTAGCTTCCTAACTTACAAAGAAATCCTTTTTCAAAGTAAGGCACAACTCATACCATCAGAACACAATTCTTTCTTCTGTTCAGCCAGTCTTCGAAGCCGTGATTTCACCGAGGGAACCATGGGAGTGTCTGGCTTGACTTCATGCTCAAGGTTTCGAAACTTTGATGACATATGAGATTCCACAGGATTAATATTTTCCATCTCTTCATCCAAGGACAAAGGCTTTTGACTCTTTAGAGATGCTGGAAGGAGTAAGGTGGTGTACAATAAGGGTTTAAAATAAACAATTCCATTTAAAAATCAAATAAAACAAGCTGGAATCCCTTCTCCCTAACCCAGCTGCTTTTGCCAGTTATCTCACAGCACACACAATCTCTGGTTATCAACATCTCTGTTGCTATATTCAATTTCTCTCAAAAACAAAACCTTCTGAAAAACATCCGCACAGCTGCCCCTGCTCAGTAAGAACCCCAGCCTCTAGTTTCAAGAAAACTGCACCACTTCACCACTGGAATGAACTGAAGTGTGTGGTGCCCAGTAATGCTTAATTCTACAGATGTTTTTAATAGCATCAAAGTTTTGATTTTGTATTCCGTTCTTCTTAAACCATTACTGTAAGAAAGAACAGCAGATGCTGGTTTAAATCGATGGTAGACACAAAATGCTGGAATAGCAGGACAGGCAGCATCTCTGGAGAGAAGGAATGAGTGATGTTTCGCGTCGAGACACTTCTTCAGAGATAGAATGTGGTCGGAGACAGTGAGGCTGGTGAGAGAACTGGGAAGGGGGAAGGGATGGAGATAGAGGGAGAGCAAGGGCTATTTGAAGTTAGAAAAATTAATGTTCATACCGCTGGGGTGTAAACTACCCAAGCGAACTATGAGGTGCTGTTCGCTTGGGCCTCACTCTGACAATGGAAGAGGCCCAGGACAGAAAGGTCAGATTGGGAATGGGAGGGGGAGTTAAAGTGCTGAGCAACCGGGAGCTCAAGTGCTGAGCAACCAGGAGATCAGGTTGGTTAAGGCAGACTAAGCGGAGGAGTTCAGCGAAACAATTGCCGAGCCTGTGCTTGGTCTCGCCGATATGCACGAGTTGACACCTGGAACAGCGGATACAGTAGATGAGGTTGGAGGAGGTGCAAGTGAACCTCTGCCTCACCTGAAAAGACTGTTGGGGTCCTTGGATGGAGTCGAGGGGGGGAGGTAAAGGGACAGGTGTTGCATCTCCTGCGGTTGCAGGGGAAAGTACCTGAAAGGGGTGGAGATGGGAAGATGTGGCCAGTCGTGGGATCCCGTTGGAGGTGGCGAAAATGTTGGAGGATTATATGCTGTATGCGACGGCTGATGGGGTGGAAGGTGAAGATAAGGGGGACTCTGTCCTTGTTACGAATGGGGGGGAGAGAGCAAGAGTGGAGCTGTGGGATATTGAGGAGACCCTAGTGAGAGCTTCATCTTTAATGGAAGGGGGGGAACCCCCGTTCCCTAAAGAATCGGAGATGTCCTCATTCTTTAGGGAATGGGGGTTCCCCCCTTCCATTATAGATGAGGCTCTCGCTAGGGCCTGCTCGATATCCCACAGCCCCGCTCTTGCTCCCCCATCCCCCATTCGTAACAAGGACAGAGTCCCCCTTCTTTTTGGTGTCTACCTTCTTAAACCTTTGTTTTGCCACCTTCAAAAAAAAAACAACATATTTTGGCCTCTACCTCTATTTATTTTACATACAGAGAGAGGGTTTGCTAGTCAGAGATTTTCAGGTCTTTAAATAAGTTGCCACATTACACAAGTGCTAAAAACATAGGGTTCTTGAAATAAGCTCATGCCAACAGAGCTCTTCACTTGGAACTCGCTATTACAAAATGAAATTTCCCAAATTTCTTTCCCACAAGAAAGATTTTTTTCAATAAAATGTATCTGCTTCTTGGAGACATAACTAATAACAAGCACAAAGCAATGATGATAAAGCTGCCTTAGAGCAACATGTATTTCTAGAGAAACAAGGAACTGCAAAAAAAACTAAAGGGTTCGATCGGGTGCGGTAGATGAGGTCAGTGGAGGTGCACATTAACCTCTGTCTCACTTGAAAGAATTGCTGGGATCCCTGGTTGTAGGCAAGGGAAAAGGTATAGGGACCCATACCTATAGGGAGATATGGAGATAGACACAAAATTCTGGAGTAACTCAGCGGGACAGGAAGCATCCCTGGAGAGAAGGAATGGGTGACATTTTGGATCGAGACCCTTTTTCAGACTGATGTCAGGGGAATGGGCGGTACAGAGATAAAATGTAGCCAGAGACAATAAGACTCGTAAGAGAACTGGGAAGGGGGAGGGGATGGAGAGAGATGGAAAGCAAGGGCTACTTCAGATATGGAGATGTCTATTTTTATCTTCCAGTTCAAATGCAACACATGGCTTAAAATGTTCTTAAAAGGGAGCAATAGATTTAACAATTTTTCCATGCTGGGACTAAAAACAAGTTTGTAAATAGGTAAATAAGAGAGGTTGGAGTAAGATCAAGTTTAAAGGCAGGGGAATCATTGCAAGTTAATAAGCAAATGTTAAGAAACCATGGAAAGTAGTTTGGAAAGAAATTAAAGATAAATTGGAGAAGCACCTCAGGTTGTATAATGAATTTCACTAATCTTCTAGTCATTTACAATTTCAATAGTGTAAAAGGATTTGGTAAAATGACCATGCCTAGTAGGCAACAGCCAAGTTTAGTTTCTGGTTTGTAATTGACATAATACCTCAATGGAAAATGAAAAAAATACACATATCAGTAGAATGTGACCTCCCTATTTTTGTACCACAAAGGCAGTGTGGGAAAACCTATAGAGTAGAATTGCTTGCAGTTTAACCAGTGTAACTCACCTTCCTCATTTCCTTCATTGTCTGTGGAAGGCTGCCTCAAGCGCTTCAAAGGGCTGCGCAACATCGACTCCACAGTGCAAAGAGATGACATGTTTTTATATCACTTTAAGTACAATGTTGTCTGCAAAGCAAGAGTAGAAAGGCCCAAATAATAATGCAACTTGCTATCACATCTGCAATTTTCAAAATGAGATGCAAAGGCAAAGTTCTGTCATACGCCCAAAAAGACAAATTATCAACAAATTCCATCTGCACTAAATACTACTCAGCTGTGAACGGCTATGTCATTGCAGAATGTCTCATCACCAAAACTTTCAAGCAAGATTTCATCTGGATCTAACAGAAAGTCAATTAATTGCTGAACCACATCTTGCTTTAAAGTTTTGGTGATGAGACATTTTGCAATAATATGGGTGTTCACTTCGAGACCCATCCATTCATCTGTTTACTTGTTGGCTCTCAAAGATGTTCCTTGCCAACCAATGACAGACTGACGAGATGGGCAACCACTCCATTTCTTCTCTTACTAGAGCCACTAGGAAGACATATCTAAGATCTCAACAAGCCTCTACCAATCCCATCACCCACAAAAATGCACAAATCCAACTCATCATAATCAACAGGAGATTTTGTATTGCCCCACTTAAAATACAAAATTGTGCTGAATGTGTTGGAAAGAACATTACAGCAAAGCTTGGGGCCGACAAAATTGTGATAAACTCCCTCAGCAAGGACAAATCCTGGCAAATGATAGATGGATACAGGCGAGGGTTCTATTGGCAGGTGGATCGTGTAAGTAGCAAAGGCCAGAGGTGAAAAGGAGACAAAACATATAAGGAGAGAAGTGGAGTGAAGTGAGGAGGAACAAGATAGAATCAAGATATTTGAAGAGTTCAGTTCAGCAGCAGGAGGCAGAAATAATGTACCAAGGCAGATCTACTTGTGAGCTTTGGATGGAGATAGTAACAGGCACTGCAGGATTATGGAACGACAAGATTAGATGCTATGCAGGGGAGATCAGAGACAATAAGATTGGAGATGCTCTGGCAGATGGTGTCCTGGTATTTATCAAAGACATGGTCGAGGAGTAGGTAGAGGACTACCGTAGGTGTCCTATAGTTGATGCCTGGCCTCGGCATGTTAGAGGTTATCTTGCAGACAACAACAACAACAACCTTTTCAACAGATTTGACGACAATATTGGGATTGTTATTGAGCAGAGGGGCAAGATTGGAGTGGGCAAGGGGAAGAGTGGAGAAGTCAAAACAGTTAATATCACGGAACCAGTGGGAAATAAATGAGAGGGTAGAAGGCTGGCAGCGGGAGTCCAGGAGGGAGAAGAGTGACTTGAATGCGGTCAACTTGCTCATCAGGACCCACGCCCCGAGGTGACCGCATTTGTCACGTTTAAGGTACACAAAAATGCTGGAGAAACTCAGCGGGTGCAGCAGCATCTATGGAGCGAAGGAAATAGGTAACGTTTCGGGCCGAAACCCTTCTTCCGAAGGGTTTCGTCACCTTTATTTGTCACGTTTAATGCGGATGAAAACAGTGGGATTGATCAGCCTCCACCACGCCCCCACCCCACCCTGTGGCCGGTGGGTGAAAGCTGCCAAGTTTGAATTGCGATCGATGGGCGAGCCCATGGTGTTTGGCACATCGCTGGTCCCGCAGGCATTCCTGAGCTGGGCGGCCTCGGGGCGATACTCCTCCGTATAAGCACCGCGGTTACATGAAGCTCATGCGGGGAAAGCGTTCGCCTGCAAACGCACCTTGAGCTTACTGGAACACCCCTCAATTAAACATTCATCGCCAATCAGCAGCCAACTGTGCTGTCACAGATTACACGTGAAAGGGGGCCCTTCACCCTGAATCGCCCCGGGGCGCACTGACCGCCTCCAGGTAGAAGTGTTGTGGTAGAAGCGACAGAGGCTGAGGGAGCTCCGGCGCTCGGCATGAATGCCCCACCCCCACCCAGTCTGCAACCAACACCAGAATAAGGTCTGACAAGACCTTATTTCCGGTCCCCCCGCCGGCACCATGAGCGGCGCCTCCTTATTCCCGGTCTCCCTCGCACCGTCTCCTTATTCCCGCCCCCCCCGCACGGTCTCCTTATTCCCGGTCCCCCCCGCACCGTCTTTATTCCCGGTCCCCCCCGCACCGTCTCCTTATTCCCGGTCCCCACCCACCCCGCACCGTCTCCTTATTCCCGGTGCCCCCCCCCGCACCGCCTCCTTATTCCCGGTCCCCCCCGCACCGTCTCCTTATTCCCGGTCCCCACCCACCCCGCACCGTCTCCTTATTCCCGGTCCCCACCCACCCACCCCGCACCGTCTCCTTATTCCCGGTCCCCCCCGCACCGCCTCCTTATTCCCGGTCCCCCCCCGCACCTCCTTCGGCTGCTCTGCTCACTCGCGCGCATCAACCGCCGCTCCTCTTGTTCAAATTCCGGCGCCCTTTCCCACGCATGCGCATCAACCAACAGTCGCTCAGTGTTTTGCCAGACAAGGAGACAGCCACGTGGGCGGTGGCCTCCTTGGCAGTGCGTCCCTACCGGTGGGAGCGCGGTATAATCCTGCCATTCGTCTATCGGAAAGGGGATTGAGCGTTTATATTTGGAAAAGTGAATGACCTTTATGTTTTATCCATTTTTAACGCTATGGTTGATCTGAGGGGCAGTCACGGTGGCTTGATAAAAATGTTAAATTGTCCAAGTTGGCGATATGCAGAGTACTGCCCTGCCGACTACAAAATTCAGAAGGTTCAGAAGGTTGAAAAAACATACTTTTTAAATTTAGATTACTTGTTCTGGTGATTTAATGTGTTCATAATTAATTGCAAGAGAAAGGGATTCATTCTTTTGGAATTCAAATACTCCAAGTTAAGTTATGAAACGAAACGCATACAGCAAGTGGCAGGCAGCTGGAAATGAATGGAAGGGATAATCGACCAGAAAGTATCTCTGGAGAACATGGATAAATGATGTTGCGGGTCGAGACTCGATCTGAGACATCTCCGTCCTTTCCTTGTTCTCCAGAGATGCTACATAACCTGCTGAGTTTCACCAGCACTTCGTGTCCTTTTATATATTAACCAGCATCTGCAGTTCTTTACTTCTATATGCCATAGGAAGTATGTTGTTAAGCTGGAAAGAGTGCAGAGAAGATTTATAAGGATGCTGCCAGGATTTGAAGGCTTGAGCTGTGGGGAGAGGTTAGGCAGACTAGTACTTTATTCCTTAGATCGCTGGAGGCTGATTATAGACGTGTGCAAGTTTACGAGGGGAATAGATAGGGTGAATGCAGAGTCTTTCATTCCAGGCACCCACTTTGCCCCTCTTAATACTAGAGTCATGCAGCACAGACAGTCTTATGACCACAAAGCCAACACTGAACAACAAGCGCATGCTTCCCGTTTTGTTATATTATAATATACACAAATCCCGTTTTGTTTTAGAGTCCTAGTTGTATTATATTCTGTTAAATTCTCTGAGCTTTTATGTCCTGTTCCCCATGAGCCTTAATTTTAACCTCCCGCCCACCATCCAGGGACCCAAGGATTCGTAGATGAAGTAACAATTCACTTCTAATTTATTCAGTGCTCATTATGTGGTCTCCAGAGTTGAGAAACCAAACAAAACATGTATTTGGCCAGAAGGGTGATACTCAAGAGAGTCAAGAGTCAAGTCAAGAGTGTTTTATTGTCATATGTCCCAGATAGGACAATGAAATTTCTACTTGCTGCAGCACAACAGAATATGCAAACACAGTACATAACGGGAAAAGAAAAAAGGTTCAGTGTGTGTAAACACATGCACACATACTCAATAAATAACAAATATAGTGCAATAATAATAATATTCTGTTAATATGATGCAGATCAGAGCTTATTTGTTGTTGTGTTTAATAGCCTGATGGCTGTAGGGAAGAAGCTGTTCCTGAACCTGGACGTTACAGTTTTCAGGCTCCTGTACCTTCTTCCCGATGACATTGGTGAAATGAGTGTGTGGCCAGGATGGTGTGGGTCTTTGATGATGTTGGCTGCCTTTTTGAGTCAGCGACTTCGATAGATCCCTTCGATGGTCGGGAGGTCAAAGCCGGTGATGGACTAGGCAGTGGTCACAACCTTTTGCAGTCTTTTCCGCTCCTGGATGTTCAAGTTGCTGAACCAGGCCACGATGCAACCAGTCAGTATGCTCTCTACTGTGCATCTGTAGAAGTTCAGGAGAATCCTCTTTGACATGCTGAATCTCCGTAATCTTCTCAGGAAGTACAGTCGCTAATTTACCTTCTTTATAATTGCATCAGTGTGCTGGGTCCAGGAAAGATCTTCGGAAATATGCACGCCCAGGAATTTGAAGTTTTTGACATGAAGTATGCTCTCTACTGTGCATCTGTAGAAGTTCAGGAGAATCCTCTTTGACATGCTGAATCTCCGTAATCTTCTCAGGAAGTAGAGTCGCTAATTTATCTTCTTTATAATTGCATCAGTGTGCTGGGTCCAGGAAAGATCTTCGGAAATATGCACGCCCAGGAATTTGACGTTTTTGACACTTTCCACCATTGTCCCATTGATGTAAACAGGATTGTGGGTCCTCATCCTTCCCCTACCAAAGCCCACAATCAGTTCCTTGGTTTTACTGATGTTGAGAGCCAGGTTGTTGTGCTGGCACCATTTGGTCAATCGGTCGATCTCACTGCTATACTCTGACTCATCACCATCTGTGATTCGCCCAACAACAGTGATGTCATCGGCAAACTTGATGATGGAGTTCGCACTATATCCGGCTTCGCAGTCATGGGTATAGAATGAGTAAAGCAGGGGGCTGAGCATGTAGCGTTGAGGTGCTCCCGTACTGATTGTTACTGAGGATGAAGTGTTTCTGCCAATTCGAACTGACTGTGGTCTGTGGATGAGGAAGTCGAGGATCCAATTGCAGAGGGATGCACTGAGCTTCCACTTACCTGTCACATTAAGTTCTGCATCCCCTTTCCACTCTGACCTCACTTACAACTTAAATTTGGGATGACAAGATCTCATTTTACTAATAGGCCACTCACACCCTCAGAACTCAATGTGGAATTCAACTATTTCAATTTCAATTTTCAGTTTGCACAATAAGAAGCCCGTACAAACAATAATCAACCCGAAATATTAGTTTTGTATCTGTCATCCCAGGTGCTGCCTAATCTTCATTCTCTGTATTTGTGTCAGATATCCACCATCTGCAGTATTTTATTTCTCCAGTTGTTTCTCCCGGTTTCAACTATTTTCCTCACCTCATCTGTTTTCACATCTCCTTACCTTCACACCTCCTCGTCTTTCCAGACATTCCCTCTATTCTTTCCACCTCTTCTTCTACTCCACAACTTAAATTATGTTTGATTTCTATGAATTCTCAATTCCAATGAGATATCATTAACTTGAAACACTATATATTTCTCTCTCTCTGTAAACTCTACCTGACCAGCTCAGTTTTTCCTGTCCTATTTTTTTTAAATATTTTAGTTTTCCAGGATCTGCACTTTATCAGTTTGTTAGATAAGTTTTGGCTGAGATTTAAAGAAATAACTCATGAATAATGTATTGTATGTCAGTGAGAAGCATAAATATGAGGAGAAAAATGAAATATGGAGAGGAAAAGAAAATACGTTTTGGAAATGTGAAAGGGATGTCTGCAATAACTGAAATTATTAAAATAACTTGAGATTAGTAACTAGATGTTGTTAAGGAAACTGACAATCTACTTGAGCTTTATAAGCCTCAGGAAATTGCAAGATGAGAAAGTGGGTAAGAGAAAAAAATCTTTTAAAGGTAAAGAACTGCCTCAGTTTATGCCCAATGCAATTTCTTATTTGAAGCAACAGCAATAGCAAACTGGCTTTTCAGATTAGATGGAGTTGTCAATAACAGCACCACATGTCTAGCAAGCAGGCTCACTGAGAAAAACAATGAGATGCTTGGAGAAAATGCTCGGGCTCACCTGGAAGAACACATAAATGATGGGGCCATCTGCAAGGACAACTAGCAAAAGGATAAGATGAACTTTTCTTTCTCAGTGTCATCCGAGATTAGCTCGGTGTCGGATGTAATAAATATCCCTGGTTTTAAGAACTAAGAAGCACAGCTAGTTTTAAAATCATAGTAAACTTGTGTTAGTAGTTTAGGATACAAGCACTCGCTTATTGATTATATAAGTGCATGCTCTATGTGAGCTCATGTGATTTCACCTTGGGCCATTATCTGGAAGAGTGCCAGAACATTCATTCTCCAGGCCAGCTATCAAAAACAGGTCTCTGATGGGAAGAAGGCTGTGATACTGCTTCTGTTCTTTCCTCATTTTCATTTTTCCACAGGATGGTTTCATTTTGCACTGGTGGAACAGAGGTAGAATGACGAGCAATTATTCATCCTGCCAATGACATTGGTTCAGCATTGTATGATTTTTTAAAACATAATTTGCACAGGATTTCATGTTACATGCATTCAAACAATTAATGAGGCAGAGGCTGGGGGTGTGACTACAGTATGTCATCATAATTAGTGATGTTAGAAAATTTGAGTTGAGCAGAGTGATGCCATTTTCAGTGAGTCAATAAAGAGACGGTATCTACCAGTGGGTGCACCTAGAAAGTTATTCCTAAACAATGGAAACATCAAACCTGTTTTCTGCGCTTGATCTTATTCAAGAGGAACCAAAGAATCTTAATTATGTGCCGCAGAGAGACTGCAGGTCAGGATATATTGCAAGACCGTACCAGGTACTGTGAAGCATCCCAGGAAACAGTAGATATTTCAAGGCAGGGCTTATGCAATTACCTTCCTTCGGTAAACAGAAATTATGGGAAATTGTAAAGAGATCTATCATTCAGTAACATATTGTATCTGTACCTATTCCTATTTATTCTTATTCCTATTACCTTAACATTGTGATAACAGCATTCCTTGCACTGAGATTTAGTTCACAGTCAGAAGACTTTTCTGATGATGCACAACCACCCACACAGTCACGAGGTGAAATGCCTTCTGCTGAGGAAAGGTCCCTGCTCATAAAGAAAGCCCTAATGGGTACATGAGTGCAGTGAGTGGCTGCCTGTACACACAGAGAGTTGTTAATTTGTGGAATTCTCTGCCTCAGAAGGCAGTGGAGGCCGATTCACTGGATGCATTCAAAAGAGAGTTAGATAGAGCTCTTAGGGCTAGCGAAATCAAGGGATATGGGGAGAAGGAAGGAACAGGATACTGATTGTGGATGATCAGCCATGATCACATTGAATGGCGGTGCTGGCTCGAAGGGCCTAATGGCCCACTCCTGCACCTATTGCCTATGTATCTATGTACTTGTGAGAAGCTAACAACTCGTATGTTGCAAAACATACTTGGCAAATAAAGTGTGATTCTGATTCTGATTCTGGCAAATTCCTGTGCTTTTGATGCTGTTTGTTCCTCACTGAAATACATGTAGGTGAAATTATGTTTCAGAGAATGGGTGACTGTTCAGTCAATGTGTTGAACTCTCCTTTTCGTTGATACGGCAAACACCTGGTGTTGTATGAAAGACCCTGTAATGAAGAGTGTTGCCAGCATCGCTGTGTTTGTACTTATTTTTAATGTTATCTTCGCTTGTCCTCCATCTACTAGCATGTATTAAAGAGTTCTTCCATGACTTTATCCATATCACTAGTCTAAATTGGATCAAGACCCACTCATCCATTATCCCCTAGCCTACAGTAGTTCTTAGTTTGGTAACGCCTCAGATTTAAGATGCTCATCCTTGTTTTGAGATTCCTACGTGGTCTTAACTTTCCCAGTTTCTGTAACCTTTACCGTTACAACATCCTACATTCCTCGGCTCTTCCAACTACAGCTTGAACTTCGATGATTGTAGTCCATCATTGGTGATCCTGCCAAGTTCAAAACTCTGGAATTCCCTCTCTAAACATCCTCAACCATTCTCATATAGGTAGTTGTCTCTTGCATCAAGTCTCTGGACCCATCCACGCCGGATAAGACTACTAGCAGCACCAGCAAGTGTTCTTTTCAAACTTTATTAAGACTGAGTAAACACAACAAATAAAAAAACCATTAATACAAGGAAGAATGTAACATATTATGGGGACATTAATGTAGAGTGGGATCTGGTGGTGCAGTCCATAGTTCCGTAAAGGGGAAAAGGGTGGTATGAAGGCTTATGGCTGCTTGCCTTCAGCTAGGGTGTTGACTACAAGAGTTGGGTAGTCATGTTGTAACGGTATAAAGCTTTAGTTAGGCCACATTGAAGCATTATTTAACCTCTAGTTTAGCCACATTTGGAATACTGTGTGCAGTTCTGGTTGCCACATTGCATGAAAAGTGTGGTGGCTTTGGAGAGGTTGCAGAAGTGGTTCACCAGTAATTTTCCTGGATTAACTATAAGGTGAGGTTGGATAAACCTGGATTGTTTTTCCTGCACCATTGGAATCTGAGGGGAGACGTGATAGGAGTTAAAAAAATGATGAGAGGCATAGATAGGATAGATAATCAGAAACTTTTTTGTAGAGTAGAAATGTCAAATACCAGAGGGTGAGCCCATGCCATGGGCACTCGCAATCCACCTACATTCTTACCCCTGGCTTCACAATTCGTAACTCTTCAATCCTTTTGTCTCCCACCTTCTGTCTTTTTCATCTCTGGCCTTTGTCCAACCATCTGCCTGTCAAACCCCTCTCACCTGTGTTTCCCTATTACCTGTCACATTTTGTCTGGCCCCTCCTTTTTTCCAACTTTCGTTCCAACCCTCCCCTCCACAATCAGTCTGAAGAAGGGTCTCAACCCGAAACGTCACTTAACCATGCTACCTGACCGGCTGAGTTGCACCAGAACTTTGTGTCATTGTCAGCACAGACATTATATGTTGAAGCTCCTGTGCTATCCTGTTCTATTATTTTTGTTCAATATTACAAGAAACTACCCGCTTATTTTTCCTAAACTAACAGCAACAAAACACCAGGTGATACCATGCACTAATAATGATCTATTCCCTTTAATAACTTAAGCAGCTTTAACTCTTGACTATAACTGTAACTTTAGGTTTAGGATTATTATTGTCACATGTACCGAGGTGCAGTGAAAAGCTTTATTTTGCATGCTATCCAAACAGATCAGATATATAAATTCATCTGTTACCTCTGGATAACTCTAATAACAAGTTTTACTGATGCTCACATGAACAAACTCATTCCCATCATTAAAGGTGCTTATCCCTGTTGACAGATTCCTTGCAAGTTGCCCAAGTTTACCCTGAACCCTTATATCATTGTACAACAGTGACAATTTGATTGATGCAACCTCTACTTTGATTGTATTATCTTTATCATGGCTATAAATGTTTGCTAGAAGTTTTGTGAAGTGTCCACCCGAAAGAAGCTCATCCAGTTGGATGTTTTGTCTATTGTCATGTAAAGATGTTTTGATGGTAAAAGATCTGTTATTCAACAGTTTGAAAGCTGGTGAATTGTTTTCAATCTAGCAACAATTTGAGCATTAACATTTCCAAAGGGCTTTTGGGTTGAGACCAGACTTAGTGGAACCATGGTTGCTACTACCTCTCTGTGCCTTTGGTATTGGTATTGGTTCATTATTGTTACGTGTACTGAGATACAGTGAAAAGCTTTGTTTGCGTATTATCTAGTCAAATCACAGCATATATGAGTACAATCAAGCCATACACAAGTACAACAGGGACATTGAGAGAGAGGTTGTTGTCCTGACACCAAGTTACTAAGCCAGACCATATGGGTTCAGCAAAGGAACCAACCAATTGAATTACAACCACCACATGCCATTGTATGGTCTGATTGCTCTCCATCCTGTTTGTGCTTCCATATGAATAGCTCCTCCATCATTTCCTTTAGCTAATAACTTGTTCATCAAAACATCCATTGGTTTCTCACAGCATGTTTGGTCAGGTTTTATTTGTGTGAAGGCCACAAAATTGCCTTTACAGTATGCTACTTGGCCTCTTTAATGTTAGATTATCTTGAGTGAAATATGTTCTTATTGCATGTTCGACAGGACTATCTCTCTCCTTTAAAATATTCCTTAAGATCCTGTTCTCTGATAAGCTTTTGGTTTTCTTCCCTAATATTGCTTTGTGTGGATTGCGGATGATAATGCTTGTGTGAATGTTATTATATTTTATTGAAAAAGTTGTCACAAGGAACTGCAGATGCTGGTTTGCACATATTTACACTAAGTGCTGGAGTAACTCAGTGAATCAAGCAGCATCTTTCGAAAACATTGATAGCTGACGTTTCTGGATTGGACCTGAAACTCCGTGCAAGTTTAGGTCATACTTACAATACAATACAATTTGTCTTTTGGACAAATTTGTCATTTGGACCCCTTAAGGTCCAAACGAAATGTCGTTTCTGCAGCCATACATTACAAAACGAAAAAAGACCCGAGACACAACACAATTTACACATACATCCATCACAGCGCTGTGATGGAAGGCAAAAAACCCCGTATCTTTCCACTGCACTCCCCCCCCCCCGATGTCAGAGTCAAAGTCAAAGCCCCCGGCGGGCGATGGTGATTATCCCGCGGCCATTAAAGCCACGCCGGTTAATGCAGGGTCGCGCACCGGGTCTTGGTGTTAGAGCCCCGGCGTGCGCCCGCAAAGTCCGGCGGCCATTCCAAGCCGCGCGGGGCGACGATGTAAAGCCCCGCTCCAGGTGCTCTTCAACCCCGCAACTCGGGCGGGAGAAGTCGCCGCTGCGGAAGCCCCGAAAAGCGGTCTCCCACTAGGGGACCCGCGGGCTTCCGGTGTTGCCGTCCGCCAGACCCACGGTTGTAGCCTCCGAATCTCCGGGGGTCGGGTAGCAGCAGCGATTGCCTCCACCACAGCTCCACCCGCTCCGGACTCGGCCAGCCCCGTGACGGTGAGTAGTCCGCAGCTCCACAACTGGAGCCCCAGGTCGTTCCTGCTGGAGGCCGCTCCACGTTGCCCAGCCCCAACGACAACGGAGACCCGACAAAGAAAAGGTCGGGTCTCCCGTGCAGGGGAAAGATTTTAAAGTTTCCCCCCACCGCCACCCCCCCACACACATACCCCGACAAAAAATAATAAAAAACTACATAAAAACGAGACAAAAAATAATAAAAGACAGACGGACTGCAGAGGCCGCTGCAAACAAGAGTCGCGCCGACAATGTCCAGGATCAGAAATACTAAGACTATTAACAATTGTGTTGCATCCTTTAGTCCTATTATTCCTCAAATGCTATATACCAAAAGCTTTGCAAATCAAGTAAATTCTGTTGCTGTCTAACTATAATGTTAATAAATCTGATTTGCTAGACAATCACCCTGCTGAATACTGAAGACTTGTACTCAGGAATTAGCTGTAACTTTAACAAGCTATTTCAATGCCAAAGGCAATCTATTCAACAATGTGGAAATTGTCTGCCCATAAAAGCAACGTGACAGAAGATGTAATTGGCAGTGCTATCAAGTGGCTAATATCAATAGTCTGTTCATTGATTCACAGATTGGATTTCTCCAAGACCTAATCACAGTCTTGTTCTAAACATTGACCAAAGAGCTGTAGTTGAGCAGTGTCCCACGAGGCAGTTGGCCAAAGCTTGATATTCCACATGCAAACTGGAGGAACAGCACCTCATATTTTGCTTGGGCAGCTTACAACCCAGTGGCGTAAATATTGATTTGTCTAATTTCAAGTTTGTGGGACATTAGTTTAGTTTAGTTTAGTTTACATGTGAGATACAGCATGGAAACAGGCCCTTTGGCCCACCAAGTCCATGCTGACTATCGATCACTCCTTCACACTAGTTCCACATTATTCCACTTTCTCATCTATTTTCGACACCCTTGGGGCAATTTTACAGAGGCAAATTAACCTACAATCCCACACGTCTTTGGGATGTGGGAGGAAACCTGGAGGAAACCCACACGGTCACAGGGAGAAGGTGCAAACTCCACACAGACAGTACCTGAGGTCAGGATCGAACCCGGGTCTCTGGTGATTTGAGGCAGCAGCTCTACTAGTTGCACCACTGGGAAGCCTTAAAGTCCCTGTATATTCATGGGGATGAATTTTCATGATTGATTTGACTGCAAGTGCCTTTGTCGTGGTCAAACATGATGCCCATGTTAATGTGAGGTGGTCTAAATATTTACTTATTGTGCTTCACATTACTATGATAAAACTACTGATACAACATAGCTCCATACTCTGAAATGCTTTGCCTTCTCATAAGACTCGGGGACTGTTGAGTAACTGGACTCATTTACAAACTAAAGCAGGCAATAGATTTATCTTCTCTTAATGACAGTAGAAAACCATTTTTTAATTAACAGTGGGTCCTACTTGGTCTAGTTATCTTTTAAAAATAAATCCAAATTATTTAATTAACTGATTTAAAATTCACCAGCTCTGCTGTGTGGTTAAACCTAGTGCTTCCAGATCTGTCCATCAGCCTGAAACATGAACTCCATTTCCCTTTCTACAATTCTGCCTGGCATGCTGGTGTTTCAAACATTATCTGTTTGTTTTTCAGAATTGGAGCAACTGCAGTTTTCTGTTTTTTATTAATCAAATCATCAAGATCGCCAGTGCTGTAACCTGATCATAGACCCTTCCATGTGATTACAGCTAACTCTTAGCTGTTAGACAAGATATTTTGTACTTACTGGTATTTTGAGTCAAATGCTCTTGGGAAAAGGCTGCTCTGAAGCAGATAACCTACAAAGATTGTTCTTCATGAGACAATGTTACACACCGTTCCATTCCACTGACAACATGAATGAGGAATGCCATCCAACTACACTGTCCCATTCATGATGTCACTGGGGGTGACTATTGTTGGGGGTTACTTTGTGACCCCACGTTAAAAAGGAAGTGAATGTCACTAATTTGTCCCCAAACTTTAAATTAGCTGAGGAGATTATGGAATGAATTAAGAGATGTTCAAAACTCTAAAGTAGATGAAGAGAGTCTGTCTCCAATAACTAAGGCATCCAGAAAAATTGGACATGAGATTAGATTAAATATAATAATACAGGCAGCAAAGTGTTGCAATGTCAGCATTAGTGATTGAAGCGAAGTGTGTGCCTCAGAATTTTCTTGATGTGATTTACACTACATTTTTATTAAAGAATATGTTCATTATTGGTCTCCAGAGAGAAAGAAGCAAGTGTCCAGGGAAAGCTTATTTTATGTACCTATTGGTACAAACATTGGCGCAAAACTGATACCAGAGCCTAATTCTGCAGGAGCCTACTGTCCAGCCTTTGAAGTGCATTGTTCAGAGCTTGCTACTCAACAGGCCTTAGAGGAATAGGACGGTAAGGCTTGGCTTGCTACTTTGTCATTGAAATAAATTAACTGCCTTGCTACTTTTTAGCTATACTTGGACCTGGTTGTAAATAATCAATTGTCCTCCCTATACAGACTGCAGCAGGTCATGGCTTAACTCCATTCCTTCAGAACTTTAACTTGTTTGCTGCCAAGATTTTTTTTCACTTGTGTACTCTGACTTGAGTATACTCGGGAGTGGCACAGAGCAGGTATATATTCCAACTCATGCCTGTATTCCAACTCATGCCAAATCCTGTTCAGCCCAATTGTTACCAGCTGATGCCTGCTCCTAATTTGCTAATTTTAAACTTCTTGTCATTGTTTTGTTCCTTATCTCTTCATGGCCTTGGCTCGCATTACCTCTCTATCCTTTTTCAGCCCAATAGCCCAAGAAAGGTACACTCCTCCCAATTCTACTTTTTGCACTATTTCATCTTTCCATCATTGACAGTCATATCTTCAGCTGCCCATCTCAACTTCTCCTTTGTCCTTTAAGTGCTCCTTTAGACTTTCCACTTTGATCAAACCATCAGTCATCTGTTCCAATACCTCGTCATTCAACGATTCAATGATACATGTAGTTTGATGTCAACGTTTGTTTGTATTTAATCCTTTAATGTGGATTTATATGAAATTGCAGATACTATGTCATTTGTAGGTTTGGAGCATCATTAGTTCACCAACTATTATTACTCAGCCCACCTGAAGGGGGAGCACTGGTCTAGGCAGTCAACACCCTTGCATTCAAGGCCTGCGAAAGAGCTCTGCATGAAATTGTACTTCTTCAGCTCGTCAGCCCATGAGATACACTGGACATCTCCATCTCCCATTTTTGTACCTCTCCTATCCTACTCCACACATCCATGTACTCTTCATGCTCTTAAAACTATGTATGTGCAGCTATGATGTCCTGCTCCCCTTTTGGTGAATGCTGCTTCCAATTGTAATCTGGCATAAGACTACAGTTCTCTCTTAAGGGTCTGTTCCACTTTTACGACTTAATTCAAAACCCCTGACGAGTTTAAAGGACCTAAAAAAAATAATCAAGATTGTGGTAATCTACGAACTCCTACGACCTTCCACGACTATGTTCACGAACACCTACGAACTCCTATCAGTATGTCTATGAATTCACACGACTATTTCGATGCCCTCACGAGTAAAAAGTTGCAATTTTTTCATCCCGACCATTTTTTTACTTGTGGACATTTTTTATCGGGCTGGAAAAAATGTCCCGATGCCACGAGTACCTACGGCTAGCATAACGAGCCGCTACGATATATCTACGAACTCCTACCACCTCCTACGGACTCGTTACGAACATTCTGCGAGTTTGAATCAAGGGGAAAACTCGGGAGAATTCGTGAATTACTTTGTGAAAGAGGGTCAGGCCCTTTAATTTGCACTGTCTTGTACACCTCCTTCTTACACTTTAAGACCCTCACGCCAAGACTGCCTGTTCTTCTTCTTGTTCTTCTTGCGTATGGCGTGCACAGCCTAAAGTTGTAGGACAACTTGTTCTATTTGATCTTATTTGATTGTGCACGCCATGGTTGCAATCTCCCACCCCATAATGGGGCTGAGTTGTGTACGTTTATCAGCTTGATTCTTACACTGCAATATTGACCCACTTTAGAACCACAACGAGCTTTTATGATGACTTGAGGTCACATTAGAAACACAAATCTAAGTACCTGGTGTAGTTCTGGTTTTCAGGTACAAGCACAAAGCATCAACAGGTAGAGTTCCTTGGGGATGTCATGCCAACTCCTGCCCAGCACCAATGTTAGTGGTAGAGGGTGAGGAATGTATTGATTAAAGTCTTCCAGTCTTCTTTTCATGAGTGCACATCAGTCTATGGGGTAAGCAAAAGAATTTGCTGCAAAGGCATAATTTAAAAAAAAAAAGTAAATTTCAAATGTTTATTCTTGTTTAATCTTCACAGCAATCGGGATGATTAATGAGAGCAGAACAACGTAGAACCTTAGTGTGACTTCACAGCAATGTTCAAATTTGGGATGTGTTTTGAAAGAATAAATAGGAAATTCTCCACTAGGATGGGGCTTGGTAACCGATAAAAACACAACTAAGTTAAGAAGCAAAATAAATGAGGGAAATATCAAAATACAAGGCTTGAGATTTGGAGATATATGGGGAGAGAAAAGGAAGTGGGAATAACTGATTTGATCTGTCAAAGGAGTCATTGCTAGTGAATTCAATCCAAGATCTGCAGACTGTGCCCTGTTGGGAATATGTATTTCTTCATGTACCTGGAAGCAGCTGTGCTTCCTTCAAATAGCTATAACTCACTTTGAAATGAGCGACTTAGAAATTCTATTGTGTAAAGCACTTTGAGCTAGTGGAGTGATGCACCTTAGGGAGCTGCTGCTTCGGCCCAGATTTGATGCTGGTCTCCGGGGCTGACTATGTGCAGTTTGCATCTTTTTTTCCAGAGACTGTGTGGGTTTCCACTGGGTGCTCCGTGGAGTCCAGCAATGTCCAGTGTATCTTGGATGTACCTTATGAAATTTGCCAACACATGGGTAGCTTGGAGCTGGTGACTGGGCATGTGGAGGTATGACGGCCTCAGGCCCCTGCGGAATACAACTGGCCAGGTGGAACCCCTGTATGTGTCATCAGAACCTACATGGACCAACTGGCAACAGTATTCGTGGACATTGTTCCTCTGCCGACTCAAATCTGACATTTCCATCTGCTTTAAGAAGACCACTATCTGCTGCCAAATAAAGACAAGATAACATACCTCAATGATCACTATCCAGTGGCTCTAATATCCACCATCTTGGTGCTTCAAGAGTTTGGTCATGGTGCACATCAACTGCACATCAACCCAGACACCCTTGATCCACTGCAATTCACCTACTGCCACAGCAGGTTCATGGCAGACGCTATCTCCCTGGTCCAACACTCATCCCTGAAACTTCTAGATAACAAGGACACCTACATCCGACTCCTATTTATTGACTACAACTTTGCCTTCAATACCATTATTCCCATGAAACTCATGTGCAAAGCCCTGAACCTAGGACACAACATCTTCACTCTGCAACTGGATCCTCAACTTCCTGGCCCACTGACCACAGTCAGTTAAGCCCCTGTCCCACTTTCACGACTTAATTGGCAACCTCTGCCGAGTTTGCCCTTGACTCATACTCGCAGCATAGTCGCCATGGTCGTAGGAGGTCTTTGTAACTCTTCCTCATGCTTGTGAATGGTCTCCGCGTACTCGTAGCCTCGAGTAGGTCGCGGCGTTTTTTCCAGCCTGATAAAAAATGTTCACGAGTAAAAAAATGGTTGGCATGGCAAAAATTGATACTTTTTACTCATAGGTAGGTCATAGGTAGGTCGTAGTAGGTCGTGATGGTGGTAGGTAGTCATAGATAATCTTAGGTATTAGTAGGTCAATAACTGGCCCGAGAAAAAAAATGCAAACATGACATCATTTTATCATGTGATCATTTTCCACTCTTTGCTAGTCGTAGTTGGTCTTAGGTGTGGAAGACTGAGGTCGAGAGGGGTCGTAGGAGGTCGTAGGAGGTCTTTTACTTCGGCAAGTCAACACGACCGTTACATTTTTTTCAACTCATCTAGGGGCTTCTAAACTCGTGGATTAGGTCGTTCAAGTGGGACTGGCCCTTAAGGATAGTTGACAACTCTGCTGGGGCACATTTTGCTCCCACATCCTAAAGATGTGTGGGTGTGCAGGTTAATTGGCCTCTATAAATTGTCACCAGTGTGTAGGAAGTGGATGAGAAAATGGTATAACATGGAACAAGAGTGAACGAGTAATCGATTGTGGGAGTGGAGTCGTTGAGCCAAAGGGCCTGTGTCCATGCTGCATCTTTATACTAAACTAAACACCTCCTCTATGAAAATTCACAACATCCCTCAAGGCTGCATAATCAGTCCCTTACTGTACTCCCTAAACATTCACAATTGTACAGCCAAATTCTGCTTTAACTCCATTTAAAGGTTAACAGGTGACACCACCACAGTGGGTCAGATTGCAAACAACCACGAGATGGAGTACACATAGGAGATAGGGCGATTAATTGTATGGTGTCAAGGACAACAATCTCTCCCTCAATATCAGCAAAATGAAGGAGCTGGTCATTAACCTCAGGAAGCGGGGTGGAGTACACATCCCTGTCTCTATCAATGGTGCTAAAGTTAAGATGGTCAACAGTTTCAAGTTCCTGAGTGCAAATGTCATCAACAAATTGTCCTGGTCCACCCTCTTTGACGCTGTGTCCAGGAAAGCACACTAATATCTCTACCTTCTCAGAAGGCTAAGGAAATTCGACATGTAGCCAATGACTCTTACCATTTTCTACAGATCCATCGTAGAAAGCATCCTATTAGGATTCATGACAGCTTGGGTTGGCAACTGATCTGCCAGGACTGCAAGAAATCACAGAGTTGTGAACACAGCCCAGTCTATCATGCAAAGCACCCTCGTCCCATCGACTCCATTTGCAATGCATGCTGACTAGGGAAAGCAACCAACATCAGTCTGAAGAAGGGTCTCGACCTGAAACGTCATCCATTCCTTCTCTCCAGAGATGCTGCCTGGCCCGCTGAGTTACTCCAGCTTTTTGTGTCTATCATCAAGGACTGCTCACTCCCCCGGTCATTCTCTTTTTTCCCTCTATCATGGGGCAGAAGATACAAAAGCTTGAAATCATGTACCACCACCAGATTCAAGAACAGCTTCTTTCCCGCTGTTATCAGACTCTTGAACGAATCTCTCAGAAGGCAAGGATGAATTCCTGATCTCTCATTGTGGTCTTTGCACATTTTTAACTGCACGTTCTATGTATTTCTAACACTATTTTCTACATTCTGTTTCTTTATCTATCTTGCACTACATATTGTATTCATGTGTAGTGTAATTTCCTGGATAGGTCCCAAACCAATGCTTTTCAGTGTATCTCAGTACACGTGACAATAATAAACCAATTCCAAAGTTCCCTGCAGCTGCTTGTATGATTTATTTTGCCTGACAGATTACTGACATAGTTGGTGAAAGCCTATGAATGCTGTTAAAGTCACATTCCTTGCACAGTCCACACCACCACCTGCTGCTTTACCCACAGCTGAAAGAGTGATGCCCAGCTGTTGCCTTTGCAGTATCCAAAGCTGACTTAGAGCAGATCACTTTGTCTCGGATTACTGAAGGCCCAAGGCATGATGGCCCCTGCAGCAAGCCAGTTTTTTTCTCACACATTATGGAAACCATGAAGAAAACGGAATCCTTAATCAATAAATTTCAAGTTCAAGTTCAATTTTAACTGACTGTCTTACCTTATTTCCCTTCTCTATCCCCAGCACTTTTTCTTTTCTACGTTTAAATCTGTTTTGGTATATTTCTTTTCTTTCTCTTCTGTAAAATTCTCCATGTGTATTGCACTCTGTTTTGTGAGACAATTAATCTGATATGTAGCCAGAGAGAAACACAAATTTCTCCTTTTCCAGAGTGATAGAGTCATGCAGCACAGTAACAGGCCCTTCTGCCCAGTTCGTCCATGCCGACCAAGGCACCTCATCTAAACTAATCCTATCTGCCCACAGTTAGCGGACATTGCTCTAAACCGCTCGTACCCATGTACCTGTCTAAGTGTCTTTTAAATGGTTATAGTGCCTACTTTAACTACCTCCTTTGGCAACTTGTTCCGTATACCCACCACCCTCAGAGTTAAAAGATTGCACCTTAGTTTCCTTTTAAATATTGCCCCTTACACTGTTAACTTATATCCTCTGATTTTGGTTCCCCAACCCTGGGTAAAAGACTGTGCATTTACCCTAATTATTCCCAGCAAGTTCTCCAGAAAGATTGACTCCATAAGTTTCATAATGGTGGCATGTAGTTACATTTTTATTTGTGCTTCCAACCATATACCCTCTTATCATAAAGACCCATGTCTAGTATGTTGACCACTCTGGCATTGTTGAAATGCTCATCCAGGTTAGTGTCACCTTCGGACTCATCTGTTTCAGTGCTCTCTTGTTCATCATCTCCTCCCCTATCCTGTTTTCTATCTTCAAACCAATAGGGCATAACCAAATTTTATTTAATTGACCTGCTCTATATTGGACTGGGGCAACATATGACCTGGCCAAATAGGATCCGTCCAATACAGGGCTGCCTGATCTAAGGCCTACTCAACCTGTCTGTTATAAAACGTGCCTGTCATAGATTGAATCCAATGAAGGATCGTCCCATTACAGGGCTCATCCAACGTACAATGTGCATTATTTGGGAATCTTATGATTATAAAATTATCTAACATGGAACTCACCCAAAATGGGATGTGCCTCACATAGGACTCAACCAAAATAGACCTTGTCTACTATATGATTTTCCCAATATATTAAACCCAACAGACATGAAACCCACCTAACGAGGTATCTGATTGAGGAATAGCCTTTTGTAGAACTCTTCTAATATTGAACTTTCCAATATAGGATCTGCTCAATATAGGACCTACCTAATGATGTACCTGGCTGATATAGAAGCTACTAAAAATAAAATTTGCCCGATTGGGGACAAGCCCAATATAGGACCTGGCCAGTGTAAGACTGGTTGGTAATGGATGCGGATAGGGTGGGTTGCACATCCACTTAAACAGGTCCAATGCTCTGTTGGGGGGGGGGGGTTCTCCTGCTCTCATGAAGCATTTAAATTACCCTGGCAGTGAGATAAGAATATGAGGGGGGAATTAGAATGGAGAAAAGCAAAATCATTAAAAGAAGATAGAAATTCAGATGGAGCGTCAGTCAGGAAGGCAAAGAGAACATAAAAGATAATAGTGCATGGTAACAACAGTGGTAATGATAACCAAGACATATCAGGAATGTACAAGCAGAAAATTGCACCACAAATGTTCAGACAGAAAATGGAAAGAAAAAATGATTATCTTTATCTGAATGCACACAACGTTCATTTCAAGAGAGAAGAACTGATGGCACAAATAGACGTAAATGGGAATGATCTGAAAGCTATTAAACAGACACAGTTGTAAAGTGACTAAGGCGAACAATTGAATGTACAGGGGTATTTGTGTTCAGAAGGGTTTGCAGAATGGAAAATGAGATAGCGCAGGTCTGTTAATAAAGGATGAGATTACTGTGAAGTGAGGAGTGATATTGGCACTGAAGCTCAAGATCCTGAATTGAAAATATAGAAGTCACTGGTGGAAAAACATTTTAGGTCACCTAACAGTCGCTCTACCTTCGGAAATAAATAGTCGATTGTAAAAAAAACCGATTGCAATGAATGTGAGTGATTTTAATCATCATATAGTTTGGATAAATTAAATTGACAAAGAGAGTCTTTAAGACAAGTTCAGAGAGTGTATTTGTGATGCTTTCTGAGAACAACACATTGAGGAACCAACCAGACTATTTTAGAGATAGTATCATGTAATGTTAGTGATCTTGAAATAAATGATACTCAAGGAAAGAATGATTATTGCAAGGTAGAATTTAGCATTCAGTTGGGCTTGTAGGACTTGATATTACAATCCCTACTATAATTGGCACCTTCTTACTATCTTGAGTGGGGGTAGGGGTAAAAACTTCATTGGGGTCATCAGGTGGGCACCCTCCTTCCTTGGTGTTTCGTTGCTAGGCCCACGACACCTCCATAGGGCTCAACAGCAACAACTGGCTCCCCTCTGTTTTACCCCTCTTGCTGGTCATTTTGCAGCCCAGTTGGAGTCCTTCCTCTTCAGCCACAGACAGTTGCTGCTTCGCTCAGCAGCCTCTGACAGCGACCTGAAGGCTTCCCGGAAGGCCTGTCCTCGAACTCCCATTCCCTTCAGGAGTCTGGTTGTTGACATGGCTACAAACCCTCTGCAACCAACCTCTACAGGGAGCACCTGGGTACGCCAGCCGCGTTGTTCTGCATCGGCTGCTAAGTCTGAATACTTCAGACATTTGCGTTCATGCGCCTCCCAAGGCACAGTTAACTCCACGATATACAGGGACTTCTGTGAGGTTGACCACAAGATCAGGTCCGGCCTGAGATTAGTTGTGATGATCTCTGGTGGAAAGATGAGCTTCTGGTGTAGATCAGCCTGCATTTTCCAGCCCCTGGCAATGTCCAGGAGGGTTGGTCCCTTTCTTGCAAATGGCTTCTCTGGAAGTTGTCCTGCCTTTACAAAAGGGATGGTGTTTGAGAAACCAGGCATTGGGGGAGGGAGGGCATTGATGGTAGTTCTCCTTCCTTCCAAGGTAATCGCCAGTTGTCGCAGGACCTGATTGTGCCTCCAGGTTTAGCGGCCTTGTGAAAGACTGGTTTTATGATGTGCCTAATGTTGCTGGGGTTTGGCAGAGAGAACATGATTGATCTTCTCCAAACCACTGATTTAGGTTCTTGGGTGTGGGAAGAACATCGTAGGTGGCTCTGATGATGAAGCTAAGACGGCTTCCTTCCATCTCCCACAGATCCTTCCATGTAAGTTTACGATGCTCCATGTTTTCCCAGGTAGTCCACTGGCCCTGTTTGGACTGTGAGTGCCTTTGCGCATCTCTCTGCCTCCTCTTGCTGACGGACCTCAGCAACTACCAGCTTTCGTCTCTGGGTGGATGTCTTGTGCCATGTGGCTCAACTTGTCCCGAGTCCAATCCCACCTCTTCCCTGCTGCCCTGTCCTACAATGTCTCCATGCCTGAGAGCAGATTTTGCTTGCTGTACAGCCTCCAATGGGGTCCACTTCCTCCCAGTTGCCAGTCTGGGAGCAGCCGCTCATACCGCATCATCTTGAGACTAGGTCAGGGTCATGTCCAGCCTCACTTTGGTGCATTTGTATTCTTATATGAGGCTAGAGACAGGCGGTTCCAGAGCGCTGTGTCCAAACAAGCCGATGTTGCTGAGGCAACGCGGGAGTCCAAGCCACTTCTTGATGTATGAACTGACTGTCCTCTCCAGCTTCTCGACATTGGTGATGGGGACCTCGTAGACCGTCAGAGGCCACATCAGACGGGGGAGCAATCCATAACTGCAGGAACCACAGTTTCAGCTTACCAGGAAGTGAGGTCTTGTCTATGCTAGCAAGGCCTTTGATGTTTTTTTCCCTTAGTTGGTCACACTGGTCTGAGTCTTTGAGGCTTGCATTGTACTACCATCCTAAACTCTTGACTGGCAGCTCTGACACCATTGGAATGGGTGTTTCATCAATGTGGAATCGCTTGTCTACGATTTTTCCTCTGATGATGGATATGCTCCTGGATTTGCTGGGTTTCAACTTCATCCAGGCCCATGTTATGTTCGCATGAAGCTTTTTCAGCAGGCGCTTGGTACATGCAATGGTTGAGGTCAGGGTGGTCATGTCATCCATGTAGGCGCGAATGGGAGATAGCCGCTGCCCAGACTGCAGCCGCTCTCCTCCTACGACCCACTTGGAAGCTCGGGTGATCACTTCCATCGCCATGGTGAAGGCTAGCAGGGAGATGGTGCAACCTGCCATTATTCCCACTTCCAGTGATTGCCATAATGTTGTGTATTCTGTTGTTTAATACAGAATTGTAAATCTTGGAAGTAGCTTCTGACCAGGTTTGTAATGTTCTTTGGCACATGGAAGAACTCGAAGGCTGTCCAGAGGAGAGAATGGGGAACAAATTAGAGTGAGAAGCTATGAATCCCAAACTTAGATAAAGGCAGTCACACTTGGAAACTTTGAAAAATATTTAAGCAATAAAGGAGTAAAATAGTGATGGTAGATATTTAGGAGATCTCAGTTAAGATACATTCAGTAGGAGATAACAACTCTGGAGAAGGTTGGAATACACTTGGGGAACTAAGGAAGTTAAGGATAGTCTCAAATTGAAAGAAATGTCACGCAGCATTGTGAAGATTAGTGGGAGGCCAGAAGATTTGGATATCTTTAGAAACCAATGAAAGATCATGAAAGCAAAATTATAAATAGGGGAGGAAACAGAGAAAAAATTATATCAAAATAGTCTAAAAACAATGAAAGATAAAGTTTTAAAAAGACACAAAGTGCTGGAGTAAGTCAGCGGGTCAGGCAGCATCTCTGGAGTCCATGAAAAGGTGATGTTTTGGGTCTGGACTGTTCTTCAGACTGATGAGAGAAGGGAGAGAAAGCTGGAAGAGAGAAGAAGCAGAATAAAGCCTGGCAGATAATAGGTTCATACTGGCAAGGGAGCAGGGGGGTGGGGGGGAGGGGGAGTGATAGGCAGGGGGGGAGGGGGGGGTGATAGGCAGATGATGGCAAAGGCCAGAGATGAAAAGGCAGAAGGTGTGAGACAAAAGGACTGAAGAGCTGCAAATTATGAAACTAGAAGAAAGAATGTAGGTGGGAAGGAGAAGGGTAGGGGAGAAATATGTGCAAGTTCAGGTAGGGCACAGTGGAGCGGGGAGTAAATAAAGGGGAGTGCTGTTGTAGGGGAAGAAGGGAGGGGGGAGGGTTTTGTAGTGACCTAAAATTGGAGATTTCAATATTCATACCGTTGGGTTGTAAGCTATTTTAGATTGGTCTTTACATATTTGAACTGTTTATACATAACCAGACATCAGCACCTGAAGCACAGGTTGAATTTGCCCAAGTCTGTCTGGGATAAACCATGTGGACCATATCATAATTAGTTTCTGCTAATCTATATGAACTGCATTTACTTCCAAGTGCTGGATTTTTAACATAGTTGGACGGATTCTTAAAATGTTTGTTTTTAATATTTAATGATATTCATTCTTGATACATAGAATGTGGGGAAATAGTGTAGTAGTGTACATGTTCTGTGCTTGAGAAAGCTTCTGAGAATCAAAACTGTTTATATGAGGTTCTCTTACTGTCCTGTGGCATTTGAAACTTCCTATCCTTTTTCCATTTCTTCCTTTACCCCATCCTTCTAAGATACATAAGAAATAAATCTACACATCAACACTTTCCCACTCTACACCTGATCTCTATATCCCTTGACTCCCACAGTGTTTATATTTCAATTTATTGATCTCAGTCTCAAACATACTCATGATCTTGATATCATTCAGCACTTTGGAGATGGGAATTCCAATGCTTGTCAATTCCCCGATTGACTAAATGTCTTCTTACCTCCAACCCAAAAATTCATGGTTTATGATGAAGGTCTGTAGTTCCTGTAGAAGGGCAGCTGATCGGGTAAAATATGTGACTGCAAGAAGAGGTGGGATCAGAGGGAATGGAGAAGAAAGAGGGCCCTGAGATGCTTAGGCGTTCAAGAGCTTGTGATCGGTGACTCCTGAAAAGGGGAGAAAATTTGTAGGAAGATAGGAATGAAGTTGTAAAGAGGACCACCTCTGTATTGAGATGATGTCTGTCATTTTTGGATTAAAGAGGCAAAGTGGATGTATTTTGAAGTGCGTGATGTTGAATGAGAATGTCTGAATGAGGCAAGAACCATGGCTCGAAGGTCACCAAATATCTTGGACATATTTGCACTCATGGTAGATGAAGGATGAAAATTGTGTTTAAATTCACATGGAATGAATCAAAATCAGACGTTGCTCAGGAAAAAAATCTTGAAACGTAATCATTTCTGTAGGCATGCATGAATCTTTAGTCAATATAAAGGATTGCTGAAAGTGTGGGGCATAATTCATAATTCAATTTGCCTCATCTTCAGGTCTGAGATAATAGGTTCATACTGGCAAGGGAGCGGGGGGGGGGGGGGGGGGAATGATAGGCAGGGGGGGAGGGGGGGTGATAGGCCGATGATGGCAAAGGCCAGAGATGAAAAGGCAGAAGGTGTGAGACAAAAGGACTGAAGAGCTGCAAATTATGAAACTAGAAGAAAGAATGTAGGTGGGAAGGAGAAGGGTAGGGGAGAAATATGTGCAAGTTCAGGTAGGGCACAGGGGAGCGGGGAGTAAATAAAGGGGAGTGCTGTTGTAGGGGAAGAAGGGAGAGGGGAGGGTTTTGTAGTGACCTAAAATTGGAGATTTCAATATTCATACCGTTGGGTTGTAAGCTACCCAAATGGAATACGAGGTCTTATTCTGCGAGTTTGCATGAGGCCTCACTGGAGGAGTCCCTGGACAGAAAGGTCGGTATAGGAATGCAAAGAGGGGAGTTAAAAATCAGGAGATCCTGTAGACCTTAGCAGACCAAGCACAAGTATTCCATGAAATGGTTGCTGTCAACTTACTTTGAGGATATGACTGGAGAATTAATAATAGAAAATAGATAAGTGGCAG
>CM075978.1:179661425-179725017 GCA_038087875.1 Malacoraja senta
TTAATGGAGTTTAATGCAGATAAATGTGAGGTGTTACACTTTGGGAAGTCAAACCAAGGCAGGACCTTCACAGTGAATTACAGGGCCCATGACACTGTTGTAGAGCAGAGGTTTCCAGGAGAGAATGTACATAATTTCTTGAAAATGGCATCACAGGTAGATAGGGTCGTCAAGAATGCCTTTGGTACATTGGCCTTCATCAGTCAGGGTATTGTGTGTAGAAGTTGGGATGTTCTGTTACATCCAAATGTCTTTAAAATGTTGTTATGGTACCTGCCTCATCTACTCCTCTGACAGCTCTGTCCATATAGCCACCACCCTCTATGTAAATTTGTTTTTGCGCTGAGAAGATATATGAGGATATTGAAAGGACTTGAGGCCATGAGCTCTCAGGAGAGGCTAGGCAGGCTCGGACTTTATTCCTTGGAGCGCAGGAGGCTGAGTGGTAATCTTAAAGAGGTGTATCAGATCATGAGGGGAATAGATAGGATGAATGCACAGAGTATTTTACCCAGAGTAGGGGAATCAAGAAGCAGAGGACATGAGTTTAAGGTGATAGGTAAAAGATAGGAACCAGAGGAAAATAAAATTCACATAGCTATATGGACCGACCTGCCAGAGGAATAGAAGAGGCAGATACTATAACAACATTTAAATGATATCTGGACTGGTACATGGATGGGAATGGTTTAGAGGGATATAGGCCAAATATTCTAGACATACCATCTTGGTCGACAGGGGCAAGTTGGGCTGAAGGGCTTGTTTCCTTGACTCTGTTTAAACTCAGCAACTCCTTCTACATCTGGTTGAAGCATGATAAATAATATGTTGCAGTGGTATAAGCTGAGGCATGGTAATTGGCCCAGACACGGCAGCAGCTTCATGCAGGGTCACTGGATTCTGAAGCTGCTCTCAGAGAACAGAAGAAACCTTCATTTAACTTCTAATGCGACCTACTAGATTGGACATGGAAATATCCACTGGGAATCAAACCTATGGCACCATGTGAGGTTCCTTATGGTTGTTTCTGTTTGGGATTCCCCTGAACGATCGCTGTTTCACTGCGACAGAATCTTTGGCATCTTTGAATAGTCCGTTATAAGCATCATGCTCGTTGTTGTCTTATATTTCACACCCTTTAATTCAGTGCGAAGCATTTGCTTGGAATCAAACACACAAACCCAGAGCCAACTGACAAGTGGCAAAGCAACAATAGAACAGAGCAACAGAAATTATGGGATTCAGTGAGAAGGGCATTAAATAAGTACATGTGCCGTTCTGGGTCCAAACCTTTCTTCAAAAGAAAGCCTTCTTCTGAACAAGGGTTTTGACCCAAAACTTCACCCGTTCCTTTCCTCCAGTGATGCTGCCTGACCCGCTGAGTTACTCCAGCTTTTTGTGGCTATCTTTGGTGGCATCTGCAGTTCTTTCCCACACATTAAACATGTACAGTTGGTTCAGAAAGTCGATGGTCTAGGAGTATACATTAGCACCCAGTGCCAAGACCTGCTTTATACCTGAACTGACATTTAATACGTCCATATATTCCTTCGCTATCGCCTCTTCCACAGACAACAATGGACCATTGTGGCCTCCACCTTTCCTTGGCCACCATTGCGGCTCTGATTTGTTCTGAACCTTTTCATCTCTAGTTTCCCTCTCCCTTGGCTCTCAGTCTGAAGAAGGGTCTCGACCGAAACATCACCTATTCCTTTTCTCCAAAGATGCTGCCCGACCGCTGAGTTCCTCCTGCATTTTGCGTTTATCTTCGGTGTAAACCAGCATCTGCAGTTCATCCCTAAACATTGAATAGTGCTATGCTGTGAAGAGCCAGATCCGGTGTACCGTATGTTACCAAGTGGCTGTTCACTTTAGGATCAGGATCTGAGTCCATACTTGACTTCTCTGAATGCTTTTCCTGCTTGTGGCCTTGAAATGCACAAAGCTGGCGTTGACCTGATGAAGTGAAGGCATGTCAGTGTTGCAGTGGGCCTTGAACTCTCACTGCCCGGTGTCCTGACATTATTTATACAACGTTTGCCATCTTGAGACTGCGGACACCTGGGAGCCCCGAGGATGAAAGCTGCAGCGAGGTTAACGGCAGAGCGGTGCCCAGAAACGTGAAGAGAAGCGAAACTCCGGGAGCATCTCTGCCCCGGTGGTCGATTATTTAAAAAAACCCGTTAACAATGGTGGGTGTGTAAATGCTTAACTGTTATCCTGGCAGTTTCTGGTGTATGGCACTGAATGAGAATTATGGGTGCTGAAAGAAGGCTAGGCCGGACTGAAATTCAAAAACGCTCCGCATCATTTTCACTGCTGGGGATCTACAGCGGGGCGGGCGGGCGGGCGAAACCGCTCTCCATCCATTTATCCACCAGCAGTCGCTTCCAGCCCCCACCCCCACGGCCAGGGCTGCACTCTGTGTGGAGCCGAGAGGCGGGGGTGGTGGGGCATCGACAATCTCCTCGCCCGTCTTTCCACTAAGTTCCGCTGCTTTGGAAAGATGCGATCGAATGGAGCGGATGGCAGCCTGAGTTAATAATAGCCGGAGGCTGGGGTTGTCAGTCAGGGCAGCCCACTGCTTCCCCTTTATATCGCTCTATCCCTTCCCTATTCCGTTTTAGACCCGCGTCTCCGCTGTTTCACAAGCCAGGCTTCACTTCCCATAAAGCCACCGGCATTTGGCGTGCTCTACAACCCGTTGAAGAAACTAAGGACCGCGACGGAAGACGTTTAAACCAAACTCAGCCCCGTGGTCTCAGTGTTCAATCTTTTGAGAACACTTTTGTAGCGATTGTCATGTAAGTTGGATGATTTTATTTCTCCTCTACCTATCTGTAACCTGACCAAGCAAGGCTTTCTTCGATCAGAGAACACTTTGTTCAGGCAGGCGTTTCATTGTATGTGCGCGGTTTTTATTAAAGATACAGTGTAGCGCGAATGCTGCTGGTTGTATCCAAACTAGGGAAATTTCTGTGGCAGGGAGGAACGCTGTGTCAAGCAAGAGTGAGAATGAGAATCAGCGCCAGGATTCGAGTGTGAGGGAGAGGGAGAGATGGGAAATGGGGTAACTGTTATTGCTGGGGCGAGTGCCGACTGGTATTGTCTTCGATGAATAAAATTGGCACTTGGGCCATTACGAAGGAGGCGCGATTTATGCACGTGTAATTTTGAGTAATACGAGATCGTTATTATCATTTTTATGCCAAGGATTGTCGAGTAAGTATTCAGGTCTGAAAATATGTTATTAAAAAATAGCGTTGGAAGTGCTTTCCTTTGTTTTACATACTGTACAGTTTATGTCGAGTGCGGTCCTATCTGTCATCTTTCAAGCACTCCCATTCTCTCCCCAATGCGCCGTGAGTTTCCTATTGTGTCTGGAACTGACACACCCACCGTCGGGAATCCGATCGGTCTCGGCGGCTGGAATGCCGAGTCTTAATCAAATGGCAGGCAAGGGATGTGGGAAATGGTCGCGGGGTGCAGGAGGTAAAATACTGTACTTATGAAGCTCAGTTAACCAAACAACTGTCTCAAACCGCAGCATTATGTCGCCTACCCAGCTTCAATGCAGCTTAGTCTACACGGACTTTCAAATTTCCAGGTTTAAAAAAAAAGAAAACCGCGATGCATAGCGGCCGATAGTTTTAGTTTGATGTGTTTGAAACCAGAAGAAAAATGCCTTTTGAAGAACAACAGTAGTATGTAGGAAGGAACTGCAGATGCTGGTTTAGTCCTCGATTAAAACACTGCTCAATTTTAATCCAAGACCCTGTAAATTGTACAGCATATGCACACCTTTGCATTTAGAACAAAGTGTTTGCTGTATTAGTACTGATCAGAGCTTATTACACAAACATATGAAAAGCAAGCACCGTTTCTGTGTTAAATGAAATGGAGAAACGGGTCAAGTAATCTCCCTTGAGAGCCCAAAATACATCACCCGTCCCTCTCCATGTCACACACCTTATGTAGGGTGGAAATCTATTGTTTCTTCATCTTCAACATATAGGGATCCATAGTTCAAGATGTTCTGATAAACATTTTTCCAGGTTCCCCTCTCAGTTTCTCCTCCACTGCAAGAGAAATAAACAGTCTATCCATTCCCTCCTGGTAACAGACACATTATATCCCAGGCAGCACCCTGATGAATAAGCTCTATCTAGTACAATCATATACTTTCTATAGTACATCTATAGTACTACACACAGTACTCTAGCTGTGGCCTAACTGAGTTTAATATATTTATTCCATCACTCACCTCCCTGCTCTTGTATTCTATGCACTGGCTAATGAAGGTAAGTGTAACACTATCAAGAGCAGAGAAGACACAGGAGCCACTAGTAAGTTAAACTCAAAAAGGCTTTTCCTACAATCCTGATAAACAAGTACAAGGCTCAGCATGCAAAAATCCACGACTGTGCCAAGACAGCGGCAATCATCAGCACTTAAATAGGGAACTCAATAAGTAACACAAATGATAATGTCACACAGGTGAAAATACTTAAACATAATTGAACAAAAGACAATAAAGTCTATGCCAGCCTTAGTGATCAGCAGGCACTGTGATAAGTAGGTATTCTAACTGCCTCTTTTTAATCTACCAGTCCTGCCACTTTCAGAGATCCTTAGATATGCTACAGGGTCCATCTGAATGCACTTAAGGAGGACTAAATTGTGTCCTGTCCTTAATAGTCCTCCCCAAGTGCACCACTTCACACTTACCAAGGCTAATGTCCATTTTCTACAGATCTTCCCATCTTACCAACAGGACAATATAACCCAGCAGCTTAAGACGACCAACACTATTAACACTGTCTATTTTGATATCATCTACAAAGTTACTGATCCTACCGCCTCTATTCATATCCAAATTGATAATGTATATGTTAAAGATCCCAGCACCAATCTCTTGGGTGCATTAGTAGTCACAGACTTCTCATCAGAAAACAACCCTTCACAATCACCCAAAACCTCCTATAACCAAGACAATTTTGGATCCAATTTGCCAATGCAATGTTTTCTCAGCAAATAAACAGAAGCTGTTGCATGAAAATCTCCTGACATTAGCACATAAGTGACAGGAGCAGAATTAGGGCATTCGGCCATCAAGTCATTCAATCATGGCTGATCTATCTCCCCTAACTCCATTCCCTGCCTTCTCCCCATAACCCCTGACACCCGTACTAATCAAGGACATCCCAAGAGTTGTAACATATTGCACCAGTCATCCATGCGGGAATGTTGTTGAAGACTGAAGTACATGTAGACTATATCAACTACTGTCCTCATCAATGCTTTATGATATCTCTTTAAAAAATCTGTCAAGTTGGTCAGACAGAATCTCCTCCTGTCAAAGTCCGTGTAGCACTTAGGGATGGTTTCAAATCTCTTTTTGTTTCTAAATTGTCAAGCATCATACTAAATGGAATAAAACATCCATTGAGTGTTGGAAGAGAGATATTACTGAGAGATAGTACGTGCATTTATGTAATGTTCTTAATGACTCTAGGACATGCCAAAGCACTTTACAACCATTAAAGTACTTATTTTGAGATGTCATTACTGTAAGAAAATAAATTAAAGATTTTGATTCTCTTTATGAGGCTTGTTTTGGAAGCTGTGATGTGTACTGGTTAATGTTCCACTGCTTTAAAACGTTTTTCTTGTATAGCAGGAATAGTATTATGCAAATGGTTCAGTGGGTAAACGAGTCAAATAATAGAGAACTGTCTCAGATTCAATGCCTGATTTGTATTAAGTTTACAGATCTCCGCTCAGGGCAATAGTTTTGGACACAATAAGTACCTTTGGGCTCCCAAAAAAGAGGCTGAAAATATTTTCTACTGCATTCAATCATAAATGCCGAGTGGATGATCCATTTTGGTTGCCTCCAGTGTTCCCCTTCATCACATTTGCCTGTTTAAACCCTTTATGATTCAATCTGTATGCATTTTAGAAATGGTTGAACTTTACAGAAATATCTGTGGGACTAGACAACAAAATGTAGAGCTATGAATCACTGTTCTTTGGCACCACTAGCCAGAGCTACCACACTAGCACCTGTCCCATAATATGAAAAATTGACCGTCTCCCACTGTTGAACTCCCACCATTAATATCTTGGATGTGCAGACACAAGAAACTGCAGATGCAAGGATCTTGAGAAAATCAAAGTGCTGGAAGAACTCAATGTGTCGGGCAGCATCTTTGGAGATCATGAACAGATGGCCTTTTGGGTCGGGACCCTTCTTCCAACTGGGAGGGGGCCGGGGGAGAAAGGTGGGGGTGGGTCAACGCCTGCCAAGTGATAGGTTTATACAGGTGAGGAGGCAGGTGTACATTGGCAGATGGGTGGAGTAAGTGAGAAAGGCTAGAGGTGAAAAGGAGGCAAAAAAGTGCCAGATTAAGATAGAAGAAGAGAAAAATGGAAAGCCAGAGGGAGAGATATGAGTGGAAGGGGACAGCAGAAGAGAAAAGAAGGGGAACAAAAGGGTATGAAGGGCAGGAAAGGAGCAGAGAGACTGGAGGGGTGGAAATGGGGAGAGAAATCGATGCGTACGGGTTGGGGGTGAATGGGAAAGAGAGGACAGTGGAAGTCAGTACTTGAAATTGGAGAATTCAGTGTTCATAGCATTGGGATTTTAACTACCCAGTGGATTAGAAATTACAGTTCCTCCAGTTTGCATGATTTTATCTCCCCTTCCTATTCCCATACTAATCTTTCTGTCCTTGGCTTTCTCTGGCCAGAGTGAGTGTAATGGGAAGCACATGCAAACGTAATGGGAAGCTTTCTGTTTCCCATTCTTTCGTTTGGACTCCATTTTGGACTGTGTTATCATGTACATGGGAGATATTCTGTCAAGGGGCTTGTCCTGGTTCAAACTGATCGGGGAGTGCCCATCCTCCTGTCCAACACAGAGGCAATGGTATCCCTGAGCATTGTAAGGATGTCAGAGATTTTCCAATTGGGTGCAGCGCAGGTCAAATCCACATGGATCATATGCCCCAGAACAGAACTGAGTAGATTGGCAGTGGCTTGGATAGAATTATTATTCACATTTAACCATGAGATGGGTCACAAATTACTGACCTTCATCTCTCACTGTCCCCCCACCACAACCCCACACCCAACTTCTGCTTGTAGATGAATGAATGAATGAATGAATAAGTTTATTGGCCAAATATTCACAAACAAGGAATTTGCCTTGGTGATGTCCTTCTTCAAGGATTCTGATATGCTACCAGCTAGAATTGTACACTTTGAACTGGTCTGTGCCTATCCAGACCTAAGGATCAGGGTACAATTCTGCCAGAAAGTTACTGGCTTTGGGAGTTTTATTCCGCTCAAGGGAATGGTTAGAGTATGCCAGCAACTCCAGAATCAATGGCTCGTCCAGACTCCACTCTCCTTCCTAAAACCACTGAGGTACTAGGACAAGGAAGATGTGCAGAAGGGTAAATAGTTGATGTGGGCAGAATGATGTTTTAGAATCAAGGATCCAATTTTAATTTATTTCTTTCTCACCCCCCCCCCCTCCCTCCACCCCCCCCCATCCCCCCATCCCCCCTACAATCAGTCTGAGGAAGGCTGCTGACCAGTAACGTCATCTATCTATGTTTTCCAGGGATGCTGCCTGACCCACTGAGTTACTCCAACACTTTGTGTCATTTTTTGTAAACCAGCATGTGCAATTCTACAGCCAAATTTAATTAATGTCTGAATGTCTAACGTTTTAATATTATGTTTTGTAGGAAGATTTAAATGTTGAGAACACTATAGTTGCTTTTGTGCCGTTTTGGGGATCTGGAATAGATAGCACCACACAGGGAGAAGCCAACAGTGGGAGGAAGTTGGCTTGTCTTTATTCATTAGCAGAGGTAGGTCTTGGCTGCCAAGGGGAATCTGTCATTTTCCCACAAGGTTGCAGAAGAGAATCCTTCTAGCGGCTATGCTAATGGAATCTGACAGCAGATTTTACAATACCAGGTTATATCTGAATGAAGGACCTTGTGTGAAATTCCTTCCCAGCACAACCAGTGGCACAGTGGCACAGTGGCACTTCAGTGATCTGGATTCAATCTTGACTTCCAGTGTTGTCTGCTGTTGTAGTGGAGGCTGAGACAACTGTTGCAGAGGAACTTTCTGAGTAGGGGAGGGGGGGGGGGCAAGCATCAACAGAGGGATTAAGGAAGCACTCAGGAAGGGAAGCACAAGGACAGATTATGTGCAACTTGAATCGCTTCTAGCAGAGGAAGCACCAGCCAACAACTGATATCACCATAAAAAGTGGAACACTGTGAAGCTTTTCATATTTCCATACTTCCTTGTGATATGGCGGGATGCAATTTCAACTCATAGGATTAATGCCAGCTCATTAGAGCAATTCCATGCTGCCTCTAATTTTCCATGTAATTTGCTCCCCCACATTCCAATCAACTCCTCCCATATTCCACCATTCACCCCACACACTAATGCCAATCACAGTGGCGAATGAATCAACCATCTTGCATGTTTTTGGGAAGTGGGAGGAAACCGGAGCACTCGGGGGTAACCCCGGGGTTACAGAGAGAACGTGCAAACTCCACACAGACAACACTGGAACAAGATTGAATCCAGATCACTGAAGTACCACTGTGCCACTGGTTGTGCTGGGAAGGAATCTCACACAAGGTCCTTCATTCAGATATAACCTGGTATTGTTGGGTGGGTGTCGAGTCACTGACATGGTGAAGGGTCAGGCACATTTCAAGTGTTGCTATTGCACCAGCTGCTGTTTTTCGAATGAGACGGGCTATTCTTCCAGCAGGGGTTGGACAAGGAGGCAGATTTATATGATTTTCCTCAGTGCCCATTCTACAGCCAGATTTGGTGATGGAACAACTAATTGGTGAACTAGGAAGATCATACTGTCACAGTGCTGATATCAGCTATTGATGGGAAACCAATCAGTGCCCAGTTATTCTCCAATCAAAAATAATTTTGAGATCTTTATCTAGTCCTAAATGGTCAATGGTAATGCCATTGAGTCTCAGGAGGATCTGGCATGTCCCCCATTAGTTGCAGATGGTTGCCCTCAGAAAATACCCTTAACAGAGTAGATATAGGAATGATGTTTCCCTAGAACAGGGATCTCAAAAGATCAGGTCAGCCGTTCAGGACAGAGGTGAGCAGAAATTTCTTCATCAGGAAAGTGGTTTTTCCTTGGATTCCTGTACGCAGTATGGATGAGGAAGCACTCAATCAATGATTATTCTCAAGGTAAAGATCAACTGATTTTTTTAGATATTAAGAAAAGCAAGGGTTAGGGCAGGAAAGTGGGGCTGAGATAAAAGATTAACCTTGATCTTATTTAACGGTGGATCAGGTGTGATGGGCTGAATGGCCTGTACCTACGTCAGAGACTTCATTATGTTAGAATATACTGATATGGCATCATAGTAAATTGGGACCTTAATCTCCAAAGTAAAAGACCCACCAGCTTTAGGGGGACGAGGTGACTTTTAAGTTATTTATTCATTGGACATAGATGTTAATATGAAGTAAGGCTGGAATTTATTGTCCATCCCAAAGTGATGTGGATTTCAATGGCTCTCTAGCACATTTGACGTCAATTAATTGTCAGCTCTTACTGGGCATGTAGTCGCATATGGGTAAAGGCAAGAGAGACAACAAATTTCATTCCTGAAAGAGCATCATTGAGCCAGAAGGGATTTTATGTCAATCTGCTCACTATTATTGACATTAGCTTTTACTGAGTTTTTTTTTACCCTAGATTTATTTCATTTCTTTGCTTAAATTCTTTGTGTCTCATGGTGGGATTGAAACTTATGTTCTTAATGATCGTTGGATCGTTGGAGTATTGTAACTGACCTTTGATAGTATCATACCCTGACTTCACGACTGTGTGGGTGTAGAGTCAGTAGAGTGGGATCCTCCAGAGAATTCCTGCACTATATTTTATGTCCTGTGGCTAATGCGATTTTTTTCATTATTTGGCACCATCTCCCTTCTCCTGGATTTGTTTAGACTACTGTAATTTGTAATTGTAATTGTAACTAATTTATTAGCCAAGTATGTAAAAGCATACAAGGAATTTGATTTGCCATACAGTCATACCAAGAAAGCAACACGACACACAACTACATAAAAAACAACATAAACATCCACCACAGCTCACTGTGAAGGAAGGCAATAAAGTATTATCTTCTTCCCTCCTTTTCTCCCGCGGCCGGGGCAGTCGAACCATCCGCAGTCGGGGCGATCGAAGCTCCCGTGTTGGATCGATCGAAGCTCCCGCGATCAGGGCGGTCGAAGCTCTCGCAGTTGGAGCTCCCGAGGTCGATTCCCACCGCCAGCCCCATGATGTTAGGAGATACGATACAGAAAAAGTCGCATCTCCACCGAGGAAAGAGATTTAAAAAGGTTTCCCCCCCCCACATAATACAGAACTAAAGATACACTAAAAACATACATTTAACAACAGACTAAAAACAACAAAAAAAGAAAAGACTGTTGGCGAGGCTGCCATCGTATGGCACCACTATTATGCTATAGGCACCGGGCATATCCTCATACCTGTTAGGTTCCGTCTGTACAGCAGTCAATAATGATTCTGAGAGAATTTCATGACCCGTAAAGGCATGAAATCTCATCTTGAGGATCCAGATTTCTCTGCTCCTACAGCTGCGAATAATCTCTGCATCATGACCAGGAACATGGATTCAAATAAAGTCAAAGAAAGAGAAGACATAGAGTGCTGGAGTAGCTCAGTGGGTCAAGCAGCATCTCAGGAAAACATGGATAGGTGACATTTTGGGTCAAGACCCTTCTTCAGACTGGTATTTAAAGAAAGGGAATTTAGTATGGTGGACACTGTTAACTGCCTCAGTATGTAAAGATCATGTGAGCCTCCTGGATTCATGGCTTCTGCTGTGGAATATTTTGGCTTACGGGAGCTGCATGTTCAGGGAGCAATGATCCTTGTGATTCACTACCTGTGCCAGGTTCACAAGTGGAGCAGATCATATTACATGGTAAAGTTTGCTACCCGTACACCTTCTGGAAGTCTGCATTCGCATGCTTCCTGGTCCCTGCTCAAGGAGATGGAATCGACCTACCTTCTACTTCTATTTGGTACTGACCTCCCTGTGTGCTGCTTACTTTGAAATATGACATAGATCAGCCGGACAATCAGATTGTTGAAAGTGCCAGTTCACCTTTAACATTGACATAGTCTTGGAGTGTAGTGGTCTTCAGACAGTGGGGAATATCTGGGAAGATAAATTCTCCTGTGAAGTGGACGTTCTCTCCTCCAGTCAGCTTCTTTGCTGGCTCTCCTAGGCTTTGGGCCTTTTCTTGTCACTGCTAAATGTACTTTTTCCACCCCTGCTAGACCACCATTAAGTATTGATAGGCAGAAAGTAGATGGCTTCACCTTAGCAGTGTTCTGAACAATCCTAAACATCCACAACATTAAGGATCCATTTGCCTAACTCCACAAGCTCAGCTCCAAAGTCTGCTAATGACTGATGATTGCCCTAAACACCATGGGTATGGAGTGTACTGCTACAGTTAAGACCACACTATGTGCTAATTTTATAGATGTGATACAATTCCCAATTGAGAGGAAATGGTGTTGATATATGTTTTACTATTTCAAGTGCATGGATGACCCTTTATGACCCTATAGAAAGAAACTGCAGATGCTGGTTTATACTGAAGAGAGACACAAAGTGCTGGAGTAACTCCAGCACTTTGTGTCTAACTTATTGACCCTAACTGTAGTTTGACATTCCATTTCACAATGTTCATGGGCTGTTATTGGTTACACAATGGATGACTTGTGTAGCACTTTAAAAAGCAAGCACTGCCAAGCATTACGGAATGCATAGCTGGACACAGGATCAACACCATCTTTAAATTTGCCGATGAGGCCATCATTGTTGAACTAAGAACGGGTAACAATGAGTCAGAGTGCAAGAGTGAAATCGATAATCTGATTAAATAGTGCCAGAGCAGCAATTTTTCTCTTAACCTTAGCAAGATCAAGGAGCTAATTGTTGATTTCAAGAAGGATAAGCTGAGCATCCATAAAGTTATCTTCATCAGTGAATCTGCAGTTGGAGAGAGTCACCAGCTTCTAGTTCCTGAGTGTGTACATCGCTGATCATGTGTCCTGGGCCCAGCACCCTGATGCAATGACAAAGAAAGCTCATCAACACTTCTACTTCCTCAGAAGTTTAATGAAATTTGATATATTGGTGAATACTCCATCAAACTGCTATATGTGTATGGTAGAGAGCACACTGACTGGTTACATCACAGCCCCCAAGAACCAAGGAGGCTGTAGAAAGTGGGAGACACTGCCCAGTGCATCAGAGGTATTGACCATCAAAGAAACCTATTCGGAAGTGCTGCCTCGATATGGCAGTTAGTATCAATAACGACCAATACCACTCTGGCCAAGCTCTAATTTTGCTGCTACCACTGGGAAGGTGCAGGACCTTATTACCTCCAGGTTCAAGAACAATTTCTTCCCATCAACCATTAGGCTCTTGAAACACACTGCACAGCCCTAACCACAACTCTATCTCAGCAACAAATTATTGTGCACTTTGTTTAGATATTTTGGTAAAGGGCCTGTCCCACTTGGGCGACCTAATCCGCGAGTTCTGGCGAGTTTGCCCTCGACTCATACTCGCTGCATGGTCGACACGAGGTCGTAGGAGGTCTTCGTAACTCTCCTTCATGCTCGAGAGTGGTCTCCGCGTACTCGAGGCCTCAGCTAGGTCGCGACATTTTAAAAAAGATATGTTAAAAAATGCCCACGAGTAAAAAAAAGTCGCCATGGAAAGCTAGTCGTAGCTAGTCGAAGCTGGTCTTCAACATAGTCGAAGGAGGTCGAAGGAGGTCTTCTACATAGTCGAAGGAGGTCTTCAACATGTCATTTTTTCAAACTCTTCTAAACTCGCCCATTAGGTCGCCCAAGTGGGACAGCCTCTTTATGTACTTCAGTTACCTAGTATTACTCATAATTTATTGTGCTATTCATGATTGTATATTTATTTGTCAGTTAGTGAGCCTGTAAAGCTGGAGCAGGTAAGAATATCTTTTCTCCTTTCCCGATGCATATGACAAGTAAAGATTCTTGATCCTATTGTTCACTTGTCACCTTGGCCCATCTTCATGAGTCCTCGTGGTGGTCAAATGCATGCACACGCACACACACAGGGAGCACGCACACACACTAGGGAGCCGCCCTGGGCTACTATCTACCTCACTGGAGACCGGACTTTATCTTGCACATAAACATTATTCCCTTTATCACGTATCTGTATACCGTGGATGACTCAAATTGTAATAATATATAGTCTTTCCGGTGACTGGTTAGAATGCAACAAAAGCTTTTCACTGTACACCTGTACATGTGACAATAAATTAAACAAACTAACTAACTAACACACAAACACATGCAGATTCTCAAGGAGAGTGTCTGTGCGTCTGTATAAATGGGTGTGTTTACCAGCTAGCAGGCGGGCGATGCCTACATGCTGGGTGGCACCAACACATGAGTCCACTTGCATGAGTGTTAATGTACATGCCGCAGAGCCTGGTTTCCAGTCCCCTGGATGAAGTGGGTAAGCTCTCTCTGTGAGCCATATGTTATGATTCATACGCAGTGGCTATTCTCCACATGGGTAACCTCGACTACACTATTTGAATTTTCAGGACTTGGAATGTTAATTTCCTCATGACAGACCCAAGCAATATATCTAAATGTCATATCATATTTTGGGAACCAAAATTACAAGACCATAACATAATTGCCTTTTATACATAATCAATATTCTTTCTTCGAAGTTGTTGCCTTCACTGCGGTGCCTGCAGTCTCTTGCCTCACAACATTACCAACCTGCTAAAGCAGACAAGAGACATCTCAAAGCACTCATGCTTGTCCTCTTGATCATAGCACAGTGGCGCAGTGGTAGCATCGCTGCCTTACAGCACCAGAGACCCGGGTTTGATCCTGACTACAGGTGCTGTCTGTACGGAGTTTGTTTGTACGTTCTCCCTGTGACCACGTGGGTTTTCTCCGGATGCTCTGGTTTTCTCCCACACTCAAGACCTACAGGTTTGTGGGTTAATTGGCTTTTGGAAATTGTAAATTGTCACTAGTGTGTAGGTTAGTGCTAGCGTACGGGATGATCGCTGGTCAGTGCTGACTCAGTGGGCCGAAGGGACTGTTTCCGCGCTGTACTCTAAACTCTAAAGTCTTGAATTGGACAATTGGATTGGAAAAGCTGTCCATTTCATGGATCTGGCTCCCTCATTCAGTATGCGCTTGTTTCCTGCAGTGGTAGTAGTGCTCATGAAAGGGCTTGAAATTGAAACTCAACCATGCAAGTACTTCTTAATTTATATATAACAACAGATTATTGATGTGTGCTAAAGGAAATCAGCCCAGAGCAATAGGAATCATGCCACAAATAGAAACATCCTACATTTATCTCAAGTTTCTGCAAAACAGCAAAAACATGGGCAAACGTAATGGAAGAAATGTGATAAAGAACCCTTCCAATGAAGGTTAAAAATAGATTTTAGAAGGTTAAAAACAAGATGAGATATTGGAAAAAAATCAAAATTATCCATGCTAGCAGCCATGTGAAAGGATGCTTTAGTCTCTCTGCATCAGTGGATACGATGGGATCGGACTGTGACTGGGTAGATAGCAAACAGATCAATGAAGCAAACAAAGGAGAAGTAATTTAAGAAACCTTGGTCCAGATCTTGCTGGAGTGGGTCAATTTTGTAGTGTGTAGAGTTTGATGTTGTCAGGCATTTATCAAGGCATACAATGTTAATTTAGTCCCCATAGAAATGCCTGATATCTTTGTGACCAGATTTGTGGATGGTGTGACTATAGGTGGAGGGACAGGTGGTGTTGAGGAAGCAGGGAGGCGGCAGAAAGACTTGGGACAGGTTGGAAGAGTGAGAAAAGAAGTGTGGTCAACTACGATGTAGCAATATCACTGCATGGGTGCAGCACTTATGGGTATGACTGAAGGACTCGAGGTGTGATGTGATACTGCTTCCATTAAATGAGGTTGGGATCCTGATAAACTGCTTTAAGTGAGCCTTCCTTCCCCCTGATATGAAAATGACTGCAGCACAATGTCAGAGAAAAGGATTAGGAAGGAATAATGTAGCATATAAATAAAAAGCTCGTACTTCAAAACTAGATGGGACTTAAAGTAATACAACCACCCAGTCCAGGTGCTGAGGAAAGAAGCTGAGGGGCTCTGACCACAATTTTCCAATCCTCATTGGATCTGGAAGTAGTAAGGACAGCTGGGGTATTGCCATTGTTCGAACCGTCGGTTAATGATAATCCAAAACACACCGGGCTAGTCAGGCTAATTTTTTAGAGGGGATGATTCAACACAAAAGGAATTTGCTTTTTGAAAAGTATGGATTAATGCTGAACCTCTTCATGAATTTGCCGATGCAAACTCATACTTAAATAGATGATATATTGTTGGATGAAGAAGTGGAAGGGTTGTTGTTGTGTAAATGAGCATTGCAGGTTTTGACAAACCACTACATATAAGTTATTTGTTCAATTGGTGGATATGTGCTTGGCCAAGCTTGAGAAAGCAAAGGGTTGAGGAAGTAATGTTGTTTTTCTGACTGGAAGGAAATGCACACCAGTTTCCTTTAGAGATGGGCTTTGAGACTACTGGTCTTTCAAAGCCCAGGAACATAAATAGGAGGATATAACTGAACTGATGAAATGGGCAGACACCTTTATTTAATGCAGATAAGTGTGAAGGGTTATATTCTGCTCGGGAGAATGAGGAAAGGCAACATAAATATGATTTTAAGGATTGTGAAAGAATAGAGAGTGCTAGTAGTACACATATATAATTATTTGCAGGTGGCAGGATAGTTCTGTGCAGGCTGCATAAACAAAAAGAATACAGGATTCTTGGCTTTATAAATAGCAGCAGAGAATACAAAAGCAAGGAAGTTATGCTAAACTTTGAGAAGAGTCTGGTTAAGCTGCAGCTGGAGCATTGTGGTTATGTCTGAGCACTGCACAATCGGAATGATCTCAGCAACTTGGAAAATATGCACAAAGGAAGGGATAGCAGTTATGTCGCAAAACGGTAAGTTGGATTGTTCAAGTCAGAACAAAGAAGATTAACGGGATATCAAGTGTGATCAAAATCATGAAAATGTTTAATTACGTAAGGAAGAATAAATTGCTTTAATTAGTCATTCATTTAATTAATCATTCATTGAATATCTTTAATTCAAAATTAATCTCAGCCTAGGAGCTACGATTCTCCAACTTTGGGAACATCTTTGCGAATCTACTCTGCTCTCTCTCAAGTGCAGTTCCATCCTTTCAGTCATTGGGTGGTGAGAAGTGTACACATTTTTCTCGCTGTAGCCTAGGATCGCTAATATATGGTCATTAACAAAAGACAAAGGAATATCAAAGAGGGTGGTATATTTTCATGCGGTATACATGAATTTTATCAAGGTATTTAACCATGTGCAGGTTGATTAATAAAGTAATACCCCAGGAATCCAAGGGAAAGTAGCAAATTGGATTAATGTTTGGTTCAGTAGCAAAAAGCAATGTTTCATCATTTCTGGATGCCTTGCTATTTGTGGTGTAAGTAACTTGTTTTAGACTTAAATACAGGGAGGCTTATTTATAAGCCATTTGCTGATGATAATTGACACTGCCAGTGTGGTTGATAATTAGTTTAGTTTAACGATACAGCGCATAAACAGGCTCTTCGGCTCACCGAGTCTACACCGACCAGCGATCCCCACACACTAACACTATCCTACACACACTTGGAACAATTTTCAATTATACCAAGCCAATTAACCTGCAAACCTGCACATCTTTGGAGTGTGAGAGAAAACCGGAGAAAGCACAGGCAGGTCACGGAGAGAACTTACAAACTACATACAGACAAGCACACATAATCAGGATCGGACTCGGGTCTCTGGTGCTGGAAGGCAACACCACTATCGCTGCACCACCGTGCCGCCCCGATAATGAGGGAGAACATTCTGGATTATGGGAATATAAAAATTGGAATGGTTATACGGGATAAAAAATTGGCAATTCACATCTGAAACAATATGAGTTTTGGGGAGGGCAAGCTGGTCAGGCAATACTTGATAAATTAGAAGATATTAATCAGTATGAAGGCATGGAGGAGTCTTGGGGTGCATGTCTAGAAATCTCTGAAGGTAACAGGACATTCCCTTTCTTGGCCAGGGTTTAGGAAGCCAGAGGAGGGAGCTACTGTCAGAACTGTATAAAAGAATAGTTAGACTACAACAAAAGAAATGTGTACACTGCCGGTCACCCAATTACTGAGAGGGCGGATTGACCGAGACAGGGAGCAGAGGAGACTTGTGAGGATGTTCCCAGAGAATCATAGTTATGAGGCTGAGATTAATTTATTTGGAGTAAAGGAGGCAGAGGGACAAGAGTATTTTGTGGTGCATAGAGTTGTAATGGTCCTTGGCACGCCATGGTGGAGAGAACAATGTCCATGGATTTATATTAATTAATAGAAGGTTAGGGGGAGTTGAGAAAGATTACTTAATTCAGCGAATGGTGGGGGTACAATAGCCAGTGGCTGAAAAGGAAATTGAGGTTAAAGCCCTGTCCACATTGGCACATTTGAAGCAGCAGCATTGTAATGAGCACTTCGAAAGTTATATGACTTATTAAGCTCTATGCCAAGAACTGGGAAGTGGGAGTCCATATCAGGTTGGCATGGACGCAATCGGCCAAATGGCCTCCTTGTGTACTGTGAATTTCTAGTAATCAGTGAGCAGACACAGAGAAGCATGTTTGATGGGGCCATCTATTTTTACACTGCCTAATTTTACGTTCTGAGGTCATTGGGAGCTGCTTTCTCCTGTTGCCTCACATGTGAATTTCAACCCCTTTCACACCAGATGCATGGCTCTTATTTAATCTCCCCGTGGACTTGTGACTTGGCCTTCATTCCTCTCTCACTGTGTTGTCTGTGGACCTGACAGATGGCCAAGTGGCTTATAATCAGACAGTTTCATTTGGACCTGAGATCTCTTGTTTCTGCCTGAAAGCTGCCTTCCCTTCTTCAGTGGATGGTGCCAAGATATATTATGGGTGTAAGGTATAAACAGATGCTGCCATGCAAAAAGCCAGTGGGCACCCTTCACATCCATAAGCCCCTCCCACCACCAGCCCCCTCTCCATACCCCCACAGGCAGACACACAATGATAGAAGTAGATTTTAGAAAATTCGAAGGCAGTTTTGGTCAAAATGTGATCCTTGATACTCCAGTTTTATTCCCTCAACAGTTTAGTGGTCGTTACTATGTGTACCTCCCCACCACTTTCTGCTCATTTAACACTGCCTTTTTGACCAAGTTCTGGCCACCTGCTTTAATGTCAATTTATTGAATCGGTCACTTTTTGCCTGATTGTACTAGATTGAATCATTTTGGGCTGCTTTGCAAGGCTGTAGTTGCTATACAAATGCAAGGTGTTGTTACAAAATAAAATATTATGTCAGAGATTGTACCCGGAAGCACTGCCTCTATGGCCCACATGTGGTGAGCCTTTTGCTGACATTAAGCTTGTGGAACAATGAGGTTCAGTAGTTGCAACAGATGATAGAATTTAGTTTAGTTTAGAGATACAGCGCGAAACAGGCCCTAGGTCCACCGAGTCTGCACCGACCAGCGATCCCCGTTCACTAGCACTATCCTACACACTAGGGACAATTTATCATCTTTACTGAAGCCAATTAACCTTGGAGTGTGGGAGGAAACCGGAGCTCCGTACGCATGCCTAACAATACCCAAGGCAACTGGTCATCCCAGTCCGGACCAGTGAACCGCGCCTTCAGCGCCGATTTCAGATGCCGGTGGAAACATTCCACGAACTCGTTGGCCTGAGGGTGATAAGCGGTGGTGAGGTGCAACTGTGCCCCGTACAGCTGCGCCAGATCCGTCCACAAAGCGGAAGTGAACTGGGCCCCCCGGTCGGTGGAAATGTCCTCAGGCACTCCAAAACGAGCAATCCAATGGCCCACGAGTGCCCGAGAACAAGACGCGGCGGAGGTGTCAGTCAGCGGAATAGCCTCCGGCCGCCTCGTAAAACGATCCACGATGTGATATTTTGGGTCGGGACCTTTCTTCAGACTCAAATGATTTGAATCAGATGGAACTAAACTCAGCCTATACACGGGAAATAAGAGGTTATGCTACTGGAACTGCTGCTTCACAGCTCCTATGATTCGGGTCAGATCTTGAACTCTGGTGCTGTCTGTGTGGGGTTTGCATGTTCTCCCTGTGACCATGTGGGTTTCCTCTGCGTGCTCCAGCTTTCTCCAACATACCAAAGACTTGCAGGTTGGTAGGTTAATTGGCCGCTGTAAACTGCCCCTTGAATGGATAAGGGCAAATTTGGGCCCCATATCTGAGGATGGGTGTGGTTGGCTCTGGAGAGGGTCCAGAGGAGGTTTATAAGAATGATTCCAGGAATGAGTGGGTTAGTATATGATGAGCGTTTGACAGCACTGGGCCTCTACTTGCTGGAATTTCAAAGGTTGAGTGGGGACCTTATTGAAACTTACAGAATAATGAAAGGCATAGATAGAGTGGATGTGGAAAGGATGTTTCCACTGGTGGGAGAGTCTAGGAGACCAGAGGTCATAGCCTCAGAATTAAAGGGCTTCTTTTAGAAAGGTGGCGAGGAGGAACTTCTTTAGTCAGAGAGTAGTTAATCTGTGGAACATTGCCACAGAGGGCTGTGGAGGCCGTCAGTGGATATTTTTAAGGCAGAGATAGACAAATTCTTGATTGGAACAGGTGTCAAGGGTTATGGGGAGAACGCAGGAAAATGGTATTAGGAGGTAGAGATCAGCCAAGATTGAATGGCGGCGTAGACTTGATGGGACGAATTTTACTCCTATAACGTGAACTTGTGATAGATTAGTTGTAGGATCTGGGGAGACTGATGAAAACTGTGGGAGAATAAAATGGGTTACACAATAATTTGTTTAAACACGGGTGTTTAATGGACAGGGCTGACAGTGGTTGAAGGGTCTGTTACTGTGCTGTGCCTTTCTGCGAGTCATGACATTGATTCAGTGCTCTTTTTTAATTTGGCAGATCGATAACGTGAGGGTAAAGTTCAACTTCCCACGGCGTTACTTCCTGGCTTCGGCGATGGTGCTTGATCCAGGGGCCCAGGGTTTGGCCAGGCCCCAGAACAGCAAGCAGGCCGGCATGACCAAACCACTGAGGAAAGAGGCCGAGACAAAGAGCAGTGATACGAATGGGATTCGGGGGCACAGCAGCCTCTCCACTCCGCAGCCGGAGGCACCTTTGAGGACTATATCCCAGACTTCAGGGGCAGTGGGCTGTGGCCTGAAGGTCAACAGGGCATCTGCAGTGGCGCCCAGCCTTGTTAGTAACAGACAATGCAGCTGGATGAGGCGGAGTGAAAGTTCATTCAGCGTGAACAGCGCTGGTTCCAATCACTCCCGGGCCAGGATCAGGAATGCCACATCCCTCCCTCATATAGCCAGGCACATCCCACAGGAGCCGCCCCCTGTTAAGAGTCCATGCCTCTTGGTGGCGCTGAGACCAATGAACGTTGACAAGGAGAAAGAGGTGTTTTTCAAATCCAATTACACCTACAACCCTCAGTTTGAGTATTCGGAACCCTTGAGCACTAACATAATGAGCAAGTACAGTGAGGCATCTGACCGCTTCATCGAACAGGTGGGCACAGCTCTTTAAATCTTGGTTTCTGAAGATTCCACACGTCTTATGTCGAGCGATAGTAATGCCAACTCGTGGCCTACTGTAAAGCTCCACAAACTTCAGCTCATCCAGTGCTCTGTTGAATCTTTATGAATGTACACCTAATTTCATTCAACCATCAACTCGACACTCGTTCACCCTGGTTTAGCTACCAGTCTAATTTTAGGTTTCTCATGTTTTTGTTGAAAACCCTTGTGGCTCAAGATCTCAAACCTCCTCCTAATCTACACCCCAATAAGGTCTTGGCAGTGTATTTTTTGGGCTTTAGGTACAAACACTGATTTCCGTTGTCCCACCATTGGCAATCCTACTTTCAGCTGCATGGGGCCCTTGTGTATGGATTTTTTCCCCAGAAACCTGGCTTCCCCCTCTGATCTTCGAGATAGTTCTAACAACCTATTTTTTTGCCTGGCTTTTGCTCAACTGCCCTAATACCTCTTTGAAAGTTTGTATGGTAACAGTTTTGTGAAACTTTGAATCTGTTACATTGCTAAAGGCACTAAGAACCGTAAATGTGCTTTAAGGCAAGACTGCTTCTGGTAACGATGTGATTCCAAGCCAGAATGCAGGTAATTGGGGAAATTCCCCTGTCAATCAAACCAGGTGATCGCACAATTGTTAATGACAGACTGTTGACACAGTGTATTTGAAATAATCCCCATTCACTGTTTTATTCCAAAGAAAATGCAATCTTATAAAGTGACATTTCCACAATTTCAGCCAGACTTTCTCTTGCTCTTTAACTGAACTCTTTTTCCGGAATAAATTGATTTTGTTCTACAGTGCACTGCTTTCTCTGAGCCTTTCTGTGTATCCAACTTCCCTGAAATTCGTTGGGTAACCCAGTGGTACCAGTAAATACGGTAGCCCTCGACAGTGAGGCATGGATCATACTTATACAATGCCAGCACCTGTCTGGGAACCTGTCATGTTCGCTGGCCTAGCTGGAACTGGGCAGCTAGAGGTGCTGCAGGTAGTGCGACTGTCTCACAGCTCCAACAACCCGGGATCAATCCTGACTCCAGTGCTCTCCGTGCGGAATGTGCACATTCTCCCGGTGATGACGTAGCTTTCCACCAGGTGCTCTGGTTTCCTTCTACGTCCCAAGTATGTGTAGTTTGACCATTAATTGACCATTGCAAATTGCCTGTGGTGTGGGTGAGTGGTAGGGGAATCAAGGTACAGGTGTACTTGTGTGTGGGACAATAGGTTGCAGATGGGCAAGTGGGGGATTGGTTTGATGAAATTGCTCTTGGAGGAAGGAGAGACTTAGTGACCAGAATGGTTTCTTTCTCTGTCATAAGGCAATATTACATATGACAACCATTTTAAAGCTGTCAAAAACTTAAAACACTCCATTCTCAAACATCTGCTGCATTGTGTATGTTTAAGATCACTATGCAGTAGCATTTTGAAGAAAACTGTACCCAAGAACATATGATGTAGATTAATGAGTGTGCTATTTCCCTTGCACTTCCTCCAAGTGTTTGTTGGGCTAATGTGCAGAGGTGCCATGCACAGTGGTATCCAGTGGAACACATCACCCCTGGACACACAGTTGATTTTCTTTCAGGCTTTTGTGGCCCATGGATAGTCCAGAGCCCTCATGTAGAAAGAATCTTCACCACGCATGTGAACCTGGAAGGTCTTCAGCTCCCACAAGTGGCCATTAATCTGCTGTTAAACTGCATGAAGTTGGCAATTTTGGTCTTGGGCCTGTTGATTAAACAATTGATAGTTGGGCATGTTGTGCAGTTTCTAGCTGAGAGGCAGTTAGTGCAATAAGATGAGGCTGCATGTCTCCAGCTGTTGGAGGAACAGCACCTCATATTCCTCTTGGGTTTCAATGGTGTAAACATTGAATTCTCAAATTGTAATTAATTAACCTACTAACATTCCCCCTCCCTTTCACCAACCCCCCTTTTCTAGCTCACTTCCCTGTGCCCCACCTGGATGTGCACCCATTTCTCCTTTTCCCCTTTCTCCAGCCCCATCCACCTACATTCCTTCCTCTGGCTTCACATTTTATGCCTCTTCTATCCTTATCTTCCTAAGTCTTCCTGTCACACTTTGATCTTTTCATTTCTGGCCTTTGGCCATCCATCTGGCAATCAACCTCCCCCCCCCCTCCCATCACCTGTATCCACACACCACTTACCAGACTTTGTTTGCCCCCCTCTCTTCCAGCTTTCTGCCCCCTGCTACAATCAGTTTGAAAGGTCCCAACTCGAAATGTCACCTATCAGTTTTCTCCTGAGATGGTGCCTGAGGTGCCGAGTTACTCCAACGCTTTGTGTCATTGTTTTACGATAATTCTAATATTATCTAGCTTAGCTTTCGCCATGCTAATCTCTGTGAAATGATCCACCGTCACGCAGGTAATTCAATTTGAAGATTAATGTCAAACCTTTGCATGCAGAAAACATTGCACTGACAGGGTAATTGGATTAAATGCTTAAAATATGTTGATAGTCAGTGGTATTTAATGGTTTACTTTGATTACTTTAATTCCCTTTGATCTGCTTGATACCTTCAAGGATTTGATCATCGCTCTCAGAGACTCATTCAGCCGCTTGCCTTTTACTTTAGGAGCAGGAAAACCCATGTTGGCCACTTTACCCCTGAATATAAGGGACTAAATCAGGTGAAATTTCTGAATGAGATGCTGCAGGGTAACTACAGTTGCATTCCCATGTCTCTCTTCCAGGCGGTACGAATCATGAAGAGCGTGGTCAAGATGTACGGGTGCTACGAGAATTTTGAAGTGGCCACAGGGGGTGCTATGCTATCGAAGAGTAAAATATGGACCTGCATCAGGAGCTACATGCGTAAGGAAGGATGCTCTGGAGAGGTGAGGTGGATAAAATGGATGTGTCCACACAAACCTTGCACCTTCACTGTATTTACACATGCTCTAACGTTTAACTTCCTGTTTTTGTTCTGTCAGCAGAGCTTAAGCTGGCTGGGCCTATAATAAGGTGCGGTCATATGAAATTATCATGAGGCTTGACAGAGTAGATCTTGGAATGATGTTTCCTGTAATGGGTCATCAAAAAACAGGCACCATCGTAGGACAAGCGGTTGGTCATTGAGAACTGAGAAGAGAAAGATCATTTCACCCAGAGGGGAGTGAATCTTCAGAATTTTCTATCCAAGAAGGATTGATTGATCGAATGATACAGCAAGGAAACAGGCCCTTCGGCCCACTGAATTCATGCTATCCATCGATCACTCATTCACACTAGTTCTGTGTTATCTCACTTTCGCATCCACTCCCTACATATTTGCGGCATTTACAGAGGCCAATTTACCTAAAAAAAGTGCATGTCTTTAGGATACGGGAGGAAACCGGCGCACCAAGATGAAATCCACGCATTTACAAGGAGAACATGCAAACTCCACAGACAGCACATGAGATCAGGACCGGGTCCCTTGGGTTGTGAGGCAGCAGCCCTACCAGTTGCACCAATGTGCCACCATCAGTCGCTGAATGCTCAGTATAGAAATCAATAGAAATTTTGGATAGGAAGAACATTTGGGATATCTTTTATTGGCTGCTGTGTCTCTTACAGCCAATAAAACATCTGCTTTTTAAATGCCCTGCTTCTCTTGAAAAAAACCTTCTTTTGCAATCGTAAGCTCTTTCTCAACTCTGCTGCTGATTTTTCAAAAATGCTTTCTCTCCTCTCAAAATGGCTGTTCACCAAACTCTGCTACTTTTGAAGATAAAAAATAATCTCCCAAAGTTCTACACCTGATGTTTTGTATTAGCCTGGCAATTACCTTTCGCAGGAAAAGAAGAAAATAAGGACTAGGCCCCAATGTTCCTGCTCTACTTTTCAATAAGATGATCGTAGATGCAAGAACAATGAAAAGGAGAAAAGCTTTCCAGACATTGGCTGTTCAGCTAAACCATTAGTGCATTAAATCACCCTTTAACACGTTATATGCATTTTCAGCAACTCCAGTTTTCCTTATGGGCGGCACGGAGGCACAGCGGTAGATAAGCACTGCCTTACAGCGTTTGTAGCGCAGGAGACCCTCATTCGATCCCGACCATGGATGCAGTCTGTACAGAATTTGTAAGTTCCCCCCGTGACCACGTGGGTTTTCTCTGAGAGCTTCGGTTTCCTCCCATACCACAAAGATGTACCGGTTAGTAGGTTAATTGGTTTGGTTTAAATGTAAATTGTTCCTCATGTGTGTAGGATAGTGTTAATGTGTGGGGAATGCTAGTCGGTGTGGACACGATGGGCCGAAGGGCCTGTTTCCACGTTGTCTCTCTAAACTAAACTAAAAGAGTCAGGACTGTGCTTTGTGTCACTTTACTCTGAGACTGTCCCTTTCTTTTCCCTCTCCCTTTATTTGTCACACCCATTTTCTGCCAACTATTATTCTATTACACCATCAATTTTTCTCTCTCATTTTCTTCTTTCATTTTGCACCACTTGTTTTACTGCCTTTCCATGCCTTCTCATCGGGCTAAATCACTGTCGCCTTCAACTTGAGTCTAGCAACTCCAGATAAAGCAACCTCGAGGCTTTATGATTCCTTTTGCTGTATAAATTGCTGCCTGTTATTGTTAAGCCACGGGGGAGTATAACAGATGTCACCGGACTGTCTGGCTTCACAAGTAAAAGTCAATGAACATTGTTGCTGCTGTTCCAATGAATCTGGAAAGCTGACTGGAAGGCAAAATCATGCAGCTGTCATTCATCCTGATTAAAGCAAAGACTGCTAATTATTCTTTACCACTTCAAAATCAATTAGTCCAGAACACCTCAGCCAAATGTATGCCCAGTGTGGAGCAGGCACTTTGTAGAGATGGCTATACTACCTGCCTCAACAATGTTCTTTTGAATCAGTCAGCTCGTAGGGACGGACATTGAAGGTCCCCTATCCAGAGTAAATCTGTGACTTTACTACTTACAGTGTTTCTTCCAAATGTTGTTCATCATGGAGAAGTACTGATTCATCAATTGTGCCAGAATAGTAAATGGTGATCTGGAGCAGGGTCTCTAGGTTGCTGATGGTACAAAGCCTCCTGGGGTGTAGTGAAGACTAGTAAGATTAAATGAGAACTTACCAGTTTGAAGTTTGATCTTTATTTTATGAGGAGTTACGTTGGTGATTACGTGAAGAAGACCCGTCAGGGCGCATGCGCATCAATCTTCAAAGCAGCGGTATGAAATCACAGACAACACCATAATTGAAGTAACATATTAAGATGATCAACATGAGAACTACCATTAAGCCTTTTTTCTATGAGAGAGGGTTGGGCGTGGCGGGCACGTAATCACCAACGTAACTCCTCATAAAATAAAGATCAAACTTCAAACTGGTAAGTTCTCGTTTAATCTTACTATTTTACTTCGGAGTCACGCGAGTGATTACGTGAAGATTTTAAAGCTCTGTGATTTTTATGCCGCAGATCAAAATCCCGGCTTCTCACTGCATCGATTGACTCTGAGTATCATCAATAATGCTGTAAACATGACATTGCATATCATGCAAAAACAAAACAGTTTTATTTTTGGTCATAAAACAACCAATAAACCCTCTTAATGTAGGGGGCAACAAACGAAACAGAATTAAACAATATTGAAAACAGACTTTAAACAATAGCAACAGCACTCAATATTGAGTTGGCAAACAACCCTCCATCGGCAATCGGCCGATGGTAGTATTGCTGAAACACAAGTTCATTTTTCCAACCTGCGGCTTTTAATATATGGTCGATGGGAACGTCCATCACCCTGACCGCGGATGTTGCTACTGCGCTAGTGTATTGAGATGTAAACACATAAATGTTAATTCCTGCCTGAACCAACTCTTGCTTTAACCACGGTGAGATAGTCTGAACTGCCACTCTTTTATGTTGGCTTCTTGTAACTGACAAATAATCCTGTTTCTTCTTGTCTTAAAGCCCTTGTGGCTTCAATGTAATGTAAGAAATGTGTCCTTACACATAAACATGGAGCTGTAGGATATGCTGAGAACACAATCTTAAATCCTGTCACACCTGGCCTGCTTTGTTTGAGCAGGTCAGAAATATAAAACAGAACATTCTCTGTAGTCACTTCCATTCTCTCGAACTGAAGTTTTTGCAAAGTCTGCACTCTCTGTACTGACACCAATGCCATTAGCATAGCCAATTCAGCAAAGTTATAGACGTGACAGGGACCCAATGACGAAGCATGTTAAGAACAACGCTTACATCGCAGATTACCATATACCTAGGCTTAGGCGTTTTGGAATTAAAGATTTCTTTCATCAACCTAGATATGAGAGGGTGAGAACCTATACTTTGTGTCCATGTACCTATTACAAGATATGCCGACAAAGCACTTCTAGCTGTATTGATAGCACTATAGCTAAGACCCTCATCATAATAAAGTGTAGATAAAACTGTAACACATTTTCAATAACTACAGTATCATATTGAATAATCTTTTGAACACAATATTGTTCCCAATTTTTTACATAAGTCATGTACTGCTTTTGAGTACTCTTTCTCCAGGCTGCAGTGAGTATATCCACCGTTGGCCTAGAAAGTCCTCGACCAATGTAAGGCATTCTTAAAAACTTGCAAATTAACAGATCAATACGATCACATAACGGATGAACTTAACGTGTTACTGGATGCTCCAGCAAATTCCTACTGTTTGGAATCAGCAAAAGGAGGTTGGATCGCTATCTGTAACATCAAGGGAACCATGGTTGAATCGGGCAATTTGGTATCACCAAAACCCCTGAAGCGGCATCCTGCTTGATTTTCTCAAACACCGACCTATGAGGCAGAATGGTGGGAAAATGTACACAAACATATCATCCCAATTTAGTGAAAAAGCATCAATTGCCACTGCCCCTGGATCTGGTGCCCATGAAACATATTTTGGCCTTCCATATAGAAGTACTATGTTCTTGAACACTTCCTGGTTCCACATACACTCTGTATTATGACGGAATTTTCGTGAGCTGCCATCTGGTACTACATTAAGTTTCCCTGGCAGATAGATAGCTCCAATCCAAATATCTCTATCCATACTCCAGGTCCAATTTTATTTGCCAACCTGTCACATGATAATGATTTGATTCCACCCATGTGAATCATATCAGCAACTGCTGTAGTGTTGTCTATTTTGCACTGCACATGCAAACTAGTTTAGTTAATGCCATAAGCCTTGAGTCCATAAAATACTCTTGGTTAATTCCCCATGTTTGCAGAAGCAATGTCCATCTGTCTCCACAGCTGGATCTTGTATCAGTAGCACCCTACCCAAGTGCTCTGACATCTGTCTGCAAAATCATGGAAGCTTGGTCCAATAACACTTTGGAACTACTAGTGGACACATGCTGAATCCACCATTGTACATCAGCAACAGCCTCTATTGATAGAAGCATAGGTCTATTATAATGACCCCAATGTATCCTCAGTGCTTGTTCCTTTGACCTTTGTAATTGTAGATAATAAAGTGGCCACTATTGAACTGCTGCCAGCAATTTCCCCAGCAGACTCATCACCTGGCTAATTGAAGGCTGTGTGTCAGCAATTAACTTGATACAGCTCTTAATTAGCTCTACCCTTTTTTGCCTGGGCAAGGTCACAATCATGTTGATTAAGTCTATTGTGAACCCATCTAGTCAATTTGTGTCACAGGTATTAATTAAGATTTCTCTGGATAGCTTATGAAGCCCAATTAAAATAAAATGTTTTTTACCAACTGCCACTGATGCTTCAGCTGTTTCCTTTGATTGTCCTACAATCAAGATATTATCTCGATAAGCCATGAGCACATGCCCTTGACTTCTCATCATGCCTAGAATAGGTTTTAACAACTTTGTAATTACTCTAGGAGCTGAAGACAAACTATTAGGCAGTGCATTGTATTGCCATAATTGCCCCATCCAGCTGAATTTTAAATCTTCTATCCTGCAAATGAACAGACACTGAATCCGGATCTTCAAGATCTCCTCAAACGTTTCCATCTTAAAATGTCTATACCGTACAAAAAGGTTTAAGACTATTCAGGTCCAGTATAATTCTGCATCCTCCATCCTTTTTTGGTCTGGGAAAGATATTGGACACAAACTGATGGCTTTGGTAAACTGCGTTAGCAATTACACCTTTATTACATAAGCTTGCAAGTTCCACCTGAACTTCCAATTGTTCAGTGATACTGAAGTCAACTCCTTTTTGGAACATGTTTGCATGGGTAAATCAGAATTTGCATTAAGCTTTATTCGCTACTCTTCAATAACCTTCAGTATAAACATATCTGAGGTAAACATTTAATTGTATCACATTAGATCTGTCTACATGAGAACCAGACCCACTTACGTCCTTACCACCTGGCATTCTTCCCCGGCCTCGAGCTGGATATCTCACCTTCCCTGGCGCTGCTACAGCCGAACGCCAACTGCGCTGCATCATAGCTGGACTCGTCCCTTGCCCGGACCAGTCTCCTCGCTTATAGGGATACCCTTTGGTGGATATGTGGCTGCTGGCTGCTTAATCAAGCCCACCGTCTTGGCCTCCTCCAGCTCCTTCACCTGCTTTGCGAAATCCTCGCCAAACAGTAGATTTGCCGGTTGCACTGTGCCAGGCTGGCCGAGTGAAGCATATTTAGGGTTGATGGTTGGTCTAAACGCAGTCTTGCGGAGGCAGTTGCTCTCAAAGTGGGCACTCCACAATAGCGCCACACCTTTTGTTGTAATTTGGTCATGGCCTCTCCATCCACCATCCTGGCAAAGCTCGTTATGCCAGATGCCAGCAACTTTAAAAATATGCTGGAGCTTCACCTCCTCCTGGGCTCTCATTAGTATGCCCATCTTGCCCCAATTCTTCCTGTTCCCAACAGGAACTTTTAACAGGCCACAGTTGATTGGGGCTTCAAGCTTCCTTACTGTCTCATCCATTGTCAGCTCCTGTAGCTGATGTGAGACTTGGTAATTTATGCTGGTGGCAAGTTCCTCACCCAGAGGCTCACCAGCGTCCGACGACATGGCAAACCGTGCTGCACACGGTGTCTGCTCTGGCAGCTGCCTGCCCTCCCTTTGGAAGTGGTCGTCGGACTCAGGGTCAGAGCGTATCTGCCCTTCTGCACTCACCTCTTGGAAAGAGGGTGCTTTCAAGCAGGCCTCTACTAGGCACTGCCGGCGGAGCGTTCCCGACGGCCTCCCGCCCACACAACTCCTTTTGGAGTGCGGCTTTATGAAGCAGGCCTCTCCTAGGCACTGCCGGCGGAGCCGTCCCCACGGCCTCCCGCCTGCACAACTCCTCCTGGAGTGTGGCTTTGTGAAGCAGCCCCTGTATGCGCTGCTCCTTTTGGATAACCGCTGGGGCACGGTATCCTGTCCCTGACGGGACTCTCCTGGCCCGACTCTGCGGAGTCAATGGCCCTGACAGACTTGGCTTATGCCTACCGCCCGACTGGCGTTGGCTGTGTACCCGGCTGGGCACTTTGCCAAGTCTGTCCCCGCACCGCTACCGGCTTGCGACTCCCCAGAGGTGACAGGCTGCCTTTCAGAGACTGCGCTCCCGCAGCTTTCTCTCCCCTTGTCCGTAGCAGGCCTGCACCTTCATGATTTTTTACTTGTTCCTGCATCGTTGGGGAAAAATACAGCATCAAACTTCTACTTTTTTCTAGCTCCTCCAAAGTCTCCCCGACTTTGGTGGAGCTGTAACTACTCACCTGCAGGAGGAGCTCCGTCTTCCTGCTGCCGGGCGCCAATGCGTCAGACGTAATGGTGCGCATGCGCCCTGACGGGTCTTCTTCACGTAGTCACTCACGTGACTCCGAAGTAAAATCTCTCACGCATTACACTCCTCTGGTGGGTTTGCCCTGTTGGCCAGACAGGGATTGTGAGAATAGGATTCTGACATGTTGTCCAGAGTCACATATAGACCAGATCAGATCAGGACAGAAGGAGTGTGGAGAGATGAGGGTGGAAGAGCGGGAAGGGGATGGGAGAGGAGTTTGGAGGGGATGGGTGGAAGGACTGAAGAGGGGATGAGGGTGGGAGGGGTGGAAAGGAATGAGGAAGGAGCTGTGGGGAGGGCATGAGAGTGTGATGTGTGAAGGGGATGAGAGTGGTGGGAGGATGAGGGTGGTAGGGATGAGGACGGTAGAAATGGAGTGAGATGAAAGTATGGAGAGGGGTTGGTGAGGGTAGGGTGTCGTGAAAGGAGGAGGGTGGTAGTAGTGAGGAGGGGATGAAGTTGGGAAGGGTAGGAGTCATGAGATGAGAAGGTGGAGAGGGCTTTGGGGCATGGAAGGGTAGTAGAAGGTAAGTTATGGGGATGTGGAGAGAAGGGGAAAGTTGAGTATGTGGGTCAATGTAAAAATAGGAGTTGAACGAATGTCCCACCATCTGCATTGTATCCTTGTGTCTGCCACATGATGAAGTAAGACTTGCATTGATATATCTCCACACAAACATTCTGGACATTGAGCCTCTCTTCACAGTGACGTTTTTTAATAGTAGCCATGTTGTGAATAGTGAAATAGTGTCACTATCAGCAAAGTGATCTGGACTGGATGCACTGCTTTAAGGTTGCTGTTTGTGAGAAGGATCATAATTAAACCTAAACAAAGAAATGTAAGTTTGTCTCAGTCATGCCCTCAGCAAGAACAACATTCTATGTGACAGCCTTTCATCCCTCGGCTGGCAATTTGAAAGATTAGCCACATGAATGATATCCTGCAAATCTAAGTGTTAAAGAAGGAACTGCAGATGCTGGAAAATCGAAGGTACACAAAAATGCTGGAGAAACTCAGCGGGTGCAGCAGCATCTATGGAGCGAAGGAAATAGGCAACGTTTCGGGCCGAAGCCCTTCTTCAGACTGAAGAAGGGTTTCGGCCCGAAACGTTGCCTATTTCCTTCGCTCCATAGATGCTGCTGCACCCGCTGAGTTTCTCCAGCATTTTTGTGTACCTTCCTGCAAATCTAATTGTGTACTTGTAACTATATCCCAGCATGGGCTAGTCCCATTAGAAAAGAAGGGAGAAAGCCAGAGGGAAATAAAGCCAAAATACTTCTGTTGAGAAGAGCCGATGCTAATTAATATATAAACCAGGATGTTTAGCGTAAATGTAAGGCAGCTTGTGCTTGCAGGTTGGTGGTAACTGGATGGGATGTACCCTCACATTGGCTGGAAGATGATAAGTTGACATGCTCTAAGCCAAGAGTAGTTGATCCCCATTAATTCGAACCCTGCCTAACTGGTAGCAGCACTGTGGCAGATCCTCAGCATTTCTGCTCCAATTACAGTTCATCCCAAGGTCATTGCTGAGAAGGATGTGTTCTAATTGTGCTTGTGATTCAGAAGTACTGACTTGCACTCAGTGCACAGGCATGGACCCCCTGTGAATACTGGCCCGCCCCTGAGGAAATTGTGGCTTTGAAAATTGTTTCATCCATGCCGAAAAACATATCACTCCTCAAACATAAGGAAATTCTACACACTTTTAAGAAAGTTAATGGCAGTTGTCAATATCAAATGGTCTCTTTAGCGGGAGATTTTGTTACAGCTAACAGTAACACAATGTTTAAAATCCATGAATTCTAACCATCTGATCCAAATATGAACTGCTTTCACAGAAGGGTTAGATTTTACCAGCACTGAAATGTTATTTAAGAGACCAGCCCTGTTTCTCTTGTGTTCACTGACAGAGAGATTTATGGTTCTCTCGAAACAAAACCGAATGCAAATTGACTCAGAAATCTCTGGAAACACTCAGCAGGTTAGACAGCATCTGCGGAGAAAAAAACAGAGTTAATGCTGACCTATTGAGTAGTTTGACATTTTCAGTTTCTGTTACAGATTTTCAACATCTATGTGATTCAATCATGACTTCCGGTGCTAAGTGTGTTGAGTTTGTACGCTCTTCCTGTGCTGTTGATTTCCTTTGGGTGCTCTAGTTTACTCCCACATCCTAAATCTAGGCAGAGTAAATCACTCCCAATGTATAGGTGGGTGGAAGAATTTTGCAAAATTGAGGGAAATGTGGCAAGAGTAAAACTGGATTAGAGTAAATATATGGTTGAAGGCCAGCACAGATTCGGTGGGCCGAATAGCCAGTCTCTGTGCTGTATGATTCTATAGGTTCACAGACTAGTCAGCTGGTTATTTATCCAGACTTAAGGCATGCAATATGGGTGGATTAGAGTGGTAAGGAACAGATAAAGTGAGATGGGAATTGTTTGAAATGAAGATAGACCCAAAATGCTGCAGAAACACAGCAGCAGCTGTGTGGGAAGGAAGGTGGAGAGGAGTAGATAGAAGAAATGGAAACAAGTTAAAGTTTGTAGACATGGGAACAGAAAACATGCTCCCAGCATATTTTCGAGAAGCAGAAATTTATGAGAATGCACAGCTAATTTTTTTTGGAAATAAAAGACTGCACACTGCACAAGGAAAAAATTATTGTGGAAGCACTTGTCATAAATCTGACAGGATGAGATATTTGCAATTCTACCTTGGTTAGATCATCTCAGAAGTGTCATTTTTGTGCAGTGACATTATACGATAAATAATATCAGCGGAAAGAACTGCTGGTGGTCACGTGACCCCGCCAGGAAGGCTTAACGCTGGGTTAGGAGTTGCTGAAAGCTTGCTGGCAGAGACTCTACTGGTAATGCCCTGTCTGTGCAGCGCTGCAGAGCCCCTAGCAGGCAACACATGGAGCTCAGCTGTGGAGCACAGGGCTGCTGGGAATCACGGCTCTTCTGGGAATCTGCTCGTGGATCCCCAGTGCATTAGGGCTGGCTAGGACTCACAAAACCATTCACTTGAACAGAGATTTTAAGGCTATGAGGTATCGAGGTAAGGATAATGTAAGATGTGTAGGAAGGAACTGCAGATGCTGGTTTATACTAAAGATAGACACCAAATTGGTGTAACTCAATAGATAATATTACAGGTTGGAACCCTTCTTCAGACTGGGGTCTGAAGGATTTATATATAGGGGAAGTTTGTGTTGTGATATTTAATTATTTAACTAGGTTTTAAACCATTTCAAGTGATTTATTTCATTTTTTCTAAATTACTGATGTAAGTTCTTTGAATTGTGTATTTGATTTGTATTCATTTTTGAGTGTGTCCTAACCTCGGGGACATCGAGGGGCATTGAAGATCTTTGTCTCCACTAGCAGAAAGTGACACTGGGGGCGTTACTATTCACCATAACTGTGTGTTCCTTAATCTGTTCGATAGAACCATTGCTATGCTGTATAACTATGAATCGAAAATCCTTTGATGTTACATTTGTGCCTAGGAACATTGCAGTCTCTGAAATCATGGCCGCAGAATCATCCAAATGTTTACTGACATATTTTTAAAAAGCAGATGCTGGAAATTTGAAATAAAAATGGTTAATGCTGGAAATACTCATTAGATCTCAGAACTAGTTCTGATGAAGTGTATTTGACCTGAAACCTTAACTCTGTTTTCTTTTTCGCAGAAGTCGCCTGACCTGTTGAGTGTTTCCATTATTTTTTTCTTTTAATCTCCAGAAGTTAATGCTATCACAAAACTCTCTGAGTTGGAGCTGATGGTCCCTGCCTATTTGTTACTAGGAGAGCTCCAACAGAACAGGACTGCTCTCCCTTCTGTCTGCACTTTCCCATTTTCAACACCAACAACCTCTCCTCAAAGGATTGAGCACTCCGCACAAACACAGTGAAAATTAGTAATCCGGCATTTCACTAACTGGCACGCTTCTGCAACTGGCACTTCATATGCATTGGAAGGAACTGCAGATGCTGGTTTATATTGGTTCTATAGGTTGGAAGTCACAAGGCAAGGCCTGATGGATTTACCTGATATCCATGAACAGTGCCTGTCCATCTGAGTTCCCCATGTCCTCTCCCTCTGCAGGTGGTGGTGCGGCTGAGTGATGACCTGCTGTCTCAGGCGGTGATGATGGTGGAGAACTGTCGGCCCACGCTCACCATTAACCTGGCGGGGGCTCGTCAGCACTGGCTGGAGGGAATGCTGCGGCATGAAATAGGTCCGTGTCCAAAACGAATCGGGTAGGATCGAAGGACGTTCTGTGCTTTGTCATCTTTGTCCTCTCCCCGCAATTTTCTTCTGTGTTCTCCTGATGTCTTTTACTCTAGTTCCTATGGGTACCTTCTGTTGTTTGTTATTGTGACAATGTAATTGAGCCACGGTGGTTATTGTGATTGACCCTGAGCCAGTGCTGGACCGGTTTCATGTAGACATCTGTAATGGGGTCACTGGAATGGGTAAAGGAGCAAGAACCTTGGCTGCTGTGGTGCCTAAAGGCACAAGTGTTAGCCCAGTTCATGCAGGCACAGAATTTTACAATAACTATAGCACTGAAAGAGGCTATTTGGCCCAACATACTGGCTCTATATAACCGCATTTCAGAAAGTCCCTTCCTCCACATCCTCCCCACAGCTCAAAATTCTTCTCTCTAAGACACTCATCCTGCTCCCTTTCCTAAACCACAATTAATCTGCCTGTACGACTCCTCTGGCAGTACATTTGAGACCCTGACCACTTTCTATGCAAAAAATCGTTGTTTTCCTTGTGACCCTTTTGTTCATTTGCAGTCAGTCTAATCTTCCGACCTTTCCACGAGTGGGAACATTTCCTCTTTCCATCTACTCGGTCGGTATATCAGATCATCTCTGGGACTTTTCCTTTCCAAGAAGAACAAACCCAGCTTTTCAACTTGCCTTCTACATACTGTACAATGGACAATGCACATCCAACCCTAAACCTTCCTGTTCTTGTACCCCTTTCAGAATTTAGAACCCCTTTAATAGGCGTTAAAAAGAATTTACAACCCCTTTAGTTTATGTTGCCTTTTCACACTCTTCTTATCAAAATGTAACACTTCACATAAGTTAGCGTTAACTTTCTGTCATCTATGTGCCTGTTCCACTACCCTGTCTATACTTTCTTTGAAGTCTGTTAGTATTTGCCTCACAGTTCACCTCACATCTGAATTTTGGGTCAACCAGGGGTCAAACCTAGCCACTGCCTGATTTGGACGGCATAATTCCCTGCACCGTCATCCCACCAAATGCACCTTGACATTCCATTGTTGGAATTTTCATGGGGTTACAATCCCTGTCCTCCAGATCTCACTGAGAGCCACACAATTCATGTTAAAATCTTCATGACAAACCTTTCCTTATTTGAAGTCAATTGATACAATTCTTGTTTTCCGTGCGAAATATGTCAAACTATATTATTACTTTGCAATCACAAACATTTTTCCTCCTGCTTCTTTAAGGAGGGATGGGAGGTGGCTGTCCCTTTAAATCTCCCTCTTCATCACAAGCAGTTACTGGGTTCCCAGAGGTTACCCGTGTTGCAGAGGGTGCGATTATTTATTGCCAAGCTGTTGGTAAAATTCTGCCTGTTTTGACCGAAATTGGGTTGACCTTTCTCCCTATGAGATACTGGTGACAGAGCTGTCCTTATGATGTGGTGAAGCTTTCTCTCTCCATTTGTTTATACAAAATATGTATTTGTATCAGGAACACACTACATTCGGGGTGTCAATAACAGCCATCAGCCCTGGCACAGTGCGGCGGGCAGGAAGCTGTACAGCCTGAAGCCGGCTAACCCAACTGAAGAGGGCCTGGCCAGCTTAAACAGCGTGTTATATCGCAAGTACCCATTCCTGTGGCGAGCAGCTCTGCTCTACTACACCGTGTTCCAGGCCAGTTGGATGCCTTTCTGCCAACTTTTTCAAGACATTGCTAAGTTTGTCGAGGACCCGAACACTCGATGGGAGTACTGCGTGCGAGCCAAGAGAGGGCAAACAGATACTGCACTACCAGGTCACATACATTGATGTCTCTTAAGCCAGTTTCTTGCTTCAATGTAGCAGTCACTATTTTTTGTGTTTTAAGGAAGGTTTATGCTTATTGCAAAGTCACTAATTGATATTACTGTCGGAAGCTCTATCTCTTTTACCATAACAAGCATGTCCCAGCTTGATTACAGCTGTCTTTACCGCACTAATAGAGTACTTAACAACGCTATCACAAGCTTATCAACGTTGTAACTGGTAGGGCAAACCAATTCAAGTGATACATTTGGATTTTCAGGTCTTCAATAAGGTGCCAGTGAAGAGATTATTATACAAGATTAGAGCTCACGCATGGAATGAAAGAACAGAATTCAAAGTATGGGAAAAAATGAGTCACTGAGCTGGCAGGGTGTGAGTACTGGTGGGAGGGCCTTGGACCAGAGGGCATAGCCTCAAAATAAAAGGACGTAACTTCAGAAAGGAGATGTGGAGGAATTTCTTTAGTCAGAGGGTGGTGAATCTGTGGGATTAATTGCCACAGAAGGCTGTGGAGGCCAAGTCAATGGATATTTTTAAGGCGGAGATTGACAGATTCTTAATTGGTACGTGTGTCAGGAGTTATGGAGAGAAGGCAGGAGAATGGGGTTGAGAGGGGATAGATCAGCCATGATTGAATAGTGGGGTAGACTTGATGGCCGAATGGCCTAAATCTGCACCTCTAATTTATAAAGAGATGTATAAAATATCAATTTTTGCTGATGATACAAAGTTGGGTAGCAGAATCGGCTCTCAAGAGGAGTGTCGGGGGATATAGACAGGCTCTGAATAGACAAGGATATGAAGCCTGGGATATTGACTAAAATAGTAAAGCATCAATGTTGTTAGAAAGGTAGAAAAGCAGAATATGTTTTAACATACATGAAATTGAAAGGTGTTGGAAATTGAAAGGCCTCTATTTTTGTTCATGAATCACTGAAGGTTAATACACAGATTCAGCAAACATCTGGAAAATGTCGTGTTGACCTTTATTGTAAAAGGATTTAAGTACAAGAGTAGAGATATCACATTCAATAATCAAGTAATCAGCTGAGATTGCATCCAGATTTTTTTACAGAGGTCTCCCTATCTAAGACCAGGGGCATAGAAAACATTTTTTTTACCTTGCTGGCGTAGTTCAGCCCCATAGTGTAGAAACTCTATTGTCACAGGAGCAGCCAGCATGACGATATTCCTGGGATAACATGGTCTAAGTCCCCTCCTGCAAAACTCCACCCAGAAAATCAAGTAATTCCTGCAGTGCTGCTGTGGAAAATTACATTGCTGTCAACAGTAAGAGCCCGGTCCAATGTCCAAGTGAAATCATATGATCAGAAAATTATGTTTCTCCTCCAACAAAAAAAATCACTGTCCAATTGCATAATTCGCAGAAAGTTATGTAAGTGCACGTCTAGGTCATGGTGCATCTGTTACACATACACCATATCCCAGTTAGCCCATAACTGTAATTTCCTAAAGACTCAATGTTAAATTGACATCGGAAAGCTATGCCTCACTCACATCTTGGGTCTCTGTTGTTTGCAGGCTGTTTCAGTAAGGACCAGGTATATCTAGATGGTGTGTTGATGCTGCTTCGATACCGGAAAACCATTGATTTCAAGATGCTGGCGGCACTGGGGAAGGTAACCTTATCTACCCTGTTGCAGGGTTTTTCTCACTCGGCTACTTGTCGTATGAGCCTTGCAATTCGCCATTGGTGGGGGTAGCAGGGGAGCTTTGTAACACATGCCAAAGAATAACTCAACATGCAACAATGGTGTACAGTACAGCAGAGTAGACTCATGGTAGGGGTCAGCGGGTCACCTGCATCTTTCCAATGTCTTGTTAAACTTTGAGCAATATTGCAGCTGAAATATTGGTCCATTACTTCTTTGAATAAAAGTATTTACTCTCCATTATTATTTACGCTCACTTGGGCCTTGCATCCTGCTCCCCTCTTCACTTCATAAAACAATGTCATTGCAAGTTTTATTCTTACAGACACTGGCATTGGTGGTAATATATTGGCAGATGTTTCCTGATATGAGAGATATTAAGTTGAAAGTCATCAAGTTGGAGTTTTGAACGTGACTTACAATTAGCTGAATATAATAATAATAAGCATGATGCCTCTGCATTGGAACGCAGGGCTCTTGCAAAGTATAGCTGCCTATTTTATTTTGGCCTGCTGCAAGGTTAGATTGATGCCCTGCCTTCTGTCCCTACATTCACTTAAGGCTGGCTGCCCTTTGCAATTGCCACGTTGCAGAATGGAGAGCAGACATAAGACAGCTTTCTTTCTCCATCTGTCCTGTGGAGCAGAATGTCACATTGGATCTACAAGCAAAGAATTTCACTCTGCCATGTCACATGTGACAACGTACTCAATTTTATTCCATTCGAGGAACTGAATGATTCCCGCTTACGATCTGGGGGAGAATGCCATCGCTCCTCTTCTGATAATCTTCTTCTGGCGCATGACTGAAAAGACATCACCATCTCGGGTCGAGCAGTGAACAAACTCTGCCCCACTACAGTGATCAGCTGCTCCTTCAGCTGAGTGATACCATCTAACACCCATTCTATGCTGCCTCTGAATCTCTAAGGGGGACCATTCACCTTGTGCCACTTGTTCTGGAGCCTGCTGCATTCAGGATATGATACAATAATTAAACACTGGGCCTTTACTTGACAATTGGGTTCGACTCTTATTTAGCTGAGTATGATTGTGTCTTGTAACCATTTTATTTGTCAATGCCTTCTATTTTTGTTTTACTTCTTTTGCTCATTCAGTTGACTGGGCCCAAGATCTTAAATGTTCTCTATTACCATTCAGTCTGTCTCTCTTCCAATCCCCTGGATCTAATTCTGTACAGCCACAGCACTATACAATAGTCCCTCTCCCCGCCACCCTTGCTTCGAGTAAGTTCCCAAGACTGGCCTCCCAAAATACTTTGATACAAATCGAGCCTTGCGCCTAGGCGTACCATTTGTCAAGAGTCTGAAAAATCTCTGACATATAAAAAACATTTAAATATATTCAAAAATGAGTCCAAATTAACCATGGTATGAAAATGTTAATAATTTTATTACATTAATTGTCTTAAAAGATTTTAAGTTGAAATGCACAGAAAAACAATCAAATACGTTTCAATATACTTGTTAACAATTAATATATGTGTTATCATCTGAAAAACCCTCACAACAGCTCATCTTCATTGAACTGTCACAGAGCCATTGGCAGGTGTGGTTTAAATGTTGCGTTTTCCAGTACAATTACTGGGAAACTGCTGAAGGCTGGTGATCTCCAAGGACCTGCTGGGAACTTTGGGATTTCCACGTCCCACGAATGTCCCTCAGGTGTCGTTGGGGTTGACAATCTTTCCCACCACTCAGAAAGTTGTGTACAACAACTTTGTATCTGATAGAATTGCAAATTTTAATGAGCAATGTTTCTGTTGGGATTGTTTCCTGGATTAATGGCAATGCAATTCAGGAACGTCTTTATCTTGCTATCTTTGTGTCTCTCTGGAGGATCAATAATACGTATCTCCCCCTTTCCACCATATCCCAGGTTTCATTTGAGGATGTGGAGCATCTGAAGAAATCCGCCATCCTGCAACGCACGCGGATCCCGCACTTCATGCGAGACCAGGGCCGCTACCTGGAGCAGCTGCACCACATCACAGCCGTCAACGGTCTGACGGATGAGGAGCTGCTAAAGCTAATCCCTAAGTAGACTCTGCCAGCAGCGGAGATGTCTGGGGTGGAGGAGAGTGTCCTGTTTTGTTTTGAAATGCACTATTTCACTGCAGCGTGCGGGTACATGCGCACACATACCCACACACATATACTGTACATACATAGACACATACATAGTACATATGCTCACACACACATACAGGAACACATTTCTACACATATCTGCTCATATTATACATACCTGCTCATATATATATATATATATGTGTGTATATATATATATATATATAATATATATATATATATATATATATATATATATGCATATAATATATTTCTAGACAAGTACACACCACCAACACAAAGGCACAGAGGCCTTAGCTTTTTTTGTGGTGATGCATTTGAGCATCCTTGGAGATTAGTATGAAAAACAAATTGGGCATTTGTAACTACTGAAGCCAAAGCCTGGAGCTGGAGCTTCACCTCGTAACTTCTGTCCCATGTGCCATGTTTTTCCTATTTAAATGTATTTATTGTTGGCAATGGTGCTGCTTTTTAAAGAAAATTATTTTAACTACTTGCTGGAGAGGGAGAACAAAAGAAAAAAAATTATGGAAAAAAAACCACAGACACACTTGCATCAACATTGCTTATGTGCAGCATACAGTATCTGCGATTAAGACTGTTTAACTCATGCAAGGCCGTCCTCGGCTCAGGCAGGGGGATGAATCTGGCTGAGCTCTCCATTTCTTCCAGAGACGCATCACACCTTTAAATCAATTCCGCTGTTTATATTTTGCAAGCATCCAAAGGCTTAAATGCAAATTCAAAATAAAACCAAAAATATATATGGAAAATCATCTAGGAGGTGAGGCAGCAATGGTGAAGATAGTTAACATTTTGCCTAATGGATTTCCATTTGAACTAGATGATGATAAAGATGAATAGCTCTTTAGAAAATACAGCGTCAGGGAGAAGAAGGTTGGGAGTTGGACAGGAAGAGAGGTCTGTGGTGTTTCGAAGATGTGATTAGATGGAAAATTGAATAATGGAACCAGGCAAGTAGAAATGGTGATGGACAGGCAAGGTAGCAAAAGATAGGTTTTGATGAAATGGAAAAGGCAATGGTGAACTTTTAGCAGGATGGAGAAAGAGAAAATATGGGAAAGAGGAGATGGCAGAAGAGGTGCAAATTGTCCAATGGGGTGTGGACAATTGTGATAGCTGTGTACCATTTGGAAATCCTGTCAAATTAACTGGGTTGGTGGTTTGTGATTTGTAATAGTGAGCTGCACATAGGATGCAGGGAGATTAATTGCAAAACTTGACAATAATATGAAACTCGGAAATACAGTCGGGTACTTTAGGAGCACATTAGCTGTGAAATCAGCAGACAGGATTTAACACAGAGAAGTGTGAAGTGATAGGTTGTGTTACAAAGTCAAAAGAGTGGCGACATTAATTAAATGGGAACATGTTAAAAGTGGTACAGGAGCAGACTGTCTGCACACACATCTTCAAAGGGGGCAGGCAAGTTAGGGTGGTTGGTCTAGAATATGATTTAATGCATTATCAATGGGAAAGTATGTTAAAACATTATATAGCTGTGTTCAGTTCTGGACACCACCATTTAGTAAAGATGTATAGGAAAGGGTGGGGGAGTTATTTGAAAAAGATAAAGTAGGATCTTTAGATGCCTTGTGAGATTTTTCTTCTTAGAGCAGAGAAAGCAATGTAGTTTGATGAGGGTGTTTGATACAATATACAATCATGGTTAGTCACAGAGACAGTTCAGGTGGATACAGAGGATATCGACTGAAGAACATTGGAGAAAGTGCCAGGATTTGGATTATGAAATAAACTCAGTAGACTGTTGTGCTTTGGATATAGGAGCAGAAGACAAAAGAATGAATAATGGATTTTGATAGAAAATGTAATAATGCTTAAAGGGGAAAATAATAATGTTGTAGAGAAAGAACAGGGGAATGTGACTCTAAGAGCAGTGCCTAAGTGATAGGTTGATTGTCCTCCCTCAGCGAGTATCCTTTTCTAACTGTGATGTTTGGCAGTACCTGAACTAGATCAGGTTTAGGACTTCTGATTTCTGCTGATGAAAAGGAACTGCCCACGTTGGGATCCTTGTACTGAAGATCACTGTATCATAACACACACAAAAATAACTGTGGATAAAGATATGATCCACTGTTCCAAGTTGGGATCTCTGGTGGTTTGGTTTCAGTTAAATATTTCTGGATGCCCTGAGAAGTCGAGAGCTGGATGGGTGACAGCTCCAATTGCAGCTGTGCTCAGCAGCATGGTAATATTATCTCCCTTCACTAGATGTGATAATGCTAGATCTTTGAGGTTGGGTTACCATGAGTCTTGAGGGGTATTCAGGCATAGATTCCCACCAACTGTTCCACATTTCTTGGGATTTTCATCAAAATAATCATGGATGGAGTTTGCGTTGCCTACCTTCTCCCTTTTCCCTAAACATTCGCTGGCAGGTTCAGTTCAGGTTTGGGCACCCCTTCCCATAACTTCTGGCTTCACTGCTGGTAGGATCCTCACTGACCGTTCAGCAGTAAGCTACCACATTGACCAGTGGTATCAGTTGGACATTCTCAAGGCATCCACCCATTTCCACAGCTACAACATTAACCCTGCACAAAATGGACGTTGTTTATTGCTAATGATCCCTGCACCTCTAAGGGTAAAATTAAACTTTAAAGACTGGGATCAGCGGCTAATTGGAACTGACGTGAGATTCTTTGTGAAAAAGATCATAATCATAAAAGGAGGGCGGGTTTTCATTTTTTGCAATAACCTATTTTTTGGGTAAATGATGTTTTGCAGATTTGAGGACATAAAAGCTGTTTATACAGGGTGGGGGACAATTGGAGATGAATAAACATGTAATGAAACTTCCAGAGATTATCCAGCTGATGTTGGTGACCCAGGGTTTAGATAGAGGGTTAAACATTGATGGTTGGTAACGCATGGTTCAGAGAGACAAAGAAACCCTGAGTGTTGGTGACCCACGGTTCACACAGAAGGTCAAACTTCGAGTGTTGGCAACCCAGGGTTCACACAGCAGGTGAAAGCCTGCTCTCTCGGGAGGTACTTCCTGATAGCTGGACAGGAAAATAAGTGCTTAAATGCGTTTTTAGAACAGATTTTTATGTACTCTGGAAATTCACTGTCATCTATCAATGTAATATGGAAACAAATGAAAATGACTGATTTTTTAAATCCCGATCCAGTTTCTGTACTGTGTCGTGTTCAATAAATTTGTAATGATCGAGAGACAACGTCACATTTTTTGGTTCCACAAGATATCAGACATGGTCCCAGGGCTGCCAACTCTCACGCATTGAGCGTGAGACTCACACATTTGACGAAATTCTCACGCTCACACGCTGATGACAGAAGTTCTCATGCTCAAAAAAAAAAAAATGTATATATATATATATATATATATAAATAAAGTCACACTCCTCCACACTCACCAATGAGAATAGTTTTCTGTCGGCAGGTTCCCAGTAAAGAACGAGCAATTTAATTGGCTTAAGCCCATTGCACCCCCCCCCCCCCCGAGGCACCGTTCACACCTCCCACCCCCCACCCTCACCTCCGGCAGATCTGTGTCCGGCGGCCGCTCTATCCACACTGCATGGAGTTTTAACCTCGGCATATTGGCAGGGCTGGGTTTTTTTTCACTTTGAAGAAAGATTTGATAACTGGGATTGTATTCTCTGCAGCAACGGAAGTGAAGAAAAGACTTAGTTGAGGTGAATAATATTATGAGAATAGGACCTGTTTCGCTTTACAAAGAGTGTAGGAAGGAACTGCAGATGGTGGTTTATACTGACGATGGGCACTAAAAGCTGGAATAACTCAGCAGGACAGGCAGCATCTCTGGAGAGAAAGAATAGGTGATGTTTTGGCTCGACCTTCAGACCGAAGAGGTTGAAAACCAGCCATAAAACACAATGACAGGAGATGTGTGTTATCCAACTAAGGGCAGAAATCAGAATCATGTGTTCATCTTTATTGACGTGACACCATAATAAATATATTACAGAAAAATGAATTTAATGGGATGGCGCGGTGGCGCAGCGGTAGAGTTGCTGCCTTGCAGCACCACAGACTCAGATTTGATCTTGACTATGCCTGATGTCTGTACATTATTTGTACATTCTCCTTATGACCGCATGGTTTTCTCTGGATATTCCGGTTTCTCCCACATCCGAAAGAAGTGCAGGTTTGTAGGTTAATTGGCTTCTGTAAATTGTCTCTGGTGTGTAGGATACAACTGGTGTACGGTAGATTGCTGGTCGGTGTGGACTTGGTGGGCCGAAGGGCCTGTTTCCATATATATGTTTTACATATATATCTTAATTTCATTGAACCATATACGGTTGAATATGTGGCATTATTTTTGTCTTGTTTCTATAGTCAAAGTGTTAGGTTGATTGATTTATTTGTGCAGAACAGTGATGGAAGTCTGACTCCTCTTCCCTTGTTTCTATGTTTTTGTTTCTCTCTATATATGCATAACAGCATGAAGTATAATCTAATTTCCATACATGAATATACTAAGGTAATTCATGTGCTGCACCTGTTGATCAGAGCCTGGCGCTACTGTGGAACGTTATTAGGAATGTAATTTAGCCTAACTTTATTCATACCTAACCCAATTTGAAGCATAAATGTTGCATTCAAGTGTAAGTTATAAGACTCGCTACAGTATGCACCAGATTGCACAATTTCAAGCTGAAAAATGCAAAAGCTCCCTACCGTGGTAGGGGGGACACCCCCTCCCACACCTCCCCCCCTCGGTCGCTACGCTCCCTCACAATTTCTCACTCTCAACTCTCACCCAATGTTGGCAGCCCTGTGGTCCCAAAGATTAAATGTTGATTGTACCTAATAAAATTGTACCTAATAAATTTGCAAGAGCACACAATTAAAAAATATATTATTTGGTATGCAAATTGCTTTGAAACACTTATGTGGCATTCCTTTGGAAAAATGAGGTGGTTACCTCTCACATCGGGGATCTGTGTTTCTCAGTCCTCCTTCCCAGGGATAGATTTGCAGTGGACACTACCGAGTCAGTGCACAAACTGGCCAGACATTATGTTTGGGTAGCTTACAACCCAATTGAATGAACATTGAATTCTACAATTTTAGGTAACATACTGTATAACAACTCCCTCTATCTCTCCCCCACTTTCTCCACCCACACCCCTCTTTCTGCAACACCCTCCCCTGAGCCCTACCTGGATGCACCAATTTCTCAGCTCCCCCTCCTCCTACATTTCTTCCTTTGGCTTCTCAATTTGCAACTCCAAACTTTCTGCTTCAATCTCTGGCCTTTGTCCCAACCATTTGTCCATCAAACACCCTGTGTCCACCTATTACCTGTCTCACTTTGTCTTGTCTTGCCCCTCTTCCAGCATCCCCCTGTATTTTGTATGTTTAAATAAGACATTCAGACTACAACCTGACAAGTCTGGCCCCCCAATCTCATGCCCCACGCCCTGACAGCCAATCCACGGATCCTCCTGACTGACATACAACAGATTCCATCTGCCTCAGCTTTGCCAGCCCACCCTGACTAGCAACTCCTCCTGCCTAATTACCGTGGACCCCTGACTACCCTTAACAGTGGAGTGCATTTCCAAACCTAGAGTTCCTGAAATGAAAGAACTTTGGAAGATTATGATGTGGAAACAGTATACAGAGTTGTACAGCACAGGAACAGGCCCTTTGGTCCACAAGGCCCATACTGACCATAATGTCAATTTTTAACTACAGATCTGCCTGCACATGTTCTATATCCCTCCATTACCTACCTGTTTGTGTGTCTGTCTAAATACATCTTAAACATTTCCATTGTATCTACTTTCACACTTCCCCTGACAGCACTTTATTGGCAGCCGCCGCCTTCCCGCAGTATTTCTCTTCTTCTTCATAGATATCATGTGACATGCATCTGTCAGATAGGGTCAGTTTCTGTGGGTCCTCATTTTGAACCTCTTGTTTTCCCTTTTGTGTACTACTGGCCATACAAACCCTATTCCGATCTTGTCCTTTTCATTGAGGTGTTACTAAGGTCTGCAACAAGTTGGCCAAACATTCCCCTCTTTCTCTTATCTGTCACACTGTACCTCAAGGACCTGAATGTGTAACTTGCTCCACCAGTACTTAGAAAAGTACAGTACAGCACAGGAACTGGTCTTTTGACTCAAGATGTCACTTAAATCACTTATTGTTGATAATATTCATTGTTAACAAGTTACCTATTTTAATATAAAACACGCTAACTTAATCTAGGTGCCAAAGCATTGGACAAACTTTTACACACTTATTGCCTCAAGCTTATTCAGATCTCTGCAGGTAATGGCAGCTAGTAAAATACCTACCTGTGCTTAATTCTCCTCTGATTAAATTCTTAGCTTTGCTCTCTATTTCCTGCCCTCTGCACTCTAACGGACTCTGTACTTTTATTGGATCCAGATTATGCAATTGATGCTTCCAACTGCTTATATGTAGCTCTGGTGTCCATAAGCAATGCACATACTCCTGAGCTACACGGTTTGAATAGAGATATAAAATGAGTGGATGGCATTCATACAGTAAATCGGGTAAAACGGAACACACTGCCCTGAATAAATGCTTAACCCAATGCCAAGAATTGAAGGAACTATATAAAGAAGTAGTTACTTTGGTTACTTCTGCAACATTCACGTGGTATATATTGCTCATTTTCTATTTATATAGCACCCTTTTATTAACTATTTTATCATCATAAAATAAGAAGGTTGTGGATTCAAATCTCACTGCAGAATGTTTCGTGTACGATCTAGACTTAATTTGTCCTGTTGGGTGAATGTAATGGCCACTAGAGGAATATTTCAAGGACATTCTGAGAGAAACGCTACTATAGGTCTTTAAAAAACTGAGTGGCTAGTGGGGGATTTTAACAGAAAACACTGAACACATCAGGCAAGCATCTATGAGGTGAGAAAGAGACTGAGCATTTCAGGTCAGGAATCCTTTATAAGAGCTAAAGAAGCAAGGGGAAGAAAACATACCATAGATAGAAAGGAATAGAAAACCAAGGTCACAATCAGACCAGCCATGATCTTGAAGAATGGCAGAACAGTCCTGTGGGGCTGAGTGGCCTAATCCTGCTTCTAACTTGTACGAAGATGAAATGTTAAACGAACAAGGACAGGGAAAAGGGTTGGGGACAGAAAAAACAAACAAAAGGGAAGATAAATGATTGTGGTTACAGCAACAATGATTGAGCAACCAATAGGATGATGCCAAAGAGGGCAGTAGAACTACTCTGAGCTGTCTGAAAAAATGTGGCTATGTTCTGTGATGATTAAATAATGCGCAATCCAGAGTTTTTTTAATGTGCAATATAATAAAATGAAGCATCTAGTGAGCTTCCCTGGAACAGTGGCAACATTGTAAAAGGCCAACATAAGAATGGGAGTGGGATGGAAAATTAACATGCCACACTGCCATAATTCATGCTTGCATATGGGCTGGAAGATTCCTGTATACCCTGTCTATCAATTTACATATGGTGTCTGCAGTGCAGGGTGGGGGGAGGGAGCAACTGCGGCATGAACAGCAAATAGTTTAGTTCATTATTATTGTCACGAGCCTCAGATATAGGAAAAGCGTTGTTTTGTGTGCTACCCAGTCAAACCATACCATGAGTGCAATCATTCACAAGTAAAAGAGTGTAACGATTGTCGTAGATAACAGTAGACCCTCTTCTGGGACAGTATGCAAAGAATCGTTACTTTCTGGTGCCATCTTGCAACTTTCAACTCTCAGGTCCCTGAATTCAAGTCTGAACTTGCCCTCTAAAGAACGCATTTCTGCTTCAGTTGTACGATTAACAATTGCCATTCTGAGCAGTTTCTCAGGGAGGGTGACAGGGGATTCCTGTTTCTCCGCTGTCCGAGACTCGAACTCCCAAGGCTCCATCGACCGAGGCATTGGAACCACCACCCAATCATTATGAAACTGTGAACATATCTAACTAATCTCTGATTGACAGACAAAGACAGGAACAATCCTTGGGAGCGGAGGAGTAATGAACAATGAGCCAAATGTTACTGCGAGAAGAGATGATTGGTGCAAAGTCAATAATCAGTAAGAGAGGTTTAAAAAACAGAGCGGTGAATGTTCCAATTGTAAATAAAAGAATGCAGAAAAGTTTGTAAATACTCCATAGCTTGCCCGGAACCTCACTGCGGCTGTGCAGGAGGCAACAAACTGAGAGGTGAGAGTGGGATTGGGATGCGGTATTGTAGTGGCAGGAATGGGAAACTCAGGGTCGCTCCCACCGACTGAAAGCAGAGTTCCGTGAAACGGTCACCCACTCTGTGTTTGATTTCTCCAAAATAGGGGAGACTCACAGTGCTGGGTTCCTCTCTGTGGGAATCAGGCCTCCAAGGAAGTGAACATTCGTTGTCCACCTCAGTGGAGACCTGATCCGCACAGTATGGGGCTCTAGTATCTTTGGTATGGGGAACTGCGAGAATTATAGACAATTGCTGTTACCAACATAGGAAGTGTTAGAGTTGCCAGGTGTTGGAATGGGGGGAGGTGAAAGAGTGGAAATTGGGCTTGGGGATGCTTGAAGAGTAGACTATGATTATGCAGAGGGAAGAATGGACTCAGAATGTTGCAATATTGTGGCCCAAGGATGTGAATAATAGGAACATTGTTAAAAGTGGTGAAAATATTAACAAAGAGCCCGATTTCTATTTAACCCAGAATTCACTGACATCGGCAAAGACTGTGAAACGTAGTGGTCTCAGCCCTGCCTTCCTGTAAATCATGTTGATCTTTGCTCACTCCATATAACAGTTTGACCACATGAGGACTCATGTTTGACCACATGAGGATTTATGCCTCATCATTCTCATGAAATATGATGCACAGATTTGCAGGCACAGATTTCACAGCCGACACGGCTCATTCCAAGTACCCATCTTATCCCTAATATTTTATACTCACTCACCAAATTACACACAATAAACCCACTGAGTGAGGGAACAAAGAATGGCCGGAATGTACAATGCTTCTGAAAACCTAACCCATGATGATTTCAATTTTAATCCAAGGCACAGGCAGCAGTCAAACCAGTTGAACAACTCTCTCACAACAGATATCAACGCCAACCAAATACATATCACTGATTAACTTAATAAAAATAAACTAGATACAACTATTACATTATGTTTCCATTGCTTGACATTTATATCTTTTATATTGTTTATTATTTTTCCTATCTTTTAAAATTAATATTGTACACTTTTGAATATCTTGTGGAAGAATTGAATAATCTTCTAACAGTACTATTCCATTCTGTTTACTGTTCCACTTTAAGATATTCCTCCACCAAAGATAAGTTCTTGTCAGAACACAGATCAAGGGAACCAGATTACCCTTCCTCGTTGAAGAAAACATTAGTTGTTATTGAAAAGGGAAAGAATCACAGTTGAATCTTTCAGTAATGTCCACAAGAATCTTCTAGCAATTGTTGTAGTTTGCAGTTAACAAAAACACTGGCCAATTCCTCTCCCTCTGATCACTACACTGCAGTCAACATTTTAAGCAGTCAAATCTCAATGTGATATATCTGCACCTAGCTAAAAACATATTAGGATTTTCTGTTAACCCAAGTCTCTGAATTTATTGGACACACAAAAGCTGGAGTAACTCAGCAGGACAGGCAGCATTTGTGGGGTCCTTCCATCCAGAGATGCTACCTGTCCCGCTGAGTTACTCCAGCTTTTTGTGTCTATCTTCAGTTTAAACCAGCGTCTGCAATTCCTTCCTAAACATTTCTCTGCATTTGTTGTTCAGTGGGGCTGAACCATGCATCTAGGCGGGCTCCCTTGTTTATGCTAGGTTTCGTTGAGGTTGCTGGTCTCTGATAGGTCAACAATTGGGGTCTATGGTTAAAAGGACAGCGGTGGCACAGCCAGTCGAGCAGCTGTCTCAGAGCACTGGTGACCTGGATTCAATCCTGACCTTGGATACTGCCTGTGTGGAGTTTGCCTGGCAACCATGTAGGTTTCCTCTGGATTCTCTCATTTCTTCCCAAGTGCCAAAGACTTGTGGACTAATTGGCTCACGTGCATAGGTAATTGCAGGATCTGGGGAGAGTTGATGAGATGGTAGAAAGAGTAAAATTAGGATTAATGAAGGATTAAATTAAGGAGTAAATGGGTGGTTGATGGTCGGCATGGACTCAGGAGACATAGAAACATAGAAAATAGGTGCAGGAGTAGGCCATTCGGCCCTGCACCGCCATTCAATATGATCATGGCTGATCATCCAACTCAGTATCCTGTACCTGCCTTCTCTCCATACCCCCTGATCCCTTTAGCCACAAGGGCCACATCTAACTCCCTCTTAAATATAGCCAATTAACTGGCCTCAACTACCTTCTGTGGCAGAGAATTCCACAGATTCCACAGATTCCTCTGTGTAAAAAATGATTTTCTCATCTCGGTCCTAAAAGACTTCCCCCTTATCCTTAAACTGTGACCCCTTGTTCTGGACTTCCCCAACATCGGGAATAATCTTCCTGCATCTAGCCTGTCCAACCCCTTAAGAATTTTGTAAGTTTCTATAAGATCCCCCCTCAATCTTCTAAATTCTAGCGAGTATAAGCCGAGTCTATCCAGTCTTTCTTCATATGAAAGTCCTGCCATCCCAGGAATCAGTCTGGTGAACCTTCTCTGTACTCCCTCTATGGCAAGAATGTCTTTCCTCAGATTAGGAGACCAAAACTGTACGCAATACTCCAGGTGTGGTCTCACCAAGACCCTGTACAACTGCAGTAGAACCTCCCTGCTCTTATACTCAAATCCTTTTGCTATGAATGCTAACATGTCATTCGCTTTCTTCACTGCCTGCTACACCTGCATGCCTACTTTCAATGACTGGTGTACCATGACACCCAGGTCTCGTTGTATCTCCCCTTTTCCTAATCGGCCACCATTCAGATAATAGTCTACTTTCCTGTTTTTGCCACCAAAGTGGATAACCTCACATTTATCCACATTATACTGCAGAAGGGTCTGCAGACAGAAGGGTCTGATTCCGTCCTTGACTCTAATGAATCCCGGAACCCCTGAGTGTTCAGCCTGAAGTTTCCTATCCTGATGACTCTCCAGAACCCTCTGTCAGGCTCTGACACTTTTCCCAGGCCCTCCACCCCACCCCCCCCAACTTCCACCCAAAAACAGATTGCTGGTGGAGTAGAATCTACTCATTGAGGTACCAAGGTGCTAACATCTGCCCGCGCCCTGGTGAGAAGAAAACTAAAGCAGTGTATACCAGAATCTGATGAAACAATAGATCATTTTCTATACGAATAAGTACCTCAAAAATTACTTTCTAGCTTGGGGGCATAGTAATTGTTGGAGATTCTATGTTGTTTGTGTATATTTCCCAAAAACTCAAACTAAGTCAAGCAGCCATTTTGTAGACTTGCTTATTTTCTAAAAACTGGTGTTTGCTGAGCATTTTGAGAAGGCTGTGTGCCTTTAAGACAAATCCCCCATATAATCTGTGCTTTCAGCTTTGAGCATAATGTCTCACGAGAAGGATGAGTCATGGTGCTCATGTGGTCAAACTGTCAGTGGAGGTCAGCCTGATTTATTGGAAGACAAGCCCGAGGCCTTCACTCTGAGTTGTTGGAAGTGGCGGCAGTGAGAGTTGCATTAAATGTCAAATTGCGTCAGCTAGTGAAAAGTAGGAAGGGAGAAAATAAGAAACGGAGGGATTAGAAGTATTGTTTAACATTGTCAGTGGGTTCACAACAGGGCAGTGGGAAGGAATGAGCCTAGGTAATTATTTTCGCTAACACTCTGAAGAAGCACAAGCCTTGCCCATGACACTTCAGACTATTTTCCACCACAAGTATCTTTTCATGGGATGTCATGTTGTAATTGGTCTATTGTTAAATAATCTCAGAAATACAGTTGTTGAAAGTGATGGCTGAAAGTATTGGACAACAGAAGCAACTTTCATCGATACTTTCAGGTGCTGTCTGTACGGAGTTTGTACGTTCTCCCCGTGACTGCCTGGATTTTCTCCGAGATCTTTGGTTTCCTCCCACACTCCAAAGACGTTTAGGTTTGTAGGTTAATAGGCTTGGTATAAGTGTAAATTGTCCCTAGTGTGCGTAGGATAGTGTTAATGTGCAGGGTTCGCTGGTCGGTGCGGACTCGGTGGGCCGAAGGGCCCGTTTCCGTGCTGTATCTCTAAACTAAACTAATACAGTGCATGACTAACAGTGTCAAGATGGATCATGGGCGCTACATCAAATAAATCACATCTACCATTGAGTCACAGTAGACCAGATGACCAACGGTTTGGCACTAATAGGCCTGTCCCACTTAGGCGACTTTTTAGGCGATTTCATTGGCTCATTGGGAAAAAAAACGTAAGCAGTAGTTTTCAGAACCAAGGATAACGGTAATGTTAAATGTCCGCCGAGCTTCACAGCCGTATATCTCTGGCTTCTTAAAAGTTGTCTCCACTCCTTCTCCCTCCCTCTTTTAAAGGACTTACCGTACACTGTGCTTTAGCCGTCTTAATTACAGCGCCAACCTTCCTGTTCATCGCGGTGTGTGTCTGTATCACCTTGGCTTTGCACCGTGTGAATTTCACTCAGACAGCGCTCCCCCCGTTTGCCCTGTCCCCCGCCTGCATAACGGGCTGGTGAAGAAAGCGATGTGTGTGTGTGTGTGTGTGTGTTCCACTCTGACAGTCGCCGTTCCAGTTGCCAGTTTTTCAGGCGACTGCCGGCAACTTGACAGTCTCCGGCAGTCGCCTGAAAAATTGCCTGAGTGGGACAGGCCCATTAGAGAGTAAGGAATATCTTAAAAAGAGGGAGAGTTTTAGGAACTGAATTCTAGTGTTTTAGAGTATAGTATCTGATAATAAAATGGTGGAATTTGAAGATGCCAAAATTGGAGATGATATTGTCTCAAATTTGTGGTGCGAGAGAGAATACAGCAAGGGAAGGGTGAGGCAAATGCGTGATTTGAAAACAAGAATGAGGTGGTTAAATTTTGGAACAGGAAGCAAAGTAGGTGAGCACAGTGGAAGGGCAAACAAGAGTCATGGAGGCATCCAGCACAGAAACAGGTCCTTCACCCATTGGGCTTATGTTGGCTATTCAGCACCCATTTATGCTGATCTTACACTTATACCATTTTATCCTTCCTACATTTCCATCAACTCCCCCATCTCTCACCTCGACACCAGAGGCAATTTCCAGTGGCAAATGAACACACCAACCCACATGACTTTGGGACGTGGAAGGAAACCGGAACTGCACACAGCCAGTATCCGGTCAGGATTGAACTCTTGTCACTGGAGTTGTGAGGATCATGAAACCAGTCAACAAACTGTCAGCAATGTTTTGGGCGAGTACTAGTACACGGGGAGTAGAAATCCAGAAAGGCATTGAGATGCACAAGTCTTGAAGTTTCAAATGCTCGTATTCAACAATGAAGATGTGTTTCAATTTATACGGTAACAAATAGCTGACTTCCCTACTGTACATTACATGAACCAATTGCATCAGGTCTGCAGAAAAACTCTTGAAGTTGGCATTGTGTCGGAATCCAGTCCGTTCCCCCCTGCCCCCCCCCCCCCGCCGTTCTCCTGACATACAGCCAAAACACCACATAGAAACAGGCCTTTCAGCCCACTGCCATGCCGACCATCAACCATCCATTTATTCTAATCCTACATTCGTCCCACTTCTCCTAGATTCTACTTCTCACCTACATGCAAGGAGCAATTTACAGCAGCCAATTAACCCTCAAATCACATCTTTGGCATGTTCGAGAAATCTGGAGCACCCGTATGATATCCATGTGGTCATCGGGAGATTATTTAAAATCCACGCAGACAGCATTTAGGTCTGATTGAACCCGGATCCGTGGTGCTATGAGGCACCAGGTCTGCCTCTAGTGCCACGCTGTTGAGCCATTAATGGAAATAAACTAGAGTGGTTCCTGGAGTGGGCACGTGTGGAATGTTGACAATCTTTGGTCTATTTGGGCCTGTGTTGGTTTGCTACTCATTTCAAAGAGGAGTCAAGGCCACTGACCAGGCTGATTTCCTGGCAGAAAATATATTGATATCTTTTTACTTCACAATAGAATTAAGAATTTCAACTCCCCTTTGTAATCGGACTTTGTTTCATGTTTTTTTTATGGTTCACTATTTCACAGAGTGCCAGAAGGATCTCTCTCAGACACCTCTCTGAAGGGTTAAAAACTATCTTCTGCCAGAATTCCTTTGGTCATGACTCAGTTCTTAAACTTGTGTTAAGTAGATACAATAGTGCTTTGAGCCAAATGACCGGTTTAAGACTTGCTAATTCCATTTTTGAACTACTGAGGCAACTTCAGAGATCCTGCAAAATTTCAATTTAACACAGGAAGGGGAGAGAGAGTAACTCATAGGAATGGCATTTCCTGTTCATCGGGAGGGGGGGGGGGAGAAGATTCTGTACATGGGAAGATACAAGGAACATTTTGAAAGAATGAACTGCAACAAATTCCTGTCCAACTGAGGCTGTTGATTACACAGATATGAAACAATGTGCGCAGATGAGGTACAAGTGAAGTGCCCATTAAAGCCTCTGGAACTGCAACACAACATGAGCCTCAATGCAAAGGGATTTGGATACCCCTCCCAGTTCAGAGATCAGACACAACTTGGGATCAACACCCCAACTCTTCAGAGATTCACCGTGATCAAACCAGTTTACTCCCAAGGTTTGTGTTGGTTTAACACCTGTCGCATGAGAGGTTCAAGTCAACTTCCAATTGAACTTCATAAAGAATATAACACAGAAACAAGCTGTTTGGCCTACCATGTCCGTACTGTGCAATGTATTTTATTCTCATTTTCAGCACCTTCATAGCCTTCAATGCTTCGGTAATTCAAGTGCTTGTCTGGATACCTCTTAAGTAGAGGTTGTAAGAGTCTCATCAATCCCCTTCCTGTTGGTGGAGGCAGTAGGAATTCAGACAAAGCAAATTCACTACCTAGAGCGACACAGTAGAGGAGTTGGTAATGGCACTGCCTCACAGCTCCAACCACCTGGGTTCAATCCTGGCATTACACATTCTCTTTGTGACTACCTGGGTTTCCACTGGGATTCTTTTCCCCTCTTTCAAAAGACTTGCATGTTACTTGCTGCTGTAAATTGCTTCCTAGTGAGTGGCACAATCTGAGGGGTGTTAATGGAAGAGTGGGGAGAATAAAATACATTAGGCTATAAGTGTAAAAATGGGTGATTGATAGTTGGTGTGGACTATTTTCCATCTCCAAATTGAAGGTAAGGAACTAGGATATGAATTTTGCAGGAGTCAAAGTTATTATGGATAACCTTTTGGAGTAAATTAAGAGGAGAGAGATACATCAATTAGAAGCATAATTAGGCCCAACAGGTTTAGCTAATGTGATCATTGTGCCACTGCTGAATTACTTTATTGGGTTTGAAGCAAATTAAATAACGGTTTCGGGTAGTTATTGTAGCTCTGTTTTTCGTCATTCTCCATGCAGGTATGTCATATAGTCCAGAACACTATTTTGAGTTTTTGTCTAATCAACGAAGAACTCAATCCAAACCGGACAGTGCTGAGATACGATTCCTCCCCATTTCCAACCATCTGGTATCCAGGGACTGCTGAGACCTTGTCGGATCACTCCCCATCTCCCTGTGAAGAGAGGAAACAAATATATGTACTGCCTTCAATAGGTTCACGAAATTGGCAAATTACACAGCTGTCACATTCAAGTTCAACCTAGTATTTGGACACATGATGTCAGTTATGAGAAAAAATTGACATCTTTCAAGGCTCAATGACGCACAACACCATAGCGTTTGGGGGCAGGTAACATAAATAGGTCAACAGGTCATTTCTTGAATTGCAAAAAATTGTTGTATCCTCCCATTCACTGTTTGGAGAATGATGTGAAGTGGCAGAGATTCAGAAGCTGATTAATCATTCAAGCTACAAGGCAAAAGACAAAGAAGAGCTGGACAACCAAGATGGCATCATTGGTATCTTTTACAGAACCTTTAGCCTGAGGTAATAATGTTTCAGAGCATGGTTTTCCATTAAAACAACTTCCTTTAAAAATGTCTGTATCTGGCGTGTTGTTGGACAGATATTACAGAGAATGGCAGAGAGTGAGGTGAATACTTTTCCCCTTAACTATACACACCTCTATGCCAACTAATAGGGTGATCAACCCCATCAGGCTACATTGTTTTAGGGACAATTTCCAAACCATCTAAAGAGCAGGGACTATCCATATCTTTAAGGTGAATGCCCCACTGATGGGAACCTGGAGTTGAGAGCTTGGAGTCTGACCCTGGGCTCCACAAACCTGGATTGCCTGGAAACCTAAACCTGACTCAGAGGTGGAAATGCTACCACATTACCGAAGACCTGTTCCAGAGCGAAAATTAGGAAAAACATTTGTTTTTTTTCCCCATCTTCAGGCATTGGTGCAAAATGCATGATGAGGAAGTGACTAGAATTCTTACTTCTCATTAAAAACTGAAAGAGAGCAGATTTCAGTGAAAGAAACACATCCTCATAATCTCACAGACTGAGCTTCATTGCCTGGCACCTCAAATGATGCAGATACTTAAATGAAATTGTTTGATGGAAAATTGTGCTTTGACCCATTCTCATCGCTGGCGTAGTGTTCCGTAAAATACACTTGGGTGTCCTGCTCGTCTCCACCTTATGCATCTGAATCTTGGTGCAGGGAAGTCAGAGACAAGCTGGAGATCAGATCCGCTCTCACTCTGCTGCTGGCCCCAGTGGCTGTCAGTGCGCAAATACATTGGGCTGAGAAGATTGGTGCACTTTACATCATAGCATGTGGACATAGCACAGTGCCATTCGCTTCATTGGGTCTTTGGGCCTCATTAAAAAGGCACACTCAGGTATGTGGTATGTGAATTTTTATTCTTTTAATTAATTTAATCTATTTTACAGTACTTTTATTTTAATTGCTTTTGTTCATTTGAACAATTTAAATGTTTCTGATTCTTAGAGATTTGTAAAAAGTTCAAAAGGACTTGGGCCTAGCCACTGCTTGCAGTCTGCTCTGTGTCAGAGAGTCATACAGCACAAAAACAGGCCCTTTGGACCAGCAAGTTCGTGCCGCCCTAGTCCATCCGAGCTAGTCCTATTTGCCCACATTTGACCGATTTCCCGCTAATCCTATGCAATCCATGTACTGGCTGCAACAGCCAAGCCTTGAGCTTTTCAGACACCACAGAACCTCAAATGTGCAGGAGCCTGTCCACAGGTCAATGGCCACTGTGGCTCCTACAGGGAATCAAACTGGGGTCCGAGGGCTAGTTGCTCCACACTGAGCAGGACACATTCTGGCCTGGTGGTGAGGTAAATGTAGGCAGTAAATAGGATGGAGACTGCCTGATGCATGATCTGTTACTGATGAGGAGCGGCTACCTGTGTAGGCACCCTGGGCAGGCTGGTTCCACCAGATGTTGTCCTGACAGTCATCCCCAGTCTTGTTCTTGCTGCTAATGTTGGTGAACGTGTCGCTGGGTACACAGTGCTGGAAGTGTTTTTCTCTTAATAGGTTGAACTCTGTGGCATCAGGCTGCAGACCAAAGTGTCCCAGAATGATGAGCTGCTTTTGTTCTGGAAGACAGAAGAGAATGTTGCTCACTTTAATGAAGTAATTCAATCAGGAAAACCTATCACATGATCACTTCATAAAAACTCAAACTGAACCTTCAAAATTCTTCGACCGTTTCATTCCCATGCCCCAACAAAGTTTTCACTGTATATCAGTACACATGACCATAATAAACCAATACCATATAAGTCTTGCTGTACAATAGTTGGAAGTTTCTCTTGCACATGCTGCTCTCATCTTTTTAGGCTATTCATTCCATAGATCATATTGCTGTACAAGAACAAAACTCTGCTCGTGCTGCCTTACCTTAAATCCTTAACCTTATTTTTGTAAGCCTGCTGAGCATACCCTAGGCCTGTAGGATCAGGTGTCTTGGATTTCTCCACCCAGAGGGCAAGGATCTTGAATATTCTGTCAGGGAGTGTGGTGGAAGCAAAGTCACTGACACCATTTAATAAGGTGTAACTGAGCACTTGAATTGCTTTGACATAGATGAGAGTAATATTAGTAATGGCCACGGACTCCAACAGGATTAACAGACTCATCAGGAAGGCTGGCTGTGTCCTGGGGGCGGAGTTGGATTCATGGGAGGTTGTCTTGGAGGGGAGGATGCTCCTCAACCTGTGGAGCATCCTGGACAATCCAGCTCACCCCCTCCATGACACACTGGTCAACCTGAGGAGTATCTTCAGCAACAGACTGGTTCCACCAAGATGCAGTACAGAATGCCACAGGAGATCCTTCCCTGTGGCTATTAAACTGTACAACTCCTCCCCCTTCTGTCATGGGGTAAACTGACTGACTCCCCTCCCCAATCTTTGCACATCCCCAATCCTTTCCACTCGTCACTTTAATTTCATGTTTCATTTATCTTGTGTTTTATGACTGTTGGCAGATCAATTTCTCTCCTGGGATAAATTAAGTTCTATCGTATCGTATCATATCGTATTGTATCGTATTATGGGTGCCCACTGGCAGGTGTAGATGTGGTGGATCAACTGGGCTGTTTCCAATGTGGTATGAATCTATGACTCTACGATCAGTACAATGAGAGTCAGCGGATTCTGAAGCCTGCACCCAATCTGTTCTTCCCAATCCTGAGAGGTAATAGTGACAGAGATCCTCACAAAAGCTTGTCTGATATTTCTCTTCGCTAGCTTGGTAATTCAGAGATCAATTGCCTCATCCCTATTAGTGTTGTACAAGATTAGTTAACAGATTTCTGGTTACATTGGAATTAACCTGCTCTTTGTGCCTGAAGAGTGGACTATACACCAGGACATCGAATACAAAGACATATGGCTATCCATTGGATTAGAATAGGGGCGACGGAATACCAAAATTCTAGAGAGCTATCTCCAATGTATATTTGGAGGCAGATACAAACTTCAAGAGCAAATATGTTGATTCTACTTTTTAACCACTTGCATGGTAAATCTGAGGATTTTGCCAATCTCCAACTGAACCACTGGTTAAATTACGCTACCTTTGGAAGGGTTTGAGGTGGTGTACAATATTTGGGTGAGGAAGGGCCTGGAGTGGGGGTTGTATGTTAATTGTGTTACCTCTTTATACAGAGATGAGTAAATAATAAGTGGCCACCTGTCTATGAAGATAATAATTATGATTTGATGTGAGTGATGGTCTAAGAACTTGGGTCCGCAGACAACAGTGTTTACTGAACAGACCAATCTTTTGTTTCTGTCTTGTCATGTGGTTTCTTCCTATTCAGTGATGACAGGCTCCTTTTATATTATGATCAAATCGGAATTTGTTCCACAGAGGAAGGTTATTCAGCCGAATATGTTTGTTCTGGTTGGGAAAAGCTCTCCAGCATAATTCCACCTTCCAGCATTTGGTCTCCAGCCTGAAGATCATGCCTGTTCAATGAACATGTGTGAGGGTTGATTAAAAATGTATTTTCAGACACTGGAGTCCAAGACCCCCATTACCCTCTGGATGATTCCTTATAAATTCCTTATATCCTCTATACTCATACGTGTCCTCCATTAAACACTGCGGCTGCACCACTCATCCAACCTACTTGACTCCTTCCTTCTCACGTGCATGGCAACATTTTTGCTTAATTTACCAAAATTGTCCTCTATTCCCACTAAAGCTTCCCGTTTTCATGGAATGAACAGGAGGTACCTGTGAGGTGTGGCCTTAGGATGTCGAGATCCAATGCTTTGTTGCTGCTGCTCGCTTGGACTCCAGATAACTGGTTAGCCTTCAGATGGATATTGACGAGGTTGAGTGGGAGTTCTCCAATCTACGTAAGTCAGACCCAGAACAAACAGAAGGAATATCTGCATTAGTTTTTGAGACCTAAGGACCTGACAAAAACATTTGCAGCTTTATTAAAAAGATAAGAGGCCCCAAATTTCCATGAGTAGAAATCCTGGTTGCTCCGCTCACATATGCCCACCAATTAAAGTTTGCCATATGCCAGGGTAATTTTAAAGACACTACTTTAGATCGGTACAAGCACTATTTTGGCGCCACATTTCAGGGATGGCCTTCCCTTACAATGAAGTTAGTAACTCCTTTTCGTAAGGAGTTATATAGTTATTCCACCGGGTGGTGCTTCAATGGCAGCCTCGCCAACAGTCTGTATGTCCTTTTCGTCTTAAAAACATTTTTTTTGCCTGTTTTTAAAGTTTGTGTTGTGTTGTCTTTGGTTTGTTTTATGTGGGAGGTGGGGGAGGGGGTCGGGGGGAAACTTTATTTCAATCTCTTACCTTGCCGGAGATGCGATTGTTTTCCGGATCGTATCTCCGGTCACTCTGCGGCCTAACATCGTGGAGCTGGAGGCCTTGCTCGGCACTGACTTTGAGCCCTACCGCGGGGGATGTGGACTTACCACCGGTGCCGATCCCTTGCATGGGATCGACGCTCCAACTGCGGCCTGCGGATTTTAACATCGAGAGCTCACAGTCTCGGGTTGAGCTCCAAAAGCCGCACGACATTCGACTAGCCACGACTCAGGGTAGATCGCCCGGCGCGGGGGAGCTGAGATTCCCCCCCGATGCAGGAGCTTGATCGCCCCGACGAGGATGGCCCGCCGCCGGCTATGGGAGTAAGATTGTCCCGTCAACGGAAGGTTAGAGGCCCCCGACCGCTGGAGGACGAAGAAGGGAGAGATTGAACTTTTCTTCGCCTTCCATCACAGTGAGGAATGCGGAGGAGTCACTGTGGTGGATGTTCATGTTAAAATGTATTTTGTGTGTTCTCTTGCTTTTTAATAGTATGACTATATAGCAAATGAAATTCCTCGTATGTTGCAAAACATACTTGGCTAATGAAAAAAAATGATTATGATTAAAGCATCAATAATCTGATATCTGACCATTTTGAAACCCTGATGATTCAGTGTCTGATTCAAAGTAATGTTTGCCATACTTTCTTGCAACTCACCGGTTGTTCCCATGCCTCTTTACACTTACTGGACCCAGTCTGTGCACTCCCTTCCCATCCACCAGAGCTCCAGTTCCCAGGCCCCCAGTCAATTCACCACACTCTGTTCTACCCTCACTTTGAAACCAACCAGAGTCCCATTTCTCACACTGAACTGAACTGAACTTTATTTATAGAGCACTTTAAAAACAACCACTGTTGCAACAAAGTGCTGTACATGACTAATCATAAACATAAAACAAAACAATAAAAACATTAAAAGACAGTAAAAACAATAAAAAACAATAGAAACACTAAAACAGGAACAAAGTCTCATGCAGGGTCAAAAGCCAAGGAATAGAAAAGGGTTTTAAGACTAGTTTTGAAGATGGACAATGAAGGGGCCTGTCTAATGTGCAAAGGTAGAGTGTTCCATAATATCGGAGCAGCAACAGAGAAGGCTCTATCCCCTCTGAGCTTCCGCTTAGACCTCGGTACCTCCAGGAGCAGCTGATCAGCTGACCTGAGGCACCGAGCAGGAGCGTAGGGATGAAGCAGCTCAGAGAGGTAAGGCGGGGCGAGACCATTTAAAGATTTAAAAACAAATAAAAGAATCTTAAAATGAACTCTAAAGTACACAGGCAGCCAGTGGAGGGAGGCCAGAATAGGCGTTATGTGCTCCCTCTTACGTGTTCCAGTTAAAAGGCGAGCAGCAGCATTCTGAACCAACTGGAGACGTGCAAGGGATGATTGGCTAACTCCAAAATAAAGTGCGTTACAGTAATCCAGCCGAGACGTGATGAAGGCATGGATTACTGTTTCAAAATGCTGTCGTTCAAGAATGGGCTTCACCTTTGCCAGCTGCCTTAAATGAAAGAAGCTGGACTTAACTACCGCGCCTATTTGACGATCTAATTTAAAATCACTGTCCATCTTAAAACCCAAGTTTAAAACTGTTGGCTTCACATACAGTGCCAAGGGACCCAAGTCAACAGGGGGAGGTTCACGGGGGCCATTGGGACCAAACACTATCACTTCTGTTTTCTTTTCATTAAAATTTTTAAAGTTTAGGGCCATCCAGGATTTAATGTCATCAAGACATAACAGAAGTGGTTTGACTGAGAAAGCATCTTTCTTCTTCAGCGGCACATATATCTGACTATCATCAGCATAACAATGAAAAGAGATGCCATGCTTTCTAAGAATGGAACCCAGAGGAAGTAAGTACAGTGAGAAAAGCAGGGGCCCCAAAAACACTCCCTACCAGGTTCACTGTAAATAGTACAGAAAATGTCCTAGTCCTGCACCCCCCCCAAAATCTCCAGCAAAATGTAATTGCTGTTTACAGTACCTTTTATTGTAAACAGAGTGTAAGGAAGTAGCAGCAAGGGACACGCAAGGTACATCAGCATGAAGGAAATGTTGCCAATTGGCAACATAACTACAGGACATTGGCTCTGGTGGTCTAGACCATTCTTGAATCTGTTCGACCCATGAGGCAAGTTAGAGAGTGAGAACATGGAAAACAAAACATAAAGAAGACTGCAGGAGTTGTGAAAGCAGGAGCTTGTCTATGTCCCCACCCTCTAACTCATTGACCAGATAGCCTGGAACAGTTTATCAGTCAATATCAAAAAGGGTCCTTAACCAAAAAGCACTCTGTCCATTTCACTCCACGGATATTGCATGATCCAATGAGTTCCTCAAATATTTGCTCAAGGTTCCAGCATTTGCAGTACCTTGTGTCCCCTATAGTTACCCTGGTTTTACCCCACCAGAGGCATCCCCCTTCCCCTACCCTCCCTGGTTTATTTTCCATCCTTCCCAGTTCTGGTGAAAGATCATCAACGTAAAAAGGTGATGCTATTTCTCTCTCCACAGGCATCTGCTTTTCTTTTGATTTTCATAGGCCCATCTGAATTTCTTCATGGAAATTGCATGAAGTATCTGCCACCATTACAAGTCCACTGCAGTCTGAAATAATAAATTGTCTGTGAATTTTTTTTTGGAAAGAATAAAGCAGTGTTTA
>CM075978.1:179725217-179893037 GCA_038087875.1 Malacoraja senta
CGCCTAGATTTTCAATTTTAGTACACACTAGACCAAGCGCGGACCCGTTGGGTCCCTGTCCCCCAACGCAATGTGCAAACACTCACCCATAGCCCCCAATTGCACAGGCGTGGCTGATGGGATCCTGTTGTGACGCCAGAGATCCCCGTTGTGACGAGATTCAAAATGGCGATCTCAAAATGGCGGCGGGCCCAGCAACCCTCCCCCAACTGCGCACGCATGGATACTGGGCACGGAAACCCTCCCCCAACTGCGCAGGCGTGGCTGGCCAGTGGTAGCACGACTGCCAAGTTTAAAATGTCAATAAATTTTTTAATATAACAACAATCTGAACGAAACTCGCTACTGCATACCCCAGGACAATGGCGAGCGCTATCGTGTACCGTTTTGGCTGTATTTCGGGATCAAACTAACAAATATATACACAAACAAACAGGATGAGTGTTTTAGGTATATATATACCTAAATATATATATGTATGTATGTATGTATGTATGTATGTATGTATGTATGTATGTGTGTGTGTGTGTGTGTGTGTGTGTGTGTGTGTGTGTATATATATATATATATATATATATATATATATATATATATATATATATATATATATATATATATATATAGCCACATTAAAAAAACACTTTGTATCTGTTTCCACAACCATCCCAGGCAGCACCAGCATTCACCACTCTCTGTGCAAAAAACTTGCTCTGTGCTTCTCCTTTAAACTTTCACCATCTGACTTTATGGTTATGCCCTCCAGTATGAGATTGAGAAACAAGAATAAAACTGTTAGAGACATCAGCCAAACCTTCGGCTTACCAAAATCAACTGTTTGGAACATCATTATGAAGAACTAATCGCAAAGGGACTGGCAGGCCAAGGATGACCTCCACTGCTGATGACAGAATAATTCTCTCTATAATAAAGAATAATCCCCAAACACCTGTCCGACTGATCAGAAACACTCTTCAGGAGTCAGGTGTGGATTTGTCAATGACCACTGTCCACAGAAGACTTCATGAACAGAAATACAGAGGCTACACTGCAAGGTGCAAACCACTGGATACCCGCAAAAATAGGATGGCCAGGTTACAGTTTGCCAAGAAGTACTTAAAAGAGCAACCACAGTTCAGGAAAAAGGTCTTGTAGAGAGATGAAGATTAACTTATATCAGTGTGATGGCAAGAGCAAAGTATGGAGGAGAGAAGGAACTGCCCAAGATCCAAGGCATACCACCTCATCTGTGAAACACGATGGTGGGGGTGTTATGGCCTGGGCATGTATGGCTGCTGAAGGTACTGGCTCACTTATCTTCATTGATGATACAACTGCTGTTGGTAGTAGCATAATGAATTCTGAAGTGTATAGACACATCCTATCTGCTCGTTCAAACAAATGCCTCAAAACACATTGGCCGGTGGTTCATTCTACAGCAAGACAATGATCCCAAACATACTGCTAAAGCAACAAAGGAGTTTTTCAACATTAAATATGGTAAATTCTTGAGTGGCCAAGTCAATCACCCAATCTGAACACAATTGAGCATGCCTTTTATATGTTGAAGAGAAAACTGAAGGGGACAAGCCCCCAAAACAAGCATAAGCTAAAGACGGCTGCAATACAGGCCTGGTAGAGCATCACCAGAGAAGACACACAGCAACTGGTGATGTCCATGAATCGCAGACTTCAAGCAGTCATTGCATGCAAAGGATATGCAACAAAATACTAAACATGACTACTTTCATTTACATGACATTGCTGAGTCCCAAACATAATGGTGCCCTGAAATGGGGGGACAATGTATAAACACTGCTGTATTTCTACATGGTGAAACCAAAATGTATTAAAATGGCCTTTATTAAAATCTGACAGTATGCACTTTAACCACATGTGATTGTGTCTATGACAAATCTCATATTGTGGAGTACAGAGGCAAATAAATAAATGATGGGTCTTTGTCCCAAACATTATGGAGGGCACTGAACATGGCGAGCACATCCAGGGGCAGGGGCGAGTGAACTGAATTCTTGCCAGATATTTTTACAAGTCGTCATTATGGATCACAGAACTTAGACAATCAAGGTCAGAGTTCAAAGGAGAAAAAAAAATCTGACTAGTTAGTGTGGATGGAATGTGAAATGAAGGCAACAGATGAGGTTGTCAGGGAGTTTGTTTGTGTAGAACACACCAGGATGAGAGGTTAAACTCGACAGGTCACTAACTCCGTCAAATCCATTCCTTCTGCACTGTCATTCATTTACTACATCTGTTCAGAAACAATTCTGTTTGGAATGCTTACCAATGCCTACGGAAAAATATTTCCCCATTTTCTACTTTCTAGCGTTGCGCATTATAATGTCCCTGAATAATCCAGATACACAAGGCGAGGAATTCGTGCACACAAAACCAAAAACATTATTTTGAGATATTGAAAAATCACATGATGGCAGAGTGAAGTAATTCTCCCAGGTTTCTGGTGGCTTGGCAGCAATCCTGAACAATATGTGAGATTTTATTGTTCTCAAATGCTGCTTATCCAGTGCTAAACTAACCCTAAAAACAATACCAACAGAAATGCAATGCACAAGTTTTCCACTCCCTGATGGGACTTACCACTTAGCCACTTTATTCTGAAAATTATACTCGCTGTTCACTCACAAAATATCCAGCTCCTCTCAGCCAGACGGCTCAGAAGCAATGATATTTAAAAGGGGCCAACCACACAAAACATGCATTTATAATCAGATTGCTGTACAGCACTTCAATTCACTGTGCAATGCTCAGACATTTGACAGAACCTTCCTTGTGTTTTGAAGTAGGCAACATGGACATGTGTCTAGATCTATCATTGCTCTTCATGCATGTCATAGACCTGGAACGGACACCTCCCATGGCAACCACCACAGAATGCAATGTGTTATCTACCACGAGAAGCCACACTCTTGTCATTGCCTCTGGGAGGAACAATGGCTACTCAGGCTGTGCCTTTAAAAGGTAGTCAACACTGACATCTGTAATGCCATAAAACCTTAAATACAAGCTTGCAAATGTGCCTACACTGCCCTGATAGTCAAATCACCACCCTCTCAAGTTCCTAACCCCGGGATCTTTCCAATCTGCAATTGCTGATGTAGTCACAAAGTATGATGATCACCACTACATTAGGGAGGTTACTGGCGCTCTCTACTCCATTAGACCTACCTTGACCTACTTGCTCATTAGTCAAGATATGTAGGCAGATACGCCCTGGGCATTTGTTGCAGGTGGGTTCCCAAAGGTCCAGACACTCATGCCAACTGGAACTCCCATTGTTAACACTATTCATTAGCAGTAGAGCTGGGATGGACTATCAAAAGACCTTTCCAATGATTAGCCTGATCAAAGTCCTATGCAGCTGAGACATGACTTCTTGGTTCTTATTCACAATGATCTGACCAATGAAGGCAAGCATTTATTTTTGGCTTCTTTACAAGAGCCGGTAAATCATGAAAGGATTATTAGTTAAGACACAGCTTAAGTCCAGTGTACACCTCTGGATAACAACCTACAGGATGAAAGTGGGTGAAAGCATTGGAAGTACATAGGAGATTTTTTTTTAGGTCATTGACAAAGCTGGTCAATTATTGTTATGAAGAGAGACTGACAAGGCTTGAGTTCCTATCTTTTTAACAGCAGAGAGGTACAGGAGATTAGTTCAAGGTGTGTGAAGTGATGAAATGTCTAGACAGGGATGAGCACCTAAAAGGATGAGCACCTTGCCTTACAAGGCAGCAGATTGAGAACTAGAATATATTAGCATTATTTTTGGCCACCTTGGAAATGATGATTGAATGGACACTTTCTAAGTTGTAAATGTTTAATGATCCTAATACCCTGTCCTCCCTTCATTTTGTACTCATCCCTTGAACTATTTAGTAAATCCACTATATCCCTTTATTGCCTCTCACCTTAAGATCATCTGCCCCATACGCTATAACTGCAGAATTGTTCCACCACTCTCAAAGTTGTGCCACCACATAGGAATGTTGCTCCAGAAGATCCCTTCCCCCACTAGCTTTCTAACAGCTGAAGAATGCCTCCTCATCACATTCACCTTTCACCCCACCAGCCGTCACATACAACAAGTGATCCTCCGTCAGTTTCGCCACCTCCAACGTGACCCCACCACTCGCCACATCTTCCCATCTCCCCCCATGTCTGCCTTCCGCAAAGACCGCTCCCTCCGTAACTCCCTTGTCAATTCTTCCCTTCCCTCCCATACCACCCCCTCCCCTGGTACTTTCCCTTGCAACCGCAAGAGATGCAACACTTGTCCCTTCACCTCCCCCCTCCACTCCATTCAAGGACCCAAGCAGTCGTTCCAGGTGTGACAGAGGTTCACCTGCATCTCCTCCAACCTCATCTATTGCATTCGCTGCTCTAGATGCCAGCTGATCTACATCGGTGAGACCAAGCGGAGACTTGGCGATCGTTTCGCCGAACACCTCCGGTCGGTCCGCAATAACCAACCTGAACTCCCGGTGGCTCAGCACTTCAACTCCCCCTCCCATTCCGTATCTGACCTCTCTGTCCTGGGTCTCCTCCATGGCCACAGCGAGCAACACCGTAAATTGGAGGAAATGCACCTCATATTCCGCTTGGGCAGTCTACATCCTGGTGGCGTGAACGTTGAATTCTCCCAATTCTGCTAGCCCTGGCTGTCCCCTCCCCTTCATCAGCCATCTGGTTGTCTCCTCCCCTCCCCCAGCCCTCGGGCTCCTCCTCCGCCTTTTCCTTTTTTTCCTTTCTTCTCCCCACCCCCTATCAGTCTGAAGAAGGGTTTCGGCCCGAAACGTTACCTATTTCCTTCGCTCCATAGATGCTGCTGCACCCGCTGAGTTTCTCCAGCATTTTTGTGTACCACCTTTTCCCTATGATTGTCTCCTGCAGGCCACTGGAGCTTCCAGTCGTAATGGGACTATTGAGCTCTCTGGATCCCCTCACCCAGGTCAGCTGATTGTCTTCATTCCCTCCTCCCGATTCCCCTCTCCTTCCGCAGACTCAAGCTGTAGGTTGTTCACTGTGGGAACTTGCTGAGTTACCACCAGCCATCTGCTCACTCCCTGCAGCAGGAGCTGTGCAGTCGAGGTCTGAGCCTATAGATGATCCCAGTTTCTATGGGGCAGCATTGACAGGACTTCCTCCCCTCTACCCATCAGTCAGTTAGAACACTAAATTAGGTTTTATTTAACTTCCAGGAATAAATGTTTTGAAAGCAGAAAATTTTAATTTGTGATCACACTTCTCATTTCGCAAGAGGTCATTATCAAGGCTACCTTTTGACATGAGATCCTTTAGACTTTATTCTGGAGCTGAATGTTGCACAATTCAAACAGAACTGTAATCTACTCAAAGTTCACTGTGCAACAAGTGACACTACTGACTAAGCCAAAAATAACATGAATTATTGATTACAAAGTATTCTACTGTAACTTCCAATCTCTGATAATAGGGTACTCAGAAGATCATAAGAATTAGGAGCAAGAAAAGACGATCCAGCTGATAGAACCTGTTCTATCATTCTCTCCGCATTCTTGGGATAATATGCTACATGGCCTCTCAGTCCTTAAGATTACCTCACCCCACCAGTCTCCCCCAAAAAATCCAGAACTGTCTCACCCCTCTTGTCCTGCCAAATTAATTGATTCTCTATAAATACCCCACCACCCCTATTTCTTTTCTTATAGGTGTTTTTTTTAATTGTAGATTTCAGCAACTTTCCTAATATGATGTTGGGCCAATAGGTCAGAAGTTTCCTATTTTCTTTTGTTCTCCGTTTTAAAATATATAATAGCAAGATTTCCCTTGCAAATTTATACATTTTTGGAATATTCCCAAGTGTTTCGTTGTGAAAAGACCCTGTGTAAAACTAGGGAAGGTAATTTAGCGAAGAGTTTACCTTATCCAAGGCATCTTCATGCAGCACCTCCTGAATGGCCAATAGCTTGATCCTGCAACAGATATAACAACATTAGTCATATCAATTGGGAACCATTAAGCCCTCAACAAGTAATCATTCACAGAATGGCGTTAAATGGAGTAGGGAGATTTTGGTCGCATTTGAACCTCCTCCTTACCAACGTCATCTCCACAGATCGGAAAATCCTTCTATTATTTTCTCACTATAGTGATTATTTCCTTTCTATTTTCTTAAACAACCCATTTGACTAGTTTTACTTTTAATCTTGTTTAATAAATATATCTAGGACAATATTTGCAGTAAAACTGAATCTCACATTGGTATGCATACAGAGGGAGATATCAGTAAACATGCTTGAAGAACAGAAAGCAAGAGGATTCCGTTATTGGGGTAGGTGTTGATACTCTGGGGAAGGGAGAAGACAAACTGGGCCAAAAGCAATGGTCACAGCTTAAAAAAGTTGTGTAGGGACTACATAACAACTTAAATGATTGGAGGAACAAGATGGAGATTGAGGATTTTCCTTCTCTTTCCCTCAATTTACTAAAGAGTTACCACAACTTCTTGTCACTGGTAGTCAATCCCAGGAGACACAAAAGACTGTTTTTTTGCTCATTTCAGCATCTGCAAAGTGCTGGAGGAACTCAGAGGGTCAGCCAACATCTGTGGGGAAAAATGAACAGACAACATTTTGGCAGGACCTTTCTTTAGACTGATGATTTATCTGTCTGAAGAAGGGTAGACCTGAAGTTTCATCTGTACATTCCTACCACAGATGCTGTCTGACCCACCAAGTTTCTCCAGCATTTGCTTGTTGCCAGTGAATCTCAGACCATAATGTTCAGTTTGTTTGCTTTGCTCTCTATTCTGTTGGTCTTTCATGCCAGCACTAAACCACCAATGATTTGATGGCAAGCATGTAGCATTGGTGCTACGTGCATCTCCCAAGACATTATTTACATATTGCAAGGAAATTATTATTACAGAATGCATGAAAAAAAATAGCATTATGTTCTTTGTACAATAATTGTTAGCTCATAATGGATCCCCTGTGGTTAAAAACTAACCATCTCCCTCATTTGTAGCACTGAAGGAAGCATTATTATGAATACCACAGTTCAGAGAATGGAATAATCAGCAAGGAGAGACTCAAGATATGGCTTGTCATCTTGGTGTAGGTTCCTGTGATGGAGTGGAAAGGAATGACCATATCTGGACTAGAGTGATAACAGAATTAGGCATGGTTGTATGGGACATGCTACTGAATAACACATCATGCTTCACTGCACAAACACACAGAGAAAACCAAACAAATCTATTAGACCAGTGTCCATGGTACTATTTTCTGCAGCCATGTTATTCTTTGGAGAGGACATAGAAAAGGAGATTATTTTTGTTGGAAAGCTGGTGAGCAGTGGATGCGAGGAATAACAGTTAAATAGAACTTTTAGGAAGAACTATCTTCAGTGTCTAGATCCCCAATGCTTAATTGTGTTTTACCGAAGGCATGAAACCAAGTGAGATTGTGGGGTACGAGAGTAATGTAAAGAAGCTTTCAGACTGATAGGATAAATTGAGGGTCTGAGCAAACAGATGACAGATTCAGAATAGTTACTTTGGTAGGAAAACAAAAAGGCAGAATATTATTTAAATAGTGATAGATTGGAAAATGTTAATGTACGAATAAAGATATGAAGCAAACATGGGCATCAAGCAGTTAAAAAGCCAATGGAATGTTGACTGTCATTGTAAGAGGGTTTGTATACAGGATCAAAACTGTTGTTTTAGAATTATACATATGTTTGGTGAGACTGTTCTTGGAGATTAGCATGTAGTTTTGGTCATCTCGCCTAATAATATAGGTACTTTCCATAGAGACCATGCAGCAAAGCTTCGCTAGACAGATTCTTGGCATGGTAGCAGTGTCACTTGAGGGGATGGATCAACTAGGCATGTATTAGGACTAGTTTATAAGGGCAAGAGGTACTGGGCTAAATGGACTGAAAGCAAGGATTTTGTTCCGTCTGCCTGTGGGTTCTGGAATGAGGATCACAGTCTCAGCACACAGTGTAATATGTTTGGATAAGGGGACATTTCTTCACTTAGTGGGTGGTAAAGCTGCAAATTCTCCATCACAGAAGGCCGTCACTGAATATATTTAAAAAGACATAGATAGATTTATGAACTCAAACGTTATCAAGGTTTATGGGAAGCGAGTGGCAACAGGCAACATGATAGCAGGAGAGAGATTATGCCATGTCCATATGAAATGGCAAAAATAACTTTCTGTGTTATTTTCTAAACTTAATGTATGCTTTGAGTCCCATTCCTTGCTTGGTTGTATATGTCTGAATCGCAGGTACTAAGAATTTGGACAGAGAAAGTATGAGTAACAAGATGCCCACATTATATTTACATTTATCTATTCATTTCCTGCCATTACACATACAAGGACATACCTTTAGAAAGGAGATGAGGAGGATTTTATTTAATGAGAAAGTGATGAATCTGTGGAATTCATTGCCACTGAAGACTGTGGAGGCCGTCAATTGTTATTTTTAAGGTGGAGATTGATAAATTCCAGATTAGTACGGATGTCAGTGGTTATGGGGAGAACATGAGAAGGAAGGAGAATGGGGTTAAGATGGAAAGATATATCAGCCATGTGTAAGAAGGAACTGCAGATGCTGGTTTAAACTGGGCAGCATCTCTGGAGAGAAAGAATGGATGACATTTCGGGTCGAGACCCTTCTTCAGACATCATTAAGTGGCGCAGTCTTGATGGGCCAAATGGCCTAATTCTCCTCCTACAATTTATCATATATTTCCAATACGTTCTTCACTAAAATTAGTGATAACAGGGAAACCAACCTTGATTTGCACTTTGCATCTTGCTAAGTAAATAGCTGCACACCTTGAGTACTGGAAGCAAACTGTAGCACCCTGGCTGCTTTATTGAAACAGTCATTCAATAAATATTGATTTCAAACTTGGTTTAAAAAGTACTTCTCAGAGGCTGTTATCACCCAGATAATGCTGCTTGATCACAAAGGCAGATTTGTTTCCAATCATTTAGAAGTTAGAAAATAAAATATGTTAACCAACAGCATTAAGTCCCTTTTCTGTAAAGGAAGGATTGAGATTGTTTACAGTTTATTTTATCTAAGCACTCACTCTCTTCACCATCAATGTATTTTGGCTTCAGTGTACATTCTAAGAATATACCATAGCTACCTATTTTTAAAAGCTTTTTTCAACAGTCACACAGCTTCAGCTACCCAGGTTTGATTATGTCCCATGCTTCTTTTTGTATAGAGTTTGCATGGTCTCCATGGTGACCATACGTGTTTTCCCCCAGATACTCCAGTTTCCTCCTGCATCTCATATACATGCTGATGGGTTAATTGTCTGCTGTAAATTTCCCCTTAAAGTTAATAAGGGGTGAATCAAAGAATGCAAAAAGTTGTAGGAGCGGATGAGAAAAGATGAGGGGTATTGGGATTGATGAATTTGTTCTGTAAGGAGCTGGCATCTCCTGAACCTCCAACCTTGACTAGCAGAATGGACGAGACTAGCAGATACACCATCAATTATGTTTCTCTTTACAGAAAATATTCTATCCTTTCACTGTCACTGGGTTAAAATGCTTCAGCACCCTAGATTACAGCCATCTCAAATTCAATAGACAATAGGTGCAGGAGTAGGCCATTCGGCCCTTCGAGCCAGCACCGCTGGGGATGGGCAAATAATCATCTACACCTGCAGGGATAAAGGAATAACCTAATACTAAAAAAAAACATTTGCTGAAGTATGGTTGAAGTGTATTGTTGGGGTTTAGTAGTTGAGTCAGAGTTAGAGGTGTATAGCATGGAAACTAGCCCTTCAGCCCTACTCGTCCATGCTGACCAAGTTGCCAAACCAAGCTCCATGGCCATATCCCTCCAAACTTTTCTTCTCCAAGTATCTTTTCAATGCCATTATTGTATCAGCTCTACCATGTTATAGACACCATCTTCTGCATGAGAAACCTGCCCCTCAGCTCCTTTTTTAATCTTTCCCCTCTCACCATCAATCCATATATACCCTCTAGAACTAGTTCTCTAGAACTATAGAGTATAGATTTATTGTGAGAGGGGAAAGACGCTCTGACTCTGGGCAGAAGACCGTGTCTGTTCACATTATCTATACCCTTTAGGATTTTATACAACTCTGAAAGGTCAACTCTCAGCCTCATATGTTCCAGTAAAAAAGACCCAGTATATCTAGCATCTCCATAGAGCATAGAAACAGGCCCATCTGCCCAAGCCAACCAAGAATCCCCATCTAGACTAATCCCACCGACTTACATTTGGCCCATTTACTTCTCAACCTTCCCTATCCATTTGTACTTGTCCAAATGTCTTTTAAGTATTGTACCTGCCCCAATTACCTCCTTTGATAGCTTGTTCCATATACCCACCACTCTGTGTGAAAAAGTTGTTTCTCAGGCACCTATTAAAATTTTACCCTCTCACCTTAAACATATGTCCTTTGGTTCTCGATTCGCCTACTCTGGGTAAAAGACTGTGCCTTCAACCTATCTATTCCCTTCATGATCTCATGCACCTCTAAGATCACTCCTCATCCTCCTATGCTCCAAAGTATATAGTCCTCACCTGTCCAACCTATCCCTATATCTCAGGCCCTCAAATCCTGGCAACATCCTGGCAAATCTCTACATTCTTTCCAACTTAACAGCATCTTTCCTATAGCAAAGTGACCAAAACTGAACACAATACCCCTAATGCAGCCTCACCTATATCTTGTCACCAATGCAACATAACATTCCACCTTCTACACTCAATAAACTGACAAATGAAGGCCAATGAACCAAAAGCCTTCTAGACCAACCTATCTGGTGTGATGCCACTTTCACAGAACTATGTATCTGCACTCCTAGATCCCTCTGCTCTACAACACTTCCCAGGACCTTGCCATTCACAGGACCTTGTCTTGCCCAGGTTTGACTTCGCAGCAGCACCTCACACTTATCTGCATTAAACTCCATTAACCATTCCTCAGCCCACTTGACCAACTGATCAAGATCCTGCTGTAAATATTGATAACCATCTTCTCTATCCAAGATATCACCGAATTTAGTGTCTTCTGCAAACTTACTAATCATGCCTTCTACTTTCTCTTCACAATCATTGATAAACAAACAGCAATGGGCCCAGCACTGATCCCAGAGGCACACCACAACTCACAGGCCTCCAGCTTGAAAAACCACCTTTCATCATCACTCTCTGCTTCTTTCCATGAAGTCAATTGTCGGCAACCCATACAATTCTGCAACCCATACAATCTAACATCCCATAGCAGCCTACCACTTAGAACCTTATCAAATGCCTCGCTGAAGTCCATAGAGACAATCATCTCCAGCTTTGCCCACAGCATTTTTGATTACTTCTTCAAAAAACTCTGATTTGTAAGACACGGTCTCCCACATACAAAATGCCGACTATCCCTAATCAGCTGTATCTATCCAAATGCATGTAGATCTTATTCCTCAGAATATCCTCCAGTAACTTGCCTACCGCAGATGTTAGGCTCACTGATCTCTAGTTCTCAGGCATTTCCTTGCCGCCCTTCTTAAATAGTGGCACAACATTAGCCACCTTCCCATCTTCCAGCACCTCATCTGTGACTAACGATGATTCATACATCTCATCCAGGGTGTCTGCAATTTCTTCTTCTGCTTCCCACAGCATTCTCAAATATATCTGATCGGGCCCAGGAGATTTATTTACTTCCATATGCCTTAGGACATTCAGTGACCCACTGTAATACAGATAGTCTTCAAGTCTTCTGGCCGTGTCAGTGCCCTGCAATGTCTTTCTAGCTTTCCACAATGTCCTCAGCTACACTTGATCAGGTTCCAGTGGTTTATCTACCTTTATGCATTTTAAGGCCTCCAGTACCTTTTTTTCCCTCGAGATTCTTCAATTAGCTTCCCCAAGTTCACACACCCATACTTTCTCTAGGGTAAAAGCAGATGAGGAATCTTCATTTTATACCTTGGCCATCTCCTGAACCTCCATGTATATTCAACCTCTGATCTTTAAGGTGCCCATTCTCTCCCTGGTTACTCGTTTGCCCTTAACATACTTGTAAACTCCTTGGACTCTCCTTTACCTTATCTGCTAGACCTATCCCATGTCACTTTTTTGTCTTCTGAAGTTCCCTCTAAAATGCATTCCTACACCCACTTCAAGGATTTCAGTTGATTCCAGCTACATATGCCTGACAAGTCTCCTTTTTCTTGACCAGAGCCTCACGTTCTCTTGTTATTCAGGGTTTTGCTTTACGGAAGATATCTTACAGTATTTCTCATGATTACATAAATAATTTGCACTTGAGAAGAGAAATATAATTTCAAGAGTCATGGGTGATGATTTATACTCTATACAGAAGGATACATCTGCATAATACATCTGCATAATTGAAAGCCCAGTTTGGAATTAAACTGCAGTGCAGACAAATGCTAGGTGATACACTTTGGTGACGGCTCATGTGGAACATAAACACAGGTGTGGACCTACGGTACTGAATGCGCTTTTTCTGTGCTTTAATACACGATAGACTTTGTGGAACTGCTTTCTGTATACCAGACTCATAAGAATCGATTTGAAATAGGATAATTAATTCTTTTGGCTTAAGACCAAACACTCCTTACGGCACTCGTCAGTTACGGTTGGCAGTAAGAAGTCTGCAAACCATAAACATTCGAGTTGTCTGTTTTTAGTGAATTGTTGCATTGAAGAGGAAACTGAAAGGGTTCAATGGATGTACAGATGGAGAGAAGCATAAACACCGCCATGAGCCTTATGGGTTTCAGGGCGCATGATGCAAGTTCAATGATTGAGAAGTGATTACAAACCCCTGCTCAAGTAGGGTCATGCAGATGACTTCCCTCACTCCAGGATTGTTGACCTTGTCCAAGTTGAGGCGTTGCAGGTTCCATGTGGCGACACGAATGACCCTCCTGCCGTCGAGGCAGTCAGTGAAGGTTGAATGTAGAGCGTCCAGCGAGGGGGTGCGAGGCCGGATCCCAGTTTTCAGGCTCAGGTCCTGCAAGCTGCAGAAAGGGAGGGCGCTGGCCCGTTGCGCGGATGAGGTGGCCTTCGGCAGGGCAGCGCTGAGCCGGGAGCTGATGGGCGTCAGGGAGAAGGCGTCGTCACCTGTCACCCGCAGCAGGTCGTCGGCGTGCCGGTAGGGCCGGTGGAGGACAATGCGGTGAGCCAGGTCCTCGGACACCCCCAGCAAGGCGGTGAGCTGCTTCTCCGAGGCCAGGTTGATGTTCAGTGTAGCGCAGGAGAGCAGGTCGTAGCTGGAGAGGTTCTCCGCGGAGCGAGAGAGCCCTCGTTGGCCCACACCGACCTCAGGCCTCCCCTGCTGAGGCCTGGTAGCCCCCACATAAACCTCGGGCCTCGCCTGCAGCGTCTTGACGGCCCCCACACAGACCTCAGGCTTCATCTGCTGCGGGCCTGCGGCCCCGACGCCGACCTCAGGCCTCGCCTGCAGCGTCTCGACGGCCCCCACGCAGACCTCGGGCCTCATCTGCTGCAGCCTGGCGGCCCCCACCCCTGTCACCAGAGCCACGTCCTCGATCTTGCGGAAGCCCCCGATCTTGTCCCGGTACAACACGATGTTGTGAGCCAGCAACCGGTTGATGCCCGGCAGGGTCATCAGCTCCTCCTCGGTCGCCGTGTTGATGTTGACCTGGTGTCCGGGCTGGCTGCCTGCATGGCTGGCCGGCCGCTCCTTCAGTCGCTTCCTCCCCTTCGGATACCGGGCCCCCGGGTCGCGCTGCGGCCGGTGACAGCTCAAAGGGTAGCCCATTGTTTAACCTTCCTGAGAAAATTCAAGTACATTGTAATTAGGACTTTCATCTTGCCGTCTAAAGCTGCCCTTTATAGTCAATTCATTAGTATGGGTCAAGAAGGCTGATGAAGGTTAATTTATCTGAAAACGTAGCCCCATTTCTCTCTTCACATATGGTGCCTGGCCTGCTGAACATTCCCTACGTTTTTTGTTCTTTAAAAGAAAACATTTAAGCACCTACAGTGTGTTGTTTTACATGAAAGAACAATCTTAATGGCACTGGAGTAGTCTTGTTCCATTTTAACCAGGCAATAAAATTGGGAATAACAGAAAGACAGTGATTGTTAATGAGCTCATTTATTCTGTACATAATTTTCTCATTCCTACTCAATTAGTCTCATGGAGGGGATGTATATTGCCTTGGTGCTAACATATTTCATCAGGGTGACATAGTGGTGCTGCCTCACAGCGCCAGAAATCCAGGTTCGATCCTGACCTCGGGTGCTGTCTGTGTGGAGTTTGCATGTTCTCCCAATGACTACTTGGATTTTCACTGGGTGCTCTATTCCTCCCACAACCCCAAAACGTGTGGCCCTGCAGGTTAATTAGCCTCTGTAAATTATCCTCAGTGTGCAGGGAGCGGATGAGAAAGTGGGATAACATAGAACTAGTGTGATCAGATGGTCAGTGTGGACTCTGTGGGCCAAAGGGCCTGTTTCCATGCTGTATCTCCAAACTAAACAAAACCATTGTGTATGACACTTGAATGTATGGACATGAGATTGTTTGAAGAATATTTAGGGCAGCACAGTGGTGCAGCGGTTGAGTTGCTGCCTTATAGCGCCAGAGATCCAGGTTCGACTACATTCCAAAATGTACAGGTTTGTAGGTTAATTGGCTTCTGTAAATATTCCGCAGTGTGTAGGATAGTGCAAGTGTACGGGGTGATTGCTGGCCGGCGCGGACTTGCTGGGATAAAGGGCATGTTTCCATAATGTATCCCTAAAGTCTAACGTAAAGTCTAAGGATAAAGAAGGCCATTTGGCCCACTGAGTCTGTGCTATTTCTTAGAGCAATCCCATTTCTTAGAGCAATCCCATTCCCCCACATATTTCCCTCTATTCTATCTCACATATGTTTTCAGATGATACGAAATTAAGTGGAAGGGTAGGTAGTGTAGAGAAAGCAGGGACTCTGCAGTAGGACTTGGACAGGTTGGGAGAGTGGGTAGAGAAGTGGCAGATAGAATATAGTGTAGCAAAGTGTGGAGTCATGCATTTTGGTAACAGGAATAAAGGCATTGACTATTTTCTAAATGGGGAGAGAATCAAGAAATCAGATGTGCAAAGGGACTTGGGAGTGCTGGTGCAGGATTCCCAAAAAGTTAATCTGCAAATCGAATCAGTAGTAAAGAACGCAAACTCAATGCTAGCATTTATTTCAAGAGGGCTTGTATAAAAACAGGGATGTAATGCTGAGGCTCTATATGACGCTGGTAAGGCCGCATTTGGAATATTGTGAGCAATTTGGGGTACCATATCTGAGGAAGGATGTGCAGGCTCTGGGAACATTGGACTGTTCTGACATGCCCTCTATTCAAGTGAATTATGTTGTTGGTGCCAAAATCTTCTTTACAAGTTTGAGCCATCATGCCTTGTTCAACTGCCCCAACTGATTCAATACCTTACAGCAGATAATCTTCAGGTTTCTACTAAGGGTCTCACCATTTAATAGCAATTAGGGAAATATGGACCTTCTCATAAGTTTCCCTTTAAAAAAAAAAATCTGAATCATTCACTAAAATTGTCCTATTCAAAAAAGTTGACATCCAATGCCATGGTGGAATATGTCAGGAACTTTCATCTCATTCTACAGTGATGTAATTTTCTTAGATTCAAACCACAACAAAACTTGTATTTATGAGTCTCGACCCGAAACGTCGCCCACTCCTTCTCTCCATAGATGCTGCCTCACCCACTGAGTTACTCCAGCATTTTGTGTCTACCTTTTATTTATGGAACTCCTATAACACAACCAAATGTCCCAAACACTACACAAGACCACTATCCTACAAAATTGGATATTGAGCCATATAATTTGGTATTAGTGCAGATGATCAGAGGTTGGTTGTGAGTAATGGCTTAAACAAAGGATTAGAGGAGAGGTGGAATGATTTAACAAGGGAATCCCAGAACTTAGAACAGAGATAACTGAAGGTGCAGTAGTGGAGTTCTAACATTTTGTAAAGACCTAGAATCCAGAATTGGAGGAATAGCAATTTTCGGGAGGATTGTAGGATGAAGGTTTTTAATGGATGCGGGAGGGAGTAATCCTCTGAAGACAAAAAATGGTTAGAGAAATGGATGAGCTGAGCCATCTGTTGCTGGCCCCGGTTTGTTCTGGCCTTTTATCGCCTTCAGTTTCCCCCACCTCTACTTTCAATCTGAAAGTCACCTATTCTTTGTCACCAGAGATGCTGCCCAGCCTATTGAGTTACTCCAGTACTTTGTGTCTATCTTTGGTGTAAATCAGTATCTGCGGTTCCTTCCTACACAGGGGTGGAATTAGAGTTAGAATTGTTCAGTCTTGGTTCTGATGCTTTTCTCTTTTGTTTAACGTAGATACTGCCTACCTGCCAAGTGCTTCCAGCATTTTTAGTTTTTATTTCAGATTTCAAAACTCTGAAGTTTTTTTAATTTTCCATCTTTAGTAATGATGTGGATATGTATCAGAAGTTAATCTCATGTTCAAATACGATACCCAATTTATGAACAGCCTGATTCAAGTTTGGACAATTACCAGAGAGGGAGACAGATTCAATGGCCAGAGAACAGAATAAAGATAGGGAATAAAGACAATGGGATTATTTTGTCCAAATTGGTGCTATTAAAGTTGTATGACTTGTTGCTTAAGAGCTTTTTGTGCAGAACGAGTCAAAAACAACTCATCAGATTCAGGCAGGACTCATTCATTCTCTCAGATCCTACAGAAAGTGTACAGATTGATTAGCAGGGAGGTTGTGCACTCAGCCTACCGAATTCACTCCGACAAAAAAACACATCTTATGATCCCGTGAACCTTATGATCTTTCCGTGTCACAACACCAATCCACTCCCCAACTCATTTTGCAGCACAATCTTTACTCTCTGCAATAGAGCAAACTCAAGGACCAATGGTCTACATTCAGTCTTCTCACAGACATATTCAGCTTGTGCTTGGCAGAGATTAATGTTATGTGAGGTCTTGTACGGAATTGGCCTGACTTTGGTATGCAGCACTGCTTTAATGCTCCTTTTAAGGTATGATATAATTTCAAAGCCAGTGCCTTGAGAATTTGTCTACATTTTCTTGCAGTTTGTACACGGGACGATTTACAGCAATTAATGTTATAAAGGAAGAGTGAAAGTCAAGTCACAAGCGAATGATACAATGTAGGGATCTCTAATTAAAAAATGAACACAATAGCCACTGTTATTGTAGCTCTCCTAGTGCATTTATTAATTGCATTCCTGAAACCAGCACGTCAATAATCTAAATGTTAATGTATTTTTTGGATCTGTGGCTTTCATTCTGTTAGTTACTTTGTCACATTCAGGATTGGTTAACAATTCTTTAGGACCTTCATCCCAGACTGCCTTGCACAACAGTCATTAGAATACAATTGAGCTCTAAGAAATAGGGTTGTAGGATATTGATCTAGCAAGCAGAGGTCATTTTCCCCAAAGGACCTCCCTTTTATAGAAACATAGAAAATAGGTGCAGGGGTAGGCCATTCAGCCCTTCGAGCCTGCGCCGCCATTCAATATGATCATGGCTGATCATCCAAAATCAGTACCCAGTTCCTGCTTTCTCCCATATCCCTTGATTCCGTTAGCCCTAAGAGCTATATCTAACTCTCCCTTGAAAACACCCAGTGAATGGACCTCCACTGCCTTTTGTGGCAATTTCACAGATTCACAACTCTCTGGGTGAAATGTTTTCTGGTTCTGGAATCCCCCAACATCGGGAACATTTTTCCTGCATCTAGCCTATCCAATCCCTTAAGAATTTTACATGTTTCTATAAGATCCCCCATCATCCTAAATTCCAGTGAATATAAGCCCAGTCGATCCATTCTTTCATCATATGTCAGTCCTGCCATCCCCGGAATTAACCTGGTGAACCTATGCTGCACTCTCTCAAAAGCAAGGATGTCCTTCCTCAAATTAGGAGACCAAAATTGCACACAATATTCCAGGTGTGGTCTCACCAAGGCTCTGTACAACTACAGTAGGACCTCTTTGTAGATGTAGCTAGTTGGGTTAACTCTTTCCTATTTCCATAATACATCTTAAGAAAACTATAATTTTCAGATAGTGGTGAAGCTGGGCTGGTAATGTCAAACAGTCACTATAGCTATATTTATGCTGCAATTATGTGGTGGTTAGTCTGGATTGAGAATATTTAAAAAAAAAAAAGCAAGTTGGACCACCAATTAGCTACTGAAAATGGGTGAACCCCCAAAATAAAGCAAGTGACTGGAGAGAAAGCATGGAAATCTCTCACTCGTGTTCCTGCAGATGCACCATCTCCAGTGGGTTAACAAATTCTTTGCACCTGTGCAAAGTACTGCAAATGCCAGAAGTGCAAGGTAAGAATGTTATTGCTGTTCCTCTCTCCACAGATATTACTCAAAGCTCATAACCTAGGTGCTCCCTGCACTTATAGTGATCCAAGAACACAAAGGGTGCAATGGATTGGGAAGAAGCTATTAGAGGCAGTCCTTTTATTTATACTCATGGCACTTGCCACAGTAAGAAGTAACCAGCTGGACTGAGAAATAGATTCAAAGATGTGGTCAAAGCCTCTTTGAAAAGACAATGCATCTTTACTGCCTCCTGGGAGTTTCTGGCGCATGACCAAAAGGAAAAGGAGAATTCAGGATGGCATTGTGAACCTTGAGTGCACGTATCAGGGGCACAGAGAAGTAAGGAGCATGTGGTGCGCAACTCTTCACAAATATCAAGTATACAAGTTGCAAACAAATATAGTACAAAGCTCATCTCAAAACCTGTGGAACTTGGAGTCAGCACTCACCTCTACAACTGGATCCTCGACTTCCTGACAACTGACCACCATCAGTGAGGATATGTGACAAATAATCTTCTACGGTAATTCCCAACCCTGGTGCCCCACAAGGATGTGTTCTGCACAGTCAAATATAAATACAATTCAATTTGCAAATTCGCAGATGACACCACTGTAGTGGGCCGGATATCAAATAATGACGAGACGTAGTACGGGGAGGAGATTGAGAACCTCGTAACCTGGTGCCAAGATAACAACTTTTCCTTCAATGTCAGAAAGACAAAGGAGATTGTGATCAGCTTCAGGAAGCACACATTACGTTAACAGCGCTGAAATAGAGCTTCAAGATCTGAGGAGTAAATATCACCAGTGACTTGTCCTGGACCACCCATATCGAAGCAACGGCCAAGAAAGCACACCAACGCCTCTACTTCCTTAGAAGGCATTAGATGAAGTTTGGCATGTCCCCAACAACTCTCACCAATTTCTACAGATAAACCATAAGAGCATTCTATCACGATGAATCACAGCATGGTTTGGGAACGGCTCCATCCAAGTCTGCAGGAAATTGCAGTGAATTGTGGATGCAGCCCAGACCATCACACAAACTAACCTCCCTTCCATTAACTCCATCTACACTTCACGTTTTCTCGGCAAGACCACACATCAAGGACGAGTCTCACTCTGGACATTCCCTCTTCTCCCCTCTCCCAACAGGCAAGAGTTATAGAAGTGTGAAAAATGCATGCCTTCAGATTCAGGGAAAGTTTCTTCCCAACTGTTATCAGGCAACTGAGCCATCCTACCAACAACTATAGAGAGGTCGTGACCTACCGCCTACCCCATTGGGAATCCTCGGATTATCTTTATTTGGACTTTACACGACTTTATCTTGCACTAAAACCTCATTCCCTTTATCCTGTATCTGTACACTGGAAGGCTCGATTGTAATTATGTGTAACCTTTCCGCTAAATGAATAGCACACAACAAAAAAGCTTTTCACTGTACCCCAGGACATGACAATGAATTAAACTACACTAAACAATGTGTGGTACAAAGGCATATTGAAGCAGTGCCACATACGAGACTCACTCACCTCTATTTATGGCACAATGTGACAGTACCTGTTGGTCACCTGAACCATCTGTGGAACAGTCTGTGAGCTCCACATTGGCTTCAGTCATCTTAGAATTTACAAACAAATGGAAGCAACTCATGCTTGATCCAAGGGACTGCCTAGGAGGATTAATGCTAGTGCCCTGTAGTACAGATAAAGGCTCCATAATACAGTGCTGGCTGAGACTTGCACGTAATTGAACAATGTCAAAATAGGAGAGAAGAGTCACAGTTCAGCTGTATTTTCCAGTGTATAAAATCTCCCGGAATGTCCCTGTCAGTCCCCACCTTTGTTTATAATGGGAGCAGGTGGCACCACACCTCCAAGTAATTTAGAGACATTGGCCGCTTATTCACAGTATAGAACAGGGTGGAAATATCAGGTAGTCTTAGAGAAAATTGAAGTGAAGTCTGTTGAGGTTACACATTCCTTCCCTTGGATCTTGGTTCCTGTATCCTCTCTGTGCCACGAAGTCACAATGGCAGACTGTGATTTCATTGCTAAACACTTTGACTGGAATTTAAAAAAAGACAAATTCAGCCAAAGTAAACTTTCATTCACACCCTCACTCCTAATATTAAATTAAATTATACCAGGCATCTCTGCCAGGGCCAGAGTAGAAAGCTGGGACAATACCAGTTTGTCAACACTCTTAAGAACAGATTATGATCTAGTTATAATCCTTCATCTACTATAGAGGTTGCTTTTCGCTTTTAAATGAATACCATTTTGTATTTTAAGGCTGATTTCCATATCCTTCAACAAACTCAAAATTGTGCCAGACACCCGCCTGTTCTGAACTGTCAGATCTGGTATATTTGAAGGAAGGCGAGGGGTGACGATACGGTTCTGGATGAATTGGGTCCAGATGATTGATTCAAACCGAAACAAAATCCGACAGAAGACTGAAAAGAGAAATTTAACGTGTTGTACTCCATAACTTAATCGAGAGTTGAAACCATATCTCTGCTGCATTATCCCGAGCCACACTAGTTTACATGTACTAGGTTACAAAAAGTATTTGAGTGTTATTAATGTAAAATTACCTGTATGGTCTTGATAAAAACTACAGTTTCTAAGCTTCTTGAGCAATGATCTGGTTGTAATCTTTTGCAGGAAGAATCTATATTGTGCGCGCACGCTGACACATTTGCGTAAATACTTTTGTTGCAGGTTGACGGACCAGATATCAATCCTTAATAACTTTGAGAGTATCTCTGTTTAGGATAGGCTCGCGCAGAGAGGTACCGCCTTGGGTCAAATAGCATCAGAGAGAGGCGTGGCATGCAAATCACCAACTTGATGTTTAATATTTGAGGACTGCCCATTAAAGCTATACTTCTCTTTCATCTCCAGGGTTGTATTTCGACCAGAGGCTTTTTTTCCCAAGTCCTAATTTTCTGATCGTGTGAAGCATGCCTTTCAAAAAGCAAAAACTGCAGTGGCAAAACATTTAAATATACACAAAAAAAAAACACTGGAATTTTTCAGGAGAATCAGGCAGCAACCGCTGAGGGAAATAAGACAGATAACATTTCCGGCCGTTAACTATCATTAGGATTGACCGTCAACGTGAGGCATTAGCAAAAAACGGTCTGTTGGAGGAACTCAGTGGGCCCAGGCAATATCTGTGATAGACGACGTTCGGGTCTTCCAGCACGACCCGTTCAATATTTCCAGCATTCTTGTTTGTTTTGCTCCAATTTCATGAGGTGGATTTTAATGTCTACCGTGGGTGTGCGGTGGTTTATGTGTGATTCAGACTCCATCTGGAGCACTAATAGCTCAGAAACGATACATTAGACTGGGTGGGGCGGGGAGCAGTAGTGAGATTCATCAAATCTACACCACAGCTTTGTGCGTAAAATTGTATTTACTTGAGTTTGCTATGTTGAAAAGCGACCTAGTCACGATCTACAGAGTACCAGGGGTGTTTTTTTTGCAATCAGAGTCACTGATTCAATGAGAACTCCGGACTGACTGCTTGTTAGAGCTTCCGGCGTAAGAGGATCAGACCCACAAGCTCACTGTGTTCGTGCCAAACAAGATGCAAAATTAAACTAATCCCTTCTGTTGCAAATGATCACAATCCCTCCCTTCTATCTATTACACGCCTTTCTGAAAGCCTCTTCAGTGCCACAATAGTGTCTGTTTTTACTATCACCCCAAGCAAATTCCAGACACCCACCACTCTCTGCAAAAAAAATTCTTGCCCCTCATATCCTTAAACATTCCCCCATTCACGTTAAAGCTATGCCCTTTAACATTTGAGTTTCACGCTGGGAGCAAGGGTCCTGACTATCTATCTCATCATTTTATAACATTCAATCAGGTCTCCTCTCAGCCTCTGACACTAGAGAAAACCAACCAAGTCTGTCCAACCTCTCCTTATAACTAATACTCTCTAATCCAGACGGGTTAATCTCTTCTACAACCTCGCATGCCATCTACGATTCCCTTAGCTTGCCATCCTTGTCTCTCCCCCCTTATTGGAATAAATGGTGCTGAACTCTAACCAACTGGTCTTTAAATGACCCTCACACGTTACCCATTAACAGCTGCTCCCGATTTACTCTCCCTAGTTCCTGCCTAATAATACTGGAAATGCCATAATCCCAATTTTGTACTTTTTCCCAGACCAGATTTATCCTTTTTCATAACTATTTTAAAACTGAAGGAGTTGTGATCACTGTTCCCAAAAAGCTCTCCCGCTGAAACACTGGCCGATCTTGTTTCCCAATACAAGGTCCAATATGACCCTCTTGTTTGAAATATCCACATGCTGTTTCAATATACCCTCTAGGATGCACTTTAAAAAATTCTGTCGATTCTAAGCCTTTTGCACTAAAAAAGCCCGTCAATATTGAGGAAGTTAAAGTCACTCAATACAATAACTGTTGCTTTTATATCTTTCCATAATCTGTCTCTATGTCTGCAAAAGGCAAAGTTGTGGTTGAGAGGGATAATGTGTGCATTCAGCAAAGAAACAGGTTGGTGTGTAATATAAGCAAATTCAAACAGGTGTCTGCTTATGTAAGGCAGCTGTAAATTAATTTTGAAATAAAAATAGTTGTCAATCATCCATTACTATGGTGATTTCAAGGATACCAATGAGAAAATGGTGCTGTGCTAATAAACACCAGCCACAGCAGATCAAGGTTAAAACAACCAACCAGCACTGCATTCTGGCCAAACCCTCCTCTAATTATTAGCACTTGCTGCTTCATGTTGGGATACAGGTTTGGCTTGTTTCACTGGTCCCTCATCCAAGTGGCGAGGCACTTATTCATGTGTGCACTGAGGTCACGGGAGGAAATTCCATGCAGTCCGCCAATTCCAGAGAAATGCGGAAATTGTCAAAAGTGTACTCATGCCATTCTCATTAAAATACGGCAATTTTTTCAGACATATGAGGTCGTTGCATCCAAGCCACACACCAAGGAGAAAGTTATTGACTTCAGGAAGTGAAGCAGTACACATACCCTGTTACCGATGCAATGACAGTGCCGAAGTAGAGATGGTTGAAATCTTTGTTTCCAGGCGTAAATATCACCAGCAAATTGTCCTGGACCAACCATATCAAAGCCATGGACAAGAATGCACACCAACAACTCTATTTCCTTAGAAGGCTTAGGAAGTTCTGCACGTCCCCAATTTCTACACATGCACCGTAGTTGTTGTTTTGCACCAATTTCATGAGGCGGATTTTATGTCTACCATGGGTGTGAAGTGGTTTATGGGTTGATTCAGACTCCATCTGGAGCACTGATGGCATCTTACGATACCTCAGAAATGATACATTAGACTGGGTGGGGCAGGGTGGGGAGGGTTAGTGAGATTCATCAAATCTACACCACAGCTTTGTGTGTAAGATTGTATTGACTTGAGTTTGCTATGTTGAGAGGCCTGTTTCCATGCTTCATCTTTAAACTAAACTAATCGAGTTTCCTCTCCTGCATATAAAACGCAATTATAGGTTAGATATAGACTGCACCAGCAATCTGTGGTAGCCAGGCAAAATGCCTCAAAGTGTTTTTGGAAACATTAATTTGTTTCTAGGTGGGGCCGGGCCACTTAGTTCATGGGAAGTTTCCATCAGATCATTTTTCATGGCCTGAATGACACTTCCTTGGTGTTTTAAGGATTTAAGTTTCCTTTAGTCAATATTTTGCACATTTTTATAAAAAACATATGAGCTTTTTCTTCATGTTGCCAGATCTTAGAGTTATTGAGAGGAAAGAACATGTATTTGTATCAGCAGGTTTTATTTGTCTGTAGGCTTTGAAACAGGTAATAGCATTTAAAGTGTAATCACTCTGCCATGTAGAAATACAACAGTTTAGTGCACAGCAGTTTCCCAGAACAACCAGATCAATCTCCCATAATGGTTAAATATGCTGAAGTATTCCCAGGCAAATTAGAAAGGCTGATCTTCTCCATCCAATTAAAACTGAATGGGAATGAAAGTGACATTTTCCCTATGATTTTGCAAAGTGCACACAATTCAAGATTAGTTTACCACAACCAACAATGCATGTGATGCATGCGATCTGCACTGCATTACTGCGAGTGGAAGGTTTAAACGGTGTTATTTGGGAACTAGAGGCTGATACCTGGAGGGCATCATGACCTTTATCCCAGTGCGATGCAAATGCCTGCAATTATAAATTACAAATTGGTTTCTAATCTCACCCGAGGGCCTGTCCCACTTGGCCGTCATTTACGCGACAGGCCGGTAGTGACTGGCGCGCGACGGTCGCGCGCGTCATCATGCGTCCGCACAGCCGTCTGGAGAGCATGACGTCATTTGAAGATAGACACAAAATGCAGGAGTAACTCAGCGGGACCGGCAGCATCTCTGGAGAGAAGGAATGGATGATGTTTCGGGTCGAGACTCTTCTTCAGTTTGAAGAAGGGTCTCGACCTGAAACGTCACCCATTGCTTCTCTCCAATCGTCTTGGCCCCGCTCTGGGAGTAGGAATGGGGGCGGATCCGGATCTGCAACGGCCATGAGCCCCAGGCCGAGCTCGGCGATCGTTTGCCTGCTTCTTCTGCTGTTGGAGGTGAGACGTTGCGCCACGCCAGGGTCTTGGGCCTGTCCCACTTTGGCCGTCAGTTACGCGACAGGCCGATGGCGCGCAAAGATTTCGTGCAGGACGAAGTCCACACTCCTCCACACCACTCCATGCACTCGTCCCGCGCTACCCACACGCTACCCACACGCTAGCAGGTCGCGTAAATGGCATGCGAATGACGGCCAAACGGGACAGGCCCTCTCCCAGATTTAATTTCCCACTGTTAACTATAAAAAAAATTGTAGATGCGACCATCAATGGCATTTCTCTGCTTTCCCCATTTGCACTGATCTTCTTAAACATTACTATCTTGTTATTCTTTACAATGTTTCTGTTGCAAGTGTTACTTTAAGATTAGATTTAAGTTTATGATTGTCCCGTGTACAGAGGTACAGTGAAAAGCTTTGTTTTTTATGCTTTCCAGATCAGATTATACTATACTTAAATACAATTGTCAAACTCAAGTAGAATAGATAGAGCAAAGGGGAAATGATAGAATGCAGAATATACTTCCCAGCATTGTAGCACACTAGTACCATAGAAAATGTCCATTGTCCACAATGGGGTACAGTTGGATCAGACAGCACCATAATTTATAGAAGGGCGATTCAGAAGCCTGATAACAGAGGGGAATAACCAGGGCCGGATTTACGTATAAGGTTGACAAGCTTAAGCTTCGGGCCTCGAGATCTAGGGGGGCCTCGAAGAGCCGGATTTACCACTAGGCTTCATAGGCTGAAGCCTAGGGCCTCGAAATCTAGGCGGCCTCCGGCCAAGGCAGGACACCTGCCGTTCAACTCTGGGCGGGGCCCCCTCTCTATCTCTCTCTCTCTCTGTCTGTCAATCTCCGTCTCCGCCTGCCATCCGTATCCATGTCCGGGCCGCCGGGTCTCCGCTCTCCGCTCTCCGCTCGCTCCGCATCCGCCGGCACGGCAGGCCGCCTTCCACATGCGCACTGCCACGGCCAGCATAATCCTCCCCCTGCACATGCGCACAACCACAGCCAGCACATCATCGGCCGCCCTGCGCATGCCTTTTTCCACGGCAACTGGTCGGCGCTGGGCACTTTCTTCCTCGCTTTGCATTGTGGGAGATCTGGCCGCCATTGCTGTCCAGTCGCCGCCTCGCCGCGACCGCTGAAAACCAACGCAGAATCACTCCCTGACCCTGGATCTGGAGTAACTCCCTGGAGTAACTCTTGCTTCTGGTTTCCTGGTCCTCCATAAATATTCTAAATGGAATTTAAACTGGAGGTGGTGGAGGGCTGAACAATAACAGCCTATTGCACTTTATCTGTTTATTTATTGTGTATATATATATGGTCTATGGTATATAAACACACTGAACTTTTATCTCCTGTTCTGTATTATGTTTACATATTCTGTTGTGCTGCAGCAAGCAAGAATTTCATTGTCCTATCTGGGACACATGACAATAAAACTTTCTTGACTCTTGACTTGGACTTAAGCAAAAAAGGGTTCTTGGGGAAAAAAGAGCTACCTTAAATTTAGTTGCATCTGGTTGGGTAACTATGGTAGGGTGAAGACTATTCCTTGCTCCAATTGTGCGGGGGAACTTCATGGAGCAGCCAGCAACTCTGGATAGAAGAAATTGGGTGACGTTTCGGGTAGAGACCCTTCTATAGACTCCCTCTGATTGTAGTGTTTTTAGTTTAATTTAAAGATACAGCGTGGAAACAGGCCCTTCGGCCCACTGAGTCCACGCAGACCACCGATCACCCGTACACTAGTTCTATCCCACACATTAGCGGAGTAAGTCAAGAGTCAAGATTGTTTTATTCTCTCACGTCCCAGTTAGAACAATGAAATCCTTACTTGCAGCAGCACAACAGAATATGTAAACATAGTACTCTGTAAACAATGTTATAAACGAGAAAACAAAACGGTGTATATTTATATATGAATATATAACTATATTAATATATATATATATATATATATGTGCGTGTGCATGTGTGTGTGTGTGTGTGTGTGTGTGTGTGTGTGTGTGTGTGTGTGTGTGTGTGTGTGTGTGTGTGATATATATACCCACACACACAATTTCCCTCCTGGGATTAATAAAGTTCTATCGTATTGTATCGTGTGTGTAGGAAGGATGCTGGTTTAAACTGAAGATAGACACAAAAAGCTGGAGTCACTCAACAGGTCAGACAGAATCTCTGGACAAAAGGAAAATATTACATTTTGGGTTGGGTCTGAAATAGGTTCCTGCACACCTTTGGAATGTGGAAGGAAGCAAGAGCACCCCGGAGAAAACCCGTGCGATCAAAGGGAAAAGGAGCAAACTCCATACAGACAGCACCCATATTCAGGATCAATTCCGGATCTCTGGCACATTTAGGCAGCAACTTTATGGCCAATGTACTGCCCCATAGTCTTGAACTTAATTAAAACATATAGTAGCTGTAAAGGGGGACATATCGTCATTTGGAGATTTAAAACTGAAAATGGATATTTTCTTTTTTTTAGTAACCAAAGTTATCAACGTATAATTTTTTGTGCGTTGGAAAACAAAATATAGTGGCACAGCTGGTAGACTTGCTGCCTCACACGCCAGAGATCTGTGTTCGATCCTGTCCTCGGGCACTGTCTGTGTTGAATTTGCACATTCTCCCTGCAACAGTGTGGGTTTCCTCCCACATCCCAAAGACGCATTGGCTTTATAGGTTAACTTGTCTCTGAAAAATTGCCCCTAATGTGTAGGGAGTGGGTGAGGAAAGTGGGATAACAGAACTTGTGTGAATGGGTAGACAAAAATGCTGGAGAAACTCAGCGGGTGAGGCAGCATCTACGAAGCAAAGGAAATAGGCGACGTTTCGGGTCGAGACCCTTCTTCAGACTGATGTGAGAGTGGGGGGGACGGGAGGAAGAAAGGAAGAGGCGGAGACAGTGGGCTGAGGGAGAGCTGGGAAGGGGAGGAGAAAGCAGGGATTACCTGAAATTGAAGAAGTCAATGTTCATACAGCTGGGGTGTAAACTACCCAAGCGAAATACGAGGTGCTGCTCCTCCAATTTGCGGTGGGCCTCACTCTGGCCATGGAAGAGGCCCAGGACAGAAAGGTCGGATTCGGAATGAGAAGGGGAGTTGAAGTGTTGAGCCACCGGGAGATCAGGTTGGTTATTGCGAACTGAGTGGAGGTGTTGTGCGAAGCGATCGCCAAGCCTGCGCTTGGTCTCACAGAGGTTGATCATACGCTGAATAATCCAACCACATTTTTGTTTGGAAGTGGAAAGAAATAATAGAAATTGCATTCATTGCAATGTGTAAAAAGAGTTGAGATACTGTATTATAATTTTGCTGCATGTCATTGTGGTATATATCATGTCTTGATTGGTGAATATGTTTAGTTTGTGACTTTATTTGAAGCAAAAATAATATGTGAATGCTTCATTGAGCATAATTCCGACTGGTAACTATGCACTTCGTCCGAGTACATTATCGCACGCGTCATGCAAGCCGTCTTAAATGACCACCTAAACTGTCATTTGGCCACTTAAAAAGCTGCCAAGGTTGCCCGGCTGACAACAGAGAAAAAAAATTAAGTGAGAGCCCTGCAAGATGTATGCTATTTTTGACACTGTCATAGGACTTTCTTACATATGTTGTCACAACGCACTGTAGTCTCTAAACAACCCTTCAGTAATTTTCCTTGCCCTACATTTCAGAATAATAGTGTTTTAAGCCAATAACTCGACACTAGCACTAGCAATAAATAAATAAATAAATAGGCGCAGCTTTCCAGCCCCTTATCTCATTGGCCATGCTCGGCTGCAAATCGGTGTCAATCAGGTGGACCATCTTCCTCTAGTCGTGGGGGTGGGGGATTGGGAGGGGCCTTACAAGTGGAACAGCTTTGGGCCTCTCTTCATCTAAATCCGGCCCTGGGAATAACTATTCCTGAGTCTGTTGGTAGGTACTTTCATGCTTCTATATCTTCGGCTGGATGGGAGCAGGGAGAAGAAGGAATTATCGGGGTAGGACATATCTTTGAATATGTTAGCTGCATTTTCGAGGCAACGTGACGTCTAAATGGAGTCAATGATGAGAAGTCTGGTCTGTGCGATGGACTGTGCACATCTACAACTCCCTGCAATTCCCCACAGTCATGGGCATAGCTGTTCCCAAAATAAGCTGTTTTGTAACCTGACAATGTGTTTGCTGTGGCGCATCTGTAAAAGTTCACCTCCATAGATATTCAAAATTGGTGCTGCTGATATTGAACAAGAGTCACATATTTAGAAAGCTCGCAAGGATGTTCCTTTCACTAATACAGATTCCACTCACATACATAAGTGAATTTAATCCTCTTGCCTGATTACACATGCCCCTAAAATCAATTATAATGAATAATGAAATACATTTAAACATTACTCAGGCCCGTTTTCATCTTGGAGAAAAATACATGTTTGGATACTTTTCGTAAATCTGCTGCCACATACATTAAATATTGACCAGATTTGAGTTTACAATAATGGACAATACTGTCATTAGATTATGAACTCTGTTAATATAGATTTTTGGATTAACTCCAAATAAAATTGAGTAAATTGATTTACCAGAGACTTTCTCGATAAAACTCATTGATGGTCTCCGTGTGCTTCCATGAGCATTGAAATAGTGCAAGAATTGTCTGGCTTATTCTCCAAAATTTAATCATTGTTGTTACTGAAAATAGCATTTCAGTTATCTATTATTTTCCTGAGAATTCTTTGGAATTCTGCACAGAGTCCTCACGTGAATCACAGTGTACATCACAGAGGAGTTTCTTTCACATTAACCAGTTCCCTGATATCTGCAAATTATATCTTATTCTCTCTCTTTACACAAGGATACCACATCAGAAACCTTTTGGTCCTCCAGCATATCTGTGGCAGATATTTTGACTCAGTATCCCCCCCCCCCCCCCCCCCCCCAATTTTTTTAAATACTCAGGACTGCTGGGCGTGCCCCATGGTCTTTACCTTCATCAACACTTGATGCATTCAAAGAAATGTAGTCATATCTTTAGACTTTAGAAATACAGCGTGGAAACAGGTCCTTCAGCCCACTGAGTCCGCTCCGAACAGTGATCACCCCGTACCCAAACACTATCCTATACATTAGGGACGATTTTCAATTTTACAGAAACCAATTAACCTACAAACCTGTACTTCTTTGGAGTGTGGGATGAAACCGGAGCACCCAGAGAAAACCCATGAGGCCAAAGAGAGAATGTACAAACTCCATACAGACAGCACCCGTAGTCAGGATCGAACCTGGATCTCTGATGCTGTAAGGCAGCAACTCTACTGCTGAGCAAATGAGCCACTCTTAACTGCTCATCTGCCACGTGGTCACCTGGTCTCACCCTATCAGATGTAAACCCTTTGTTCTACCCATCTCCTTCTCCATCTTCTGCTACCTAAACCAACTTGTTTTTTCTCTTTCCCATTTTTGATAAAGGGTTTTCTTTGAGGCAGTGTGAAGTGTAGATGGAGTAAATGGAGTGATTCCTCTCTCCACAGTTGTTGCCTAACCTGGTGAGTGAATTCAACATTTTCTGTGATTATCTCAGATTTTTCGCAGCTGCAGGTTTTTTAAACCTTCTTACCTCACGTGCTTTTTTTCTCTTCCATTCTACTCATTTGTTGTCTCGTGCTTTCTGTACCGCAGCTAGTAGGTGGGAATAATCACAGTTAGGATCTCCACCACATTATAAAATCAGATCAATCGACAACCTGGTTGGATATTCATCCCATCACAACCATATTGCCCACTGAAGTGCTGTGAAGTCAAATCCCATTGACCAGCTATTTGCCTAAATCCCTGCAGATTACCATACATCGACTGCATATCCAGGTATTTTTAAGTGCATTCAAGCTGTCTACTACCAGCACTCTTTGTGACTGAGAGTTCTAGGCATAGCCAACTTCTGGATAAGAAACCCGTCTTTAATCCTTCTACCAACTGTTTAACTCTATGTGCCTGACTTTGCTTTGCCGAAGGATCAATAACTTTCAATTCCATTCCATCAAGGCTACACACAGCTTTATATTTCTTAATTAACTCTGCCTCACTCTTCCAAAGTAAACAATGTAGGCACTTGATTGGAGTTCAGAGCTGGAATTTTCAAGTCCTGGGAGCATCTTATCACATTGTGCCTCCAATGTGGTGAGCAGCAATATGTAGCTAGTTAGTGCACGAAGGAACTGCAGATGCTGGTTTAAACCGAAGATAGACACAAAAAGCTGGAGTAACTCAGTGAGTCAGACAGCAACTCTGGAGAAAAGGAATAGGTGACGTTTTGGGTCGAGACCCTTCTTCAGCTAGTTAGTGTTTTCTTCCATTCTCACAGAGCCTCCATGCTCCCTCTGCCCCTGTGACTAAAGGGATGTGTCTGATACATATTCTTAATGATGTTATCTAACTCTCCTGCTCCTGCTTGTGAACCCTGGACATATCAACAAAGACTCGTCTGTTTCTCTATACTTCTCAGGATCCCACTATTTAGTTTAGTTTCACTTAGTTTAATTTATTATTGTCACGTGTGCCGGGGTACAGTGAAAATCTTTTGTTGACGTGCTATCCAGTCGAAGAAAAGACTAAACCCAAATACAATCACGTCGTCCACAGTGCACAGATAAAGGGTAAAAAGTACAACATTTAGTGCAAGATAAAGTCCGATTAAAAATAGTTCAGTCTCCGATGAGGTAGATGGGTCAGGACCGCACGCGAGCTGGTGAGAAGACCGTTCAGCTGCTTGATAATAGCTTGAAAGAAAGAGACTGTCCCGAATCAGGAGGCATGCATTTTCAAACCTCTGTACCTCTTTCCTAATTTAAATGCAATGACCACTTTGGGCATGACAAGCATTCACATATTGCTGCATTAGTACTTGAGATCGAAGATGGCAAGTGCTGAACTCATGCAGCCCATTGCTGCTCTTAAAACAAACTGGGCCTCTCCCAAATTTCCCTGCAAGTAGGCTGCTGAATCTGAGCCAAGGTAATGCAGGACATAGAACAGTACAGCACAGTAACACTTCCTTCTTCCCACAATGTCTGTGCCAAACATGATTCCAAGCCCAACTCTTGGCACATAATCCTGCACATAATCCAACTCCATCCATTTCCTGCATATCCATATGCCTATCCCAAAACCTCTTGAATACCACTAATAAATATGTCTTCACCACCACCCTTGGCAGCATGTTCCAGGCACTCACACCCTCTGTGTTAAAAACATGCCCTGTACCTTTCCTTTAAACTTTTCCCTTCTCACCTTAAAGTTATGTCCCCAAGTATTTGATTCTTCTATCAAAAAGGTTCTGACTATCTACCTCAGCTACAGTATGCCTCTCATAATTTTATATACTTCTATCTATCATGACTCCTCGCAACCTCTGATGTTCCAGAGAAAACAATCCGAGTCTGTCCAACCTCTCCCTGTAGCTAATATTCCCAAATCCAGGCATAATTCTGACAAACCTCCTGTGCACTTTCTCTAAAACCTGCACAACATCACTGTAATAGGGCAACCAGAACTGCATGTAATACTCCTATCGTGACCTAACCAAAGTTGCATCATGACTTCCTGACTCTTATATTCAATGCCCTGAACAATGAAGGCAAACATACCATAGACTATCTTAACCACTCTGCTTGTTTTTCAGTTTAGTTTAGTTTAGTTTAGAGATAAGGTGCGGAAACAGACCCTTTGTCTGCACCGATGAGTGATCCCCGCACATTAACACTACCCTACACACACCAGTGACAATTTTACATTATACCTACAAACCTGTATGTCTTTGGAGAGTGGGAGAAAACCGAAGATCTCAGAGAAAACCCACAGGGAGAACGCACAAACTCCATACAGCCAAGCACTCATAGTCAGGATCGAATCTGGGTCTCTGGCACTGTAAGGCAGTAGCTCTACTGCTACACCACCATGTTGTCATATTCAGGGAGTTATGGACTTGGACCCCAAAATCCTTCCATCCGTCAATGCTGTTAAGGGTTACGCCATTAGTTGTATATATTCCCCTTATATTCAACCTCTCAAAGTGTAACACTTCACACTTGCTTGAATTAAACACCATCTGCCATTACTCCGCTCATTTCTGTAACTGATCTATATCCTGCTGTATACTTTGAAAACTTTCCTCACAGATGGCGACCCCAGCAGTATTGGTGTCACCTCCAAACTTACTGATCAACCCATCTACGTTTACATCCAAGTCATTTATAAATATCACAAAGAGTAGATGTCCTAGCACAGACCCGTGCTGAACTCCACTGGTTACACACCTCCAGTCGGGCAGAAACCCATTCATTTTTAGTGGGGAAAAATGGGTTTGCTGAGGTTATATAGAGAGTCATATCCTTTTTTAAATTTATCTGGGTCGATTTAAATGCTCTTAACAGTATTTGTTTCTCAGCGTTTTGAATGTAGTAGAAATTGTTAATAATATCTTAATTTTTGACAGTTTTTGAACTGAGATTATTGGACACATGTACATATATTCAATCACCTTGACAGATCAAACAGCTGATAAACCTGGAGGAGGAGCTTAACCAGCTGACCAAACAATTGCAGGAGTTGGACTGACCACTAACGAACAAAACGGCTCCACACTGTATTTGTTCTACCTGATCAGCCAGAGATTGGCTCCCAAGTAGAAGATTATCCATGGAGATCTACTACAGGTAGTAGAATGTTTTGAGGTAAAGTGAGAGATAATCTGACATAGTGCCCCCTTTATAGACATATCCTAACCCTGTGAACTCCTTGACACACAGGAAATTCTAGATTTTGTTAGTGCCAAGCTCTGCATATTTTGTGCATTGAATGCAAAAACAAAGAATTTCACTGTATATGTGACAATAAAGTATTATTGAATTCATTGAATTGAACTTCCAAATGACATCCCTTTTCCTTGTGGGAACATATTCATTAGACAATAGACAATAGACAATAGGTGCAGGAGAAGGCCATTCAGCCCTTCGAGCCAGCACCACCATTCAATGTGATCATGGCTGATCATCCCCAATCAGTACCCCGTTCCTGCCTTCTCCCCATATCCCCTGACTTCGCTATTTTTAAGAGCCCTATCTAGCTCTCTCTTGAAAGCATCCAGAGAACCCGCCTCCACTGCCCTCTGAGGCAGAGAATTCCACAGACTCACCACTCTTTGTGAGAAAAAGTGTTTCCTCGTCTCCGTTCTAAATGGCTTACTCCTTATTCTTAAATTGTGGCCCCTGGTTCTGGACTCCCCCAACATCGGGAACATGTTTCCTGCCTCTAGCGTGTCCAAGCCCTTAACAATCTTGTATGTTTCAATGAGATTCCCTCTCATCCTTCTAAACTCCAGAGTGTATAAGCCCAGCTGCTCCATTCTCTCAGCATATGACAGTCCCGCCATCCCGGGAATTAACCTTGTAAACCTTCGCTGCACTCCCTCAATAGCAAGAATGTCCTTCCTCAAATTAGGGGACCAAAACTGTACACAATACTCCAGGTGTGGTCTCACTAGGGCTCTGTACAACTGCAGAAGGACCTCTTTGCTCCTATATTCGATTCCTCTTGTTATAAAGGCCAACATGCCATTCGCTTTCTTCACTGCCTGCTGTACCTGCATGCTTACTTTCATAGACTGATGTACAAGGACCCCCATATCCCGTTGTACTTCCCCTTTTCCCAACTTGACACCATTTAGATAGTAATCTGCCTTCCTGTTTTTGCTACCAAAGTGGATAACCTCACATTTATCTGCATTAAACTTCATCTGCCATGCAACTGCCCACTCCCCCAACCTGTCCAAGTCACCCTGCATTCTCATAGCATCCTCCTCACAGTTCACACTGCCACCCAGCTTTGTGTCATCTGCAAATTTGCTAATGTTACTTTGAATCCCGTCATCCAAATCATTGATGTATATTGTAAATAGCTGCGGTCCCAGCACCGAGCCTTGCGGTACCCCACTAGTCACTGCCTGCCATTGTGAAAGGGAAGCGTTAATCCCTACTCTTTGTTTTCACTTCTCTATCCATGTCAGCACTCTACCCCCAATACCATGTGCCCTAATTTTGCCCACTAATCTCCTATGTGGGACCTTATCAAATGCTTTCTGAAAATCCAGGTACACTACATCCACTGGCTCTCCCTTGTCCATTTTCCTAGTTACATCTTCAAAAAAATCCAGAAGATTAGTCAAGCATCCTTCGTAAATCCATGCTGACTCAGACCGATCCTGTTACTGCTATCCAAATGTGCGACTATCTCATCTTTTATAATTGACTCCAGCATCTTCCCCACCACCATGTTAGGGGAAGATGTTAGGCTAACTGGTCTATAATTCCCTGATCTGAACTTCTAGATCTTGACTCAAGTTACCATTTCCAATCCACTTCCACTCCATCACATCTCAGCTGAGCAAAATTGTGTTGTCCCTGGTTGAAAGTTTATACTCTGGATCTATCTTTGTCTGTTTCCATAATGTTCTAAAACTAATTGAATTAAATGATCACAAATATCCTCTCTCAAAGATGCCCCTTCCTGCCACCCAGCTTCATAGCAGAAAAAAAATGTCAGAACTGCTTTCTCTTTAATGAATGGGTTAAAAACATTCTAATTTTCTGTGCTCTCTATCTAGTTTAGTTTAGCTTAGAGATGCAGCATGGAAACAGGCCCTTCAGACCACCGAGTCTACATCGACCAGTGATTCCCGCACACTAACACCATCCTGCACACACTAGGGACAAATTACAATTTTACCAAGCCAATTAACCAACAAACCTGTACCTGTTTGGATTGTGGGAGGAAACCTAAACACCCAGAGAAAACACATGCAGGTCATAGGGAGAACGTACAAACTCCGTACAGACAGCAACCTTGGTTAGGATTGAACTTGGGACCCATGTCTCTGATGCTGGAAGGCATCGACTCTACTGCTGCGCCACTGTGCCGCCTGCCAGTTAATATTACGGTATTAAAATCCTCTACCATTGTTTTGGCACTTCACTAAAGTTTTGTTCTTGCATACTGGTAGAATTAGTCTTTCCTACTGGTAGGGTTTTGCTGCCTTGCCTGCTTGTATTTGAGGGTCATGCCACCTCCTGTGGCTCCAGACTCGGCACTACTGCTGGATTCCCTGCGCAGTCGCAGGGAGAACATGCAAACTCCACACAGACAGCACTGGAGACAAGGATTGAATCTGGGTCACAGGAGCAGTGAGGCAGTGGCTGTACAAGTTTCACCACTGCCTTGACCTGTTATTGGGATGAAGTGTTCCAGTAGCTGGTTGAAATTGGCAGCCTAGCCAACCTGTGGTGGTTGGGTGTGTTGTGTTCATGGGGTTTGTAAGTCTTGCCTGCTGGTGTTTAGGCGACACCTGCTGCTAACATTGAGCCATAGAGATTAAACCAGGGTCTTTGGCCACCATGTCCATGTATACCTATTGTGGCATCAAGGTTAACGCCGGGTCGACAATGGCTACACCGACACTCGCAGTAGGGTGAACTCATGTAAAATGGTTCATTTAAAGTGACAAGAAAATCCAGGTCCACGTGGGGGCACCGTCCCTTGCCATCAGTGCGGATGCGAAGAGGTGCTGTCGATCTCGGGCTTGTTCCGGTAGCTCAGTCCTGGTCACAAAGGTGGAGGCATGATGATCTCAGGCTTGTTTCAGCAGTTCACCCTTGACTCAAGAGGAGATCTGGCGATCTCAGATATGTCCTGGCAGCCTAGCTTTGGGCTTGAAGGAGGATGCACGGCAAACTCAGGCTTATCCCTGCAGTTCAACCTTGCTTTAATAGGAGATAGCCTGGCAGTCTCAGGCTTGTCCTGGCAGCTCAGTTTTGCGCATGAAGAGGACACACTGGTGGCCTCAGGCTTATCCTGGAGGCTCAGTCTCTGCCTCTGTGTGTGGACACAGTGCCTTGTTGTCTGTGGGCAGATAAGTGGGCCCCACCCCACCCTCCCTCCCCCACATAGCACAGTGAAATTATTTTGAAGAACCTCAAATGCACAGTCACCATTTACAAAGGAAAAAAAATCAGCCCATAGTCTAAAGTCTGGTCCACATGTTGGAGGTACTAGAACACCCCCAATCCAGGTAAGCCCAGATAAGCCCCAAGCTGCTGCAGACCTGAGACCCGGTGTCCCTCTCCTCTGCCTATGTCCCAGGGGGCACCTCCTGCAGCCCACCTCAAGGGAGCTGGAGGTCCACCTTCTATCGGCCCACTCCTTGGACCTGTCGCCACCAGCGGCTCACTCCTCAACTCTCCAGTTTTCAGACAGCGGGCCTGTGATGTTTGGTGGACTGTGTGGGGTGGGAGGACCCGTTGCTCCTCCCGTGCAGCTGGTGGCACTGCACAGGACGAAGGGAGATGTTTGTATATAATTTATCCTGTCTGTGAACAGTGTGAGTGTGTAGTCAGATTTTGTGTGTTGCAGCCATTTTTGAGTTGTCTTGCTGCCAGCATTGAGTAATGTAATAAAGACTTCTGTTGTACCTTGAAGACTCAAGTTTTTTGTACAGACCTAGAAAACAAACACGAAGGGGCCACTGGGCCCTTCTTCGCAGCAGCGAACCAGGCCTGCCGCCTGGCCATTGGGTCTTCGTTCTTGATGGTCACCAGGTCCTTGTTCTCGTCGGCCGCCGCGGTCATTCTTGTTTTCAGCGGCAGACAGTTGTTCGCGCCAGTCGCCGTGTCCGTCCTTGTTAGCGGCGGCTGCTAGGTACATTCTTGCATGGCACCACGCCGGCTGCCAGTTCCACTCTTGCACAGCTCCACAGCACCCGGCAGGAGCTTCCCATCCCTTCCCTTCTGTGCCGCTGTGGTGCTCGCCGGGAGCTTCCCCTTCGATGTTGGTGGAATGGGACCTTTGTGGAATTTGAAGATAGACACAAAATGCTGAAGCAACTCAGCGGGTCAGGCAGCATCTCTGGCGACCAAAAACAGGTGATGTTTCGGGTCGGAACACTTCTTCAGACTGAGGAATTTTTGAGGGATTTGCCATGTTTGTGTTAAGCAGTGAATTTTACATGGTCCAGGTGCCCCCTCTACTGACTGAAAATAGGTATTACAGCAGCTCAGCATTGTTAGGCCAAAGGTACACAAAAATGCTGGAGAAACTCAGCGGGTGCAGCAGCATCCATGGAGCGAAGGAAACAGGCAACGTTTCGGGCCGAAACCATTGTTAGGCCAATAGTGGGTGATAAATTCTACAGTCCCAAATGGGATTGTAATGGGCCTGTTCCACTTACGCGACTTTTTCAGCGACTGCCGGCACCCGTCACAGGTCGTTACAGGTCACCGAAAATTTTCAACATGTTGAAAATCCAGCGGCGACCAGAACAAGGTACGACTCTTTGGGCGACTACTCATGACCATACATGTTTCACCCCGCACACACGTCGCCAGGGTGTCGCCTGTATGGTCGTGAGTAGTCTCCTCAGTCGCCCAAAGAGTCGTAGCGTCTTTCTGGTCGCCGCTGAATTTTCAAATGTTGAAAATTTTCACCGACCTGCAACGACCTATGACGGGTGCCGACAGTCACCGAAAAAGTCGCGTAAGTGGTTCAGGGCCATTAGGATCACAATGTTAAAAGTACGATTAAACCACACCGATTGATTGCCTCATGATATTTTCATTTTGAATTATTCTGTTCTGTCCCATTGCTCAGTGGCTGAATATATTAGTTGGGGGCCAATATTGTTACATATCATCATGTACCGTGTAATTAAGTGGAGGTCCATTGATAGGATTGTGTGGGGAGAATGTCATGGGAGGAGTGTAGGATTGGTGTAAATGGGTGTCGGATGGGCAGTATGAATGGGCTGATAAGTATCTTTCTGTGCTGTTGGTGGATTGCACTGATACTCTGTGACAAAGCATAAGTAAATATACATTCGGAAACCCCATTGTCGATTCCTTCACTTGAATGTCTAGAAGGCAGGTCCTTGATCAAATGTCCCAACTGCATGGCACTGCTCCTTAAGACCTGGTCAGCTTGGATCACTTCCCATATCTTGGGAGCCACCTTTCAACAAAGTCAGAGGTCTATTAAGGAATTCACAACAGACTTCCATGTTGGCGGAAGCAATAGGTAGCAAGGTGAAAAGTAAAAGTGGCAGGCAGACAAATCCAGGGCAAAAATCAAAAAGGGCCACTTTTCAACATAATTGTATAAGCGGTAAGAGCGTTGTAAAAACAAGCCTGAAGGCTTTGTGTCTCAATGCAAGGAGCGTTCGTAATAAGGTGGATGAGTTGAACGTGCAGATAGCAATTAATGATTATGATATAGTTGGGATCACGGAGACATGGCTCCAGGGTGACCAAGGCTGGGAGCTGAACATCCAGGGATATTCAATATTCAGGAGGGATAGAGAGAAAGGAAAAGGAGGTGGGGTAGCATTGCTGGTTAGAGAGGAGATTAACGCAGTGGAAAGGAAGGACATTAGCTTGGAGGATGTGGAATCGGTATGGGTAGAGCTGCGAAACACTAAGGGGCAGAAAACGCTGGTGGGTGTTGTGTACAGGCCACCTAGCAGTAGTAGTGAAGTTGGGGATGGCATCAAACAGGAAATTAGAAATGCGTGCAACAAAGGCAAAACAGTTATAATGGGTGACTTCAATCTACATATAGATTGGGTGAATCAAATTGGCAGGGGTGCTGAGGAAGAGGATTTCTTGGAATGTATGCGGGATAGTTATCTAAACCAACATGTAGAGGAACCAACGAGAGAGCAAGCTATTCTAGAATGGGTATTGAGTAATGAGGAAGGGTTAGTTAGCAGTCTTGTTGTGCGTGCCCCCTTGGGCAAGAGTGACCATAATATGGTTGAGTTCTTCATTAGGATGGAGAGTGACATTGTTAATTCAGAAACAACGGTTCTGAACTTAAAGAAAGGTAACTTTGAGGGTATGAGACGTGAATTGGCCAAGATTGACTGGCAATTAGTTCTAAAAGGGTTGACGGTGGATATGCAATGGAAGGCATTTAAAGACTGCATGGATGAACTACAAAAATTGTTCATCCCAGTTTGGCAAAAGAATAAATCAGGGAAGGTAGTGCATCCGTGGATAACAAGGGAAATCAAGGATAGTATCAAAGCAAAAAGATGATGCGTACAAATTAGCCAGAAAAAGCAGCATACCAGAGGACTGGGAGAAATTCAGAGACCAGCAGAGGAGGACAAAGGGCTTAATTAGGAAAGGGAAAATAGATTATGAAAGGAAACTGGCAGGGAAGATAAAAACTGACTGCAAAAGTTTTTTAGATATGTGAAGAGAAAGAGATTAGTTAAAACAAATGTAGGTCCCTTGCAGTCAGAAACAGGTGAATTGATCATGGGGAACAAGGATATGGCAGACCAATTGAATAACTACTTTGGTTCCGTCTTCACTAAGGAAGACATAAATAATCTGCCGGAAATAGCAGGGGGCCGCGGGTCAAAGGAGATGGAGGAACTGAGTGAAATCCAGGTTAGTCGGGAAGTGGTGTTGGGTAAATTGAATGGATTAAAGGCCGATAAATCACCAGGGCCAGATAGGCAGCATCCCAGAGTAGTTAAGGAAGTAGCTCCAGAAATAGTGGATGCATCAGTGATAATTTTTCAAAACTCTTTAGATTCTGGAGTAGTTCCTGAGGATTGGAGGGTAGCAAATGTAACCCCACTTTTTAAGAAGGGAGGGAGAGAGAAAACGGGGAATTACAGACCAGTTAGTCTAACATCGGTAGTGGGGAAACTGCTAGAGTCAGTTATTAAAGATGGGATAGCAGCACATTTGGAAAGTGGTGAAATCATTGGACAAATCAGCATGGATTTACGAAAGGTAAATCGTGTCTGACGAATCTTATAGAATTTTTCGAGGATGTGACTAGTAGAGTGGATAGGGGAGAACCAGTGGATGTGTTGTATCTGGACTTTCAGAAGGCTTTCGACAAGGTACCACATAAGGGATTAGGATACAAACTTAAATCACACGGTATTGGGGGTTCAGTATTGATGTGGATAGAGAACTGGCTGGCAAACAGGAAGCAAAGAGTAGGAGTAAACGGGTCCTTTTCACAATGGCTAGCAGTGACTAGTGGGTTACCGCAAGGCTCAGTGCTGGGACCCCAGCTATTTACAATTTATATTAATGTACTGGATGAGGGAATTGAAAGCAACATCTCCAAGTTTGCGGATGACACTAAGCTGGGGGGCAGTGTTAGCTGTGAGGAGGATGCTAGGAGACTGCAAGGTGACTTGGATAGGCTGGGTGAGTGGGCAAATGTTTGGCAGATGCAGTATAATGTGGATAAATGTGAGGTTATCCACTTTGGTGGCAAAAACGGGAAGGCAGACTATTATCTAAATCGTGGCCGATTAGGAAATGGGGAGATGCAGCGAGACCTGGGTGTCATGGTACACCAGTCATTGAAAGTAGGCATGCAGGTGCAGCAGGCAGTGAAGAAAGCGAATGGTATGTTGGCTTTCATAGCAAGAGGATTTGAGTATAGGAGCAGGGAGGTTCTACTGCAGTTGTACAGGGTCTTGGTGAGACCACACCTGGAGTATTGCGTACAGTTTTGGTCTCCAAATCTGAGGAAGGACATTATAGCTATAGAGGGAGTGCAGAGAAGGTTCACCAGACTGATTCCTGGGATGTCAGGACTTTCATATGAAGAAAGACTGGATAGACTTGGCTTATACTCGCTAGAATTTAGGAGATTGAGAGGGGATCTTATAGAAACGTACAAAATTCTTATGGGGTTGGACAGGCTAGATGCAGGAAGATTGTTCCCGATGTTGGGGAAGTCCAGGACAAGGGGTCACAGCTTAAGGATAAGGGGGAAATCCTTTAAGACCGAGATGAGGAAAAACGTTTTCACACAGAGAGTGGTGAATCTCTGGAACTCTCTGCCACAGAGGGTAGTTGAGGCCAGTTCATTGGCTATATTTAAGAGGGAGTTAGATGTGGCCCTTGTGGCTAAGGGGATCAGGGGGTATGGAGAGAAGGCAGGTACGGGATACTGAGTTGGATGATCAGCTATGATCATATTGAATGGCGGTGCAGGGTCGAAGGGCCGAATGGCCTACTCCTGCACCTATTTTCTATGTATCTATGTATCTATGTAACTGAATAAAAAATTAAAACCTCAATCCTGATGCCAAACTCACAGTCCGCTAAGCAGAAGTGATGCTCACCCACCTGTATGTATAAGAAACAAGGACAATTTATAGCAGGCACCTTAAGAGAGGTGCCAACTATGCCGCCTGCATTGATTAGATACTAAAACAGGTGGTATCATAAACAGTGAAGATGGTTATCATAAATTACAGCAAGATTATGATCAGTTGGGCAAGTGGAATAAGAATCTATATTACTAAAAGTCTGATCTTGACCACTTCTTGTTTTTCTATATCATGTTTTAGAAAAAACGCTGCCATTTATGGCTGTGATTTTTGGCCATCTTACTCAGAGTCCCCCTCTGCTGCGCAGGACAAGAGGATTTTTCCCATCTATGAAAAATAAAAGAGATTAATGTTTTAAAAATGTTGAGATTCTCTCTGCTGCCCCTGCTGGTGGGAGGGGGGAGGGACTATAAAACCTGGAAGTGTGCTTCAGTCAGTCTTGGCAAGATGGGGGAAGTGAGAGGGTCACGTCTCACAGTCTGAGCTGTGAATAACACTGAACACATGTCTACTAAACTGTGAGTGTGGTTTTACTGACTTTGAGTGCCCTTAATGTGGTTTGAAAATGAAAATGTGGTTGGTTTGAAGTAAAAGCACTGCAAATGGTTGGTGGGGGTTGGGTTGAAGTAAAAGCACTGCAAATGGTTGGTGGGGGTTGGGTTAAAGTAAAAGCACTGCAAATGGTTGGTGGGGGTTGGGTTGAAGTAAAAGCACTGCAAATGGTTGGTGGGGGTTGGGTTGAAGTAAAAGGACTGCAAATGGTTGGTGGCGGTTGGGTTGAAGTAAAAGCACTGCAAATGGTTGGTGGGGGTTGGGTTGAAGTAAAAGCACTGCAAATGGTTGGTGGAGGTTGGGTTGAAGTAACAGCACTGCAAATGGTTGGTGGGGGTTGGGTTGAAGTAACAGCACTGCAAATGGTTGGTGGGGGTTGGGTAGAAGTAAAAGCACTGCAAATGGTTGGAATTCTAAACTTGACAACTTCCTGTATATTGATTTTAGATAAAATGCTACCACTTACAGCTGTGATTTTTTGGCCATTTTACTCAGTTCCCCTCTGCTCATCAGGTGCAGAGGATTCTTCCCATCAATGAAAAATAAAGGTGTTATTAGTGTTTAAAAAATGTTGAGAATCTCTCTCATGTCAATCACGCCATGAAGGCCACACCTTTTCCGGTGGGAGGGGGGAGGGATTATAAAATCCGGAAGTGTGGGTGTGGCTCAGTCTCTGCATGATGGGGGAGGGAGAGGTCACGACTCTGTCTGAGCTGTGAATCAACTGAACACACTGAATGTCTACTGAACTGTGCGTGTGTGGTTTTATGGTGATTTTATGTTGGTTTCACCCTGCGTGAAATGGTATGAAACTGCATTTGAATGTGGTGGCCTTGCACCCTGCATGAAATGGTATGAAACTGCATTTGAATTTGGTGGCCTTACACCCTGCTTGAAGTGATATGAAACTGCACTTGAATTCGGTGGCCTTGCACCCTGCTTGAAGTGGTATGAAACTGCACTTGAATTTAGTGGCCTTGCACCCTGCTTGAAGTGGTATGAAACTGCACTTGAATTTGGTGCCCTTGCACCCCACTTGAAGTGGTAAGAAACTGCATTTGAATTTGGTGGCCTTGCACCCTGCTTAAAGTGGTAGGAAAATGTATTTGAATTTGGTGGCCTTGCACCCTGCTTGAAATGGAATTTCAAGGAATAGCCTTGAGTCAACTGCCAACCCACCAGCGTGAGTGTGCTGCCAGCACATCAGGCTTGAGGGACTGAGCTGCCACCCCAAGAATCCATTTGGCCCACAATGTCCATACTAGCCCTCTGGAGACCAGTCCCTTCAGCCCACAACACCCATGCCAGCGCTCCAGAAAGCACCCCCCCCACTGGCCACCAATATTGGAATTGCTGGAGAGGTGGAATATTGCGTTGGGGGACCAGCCCTCCCGTGTGAACATGGGATCCAACGGGTCCCACTTAGTTTAGTATCTAATAAAGTTTTGTGCAGATAAATGTGAAATGTTGCATTTTGGGAAATCAAACCAGGGTAGGATCTTCACGGTGAAAGGAAACGGGTCCTTGGGAATGTTATAGAACAGAGGGATCTAGGAGTACAGGTACACAGTTCCCTGAAAATGGCATCACAGATAGATAGGGTGCCAAAGAAGGCTTTTGGTACTTTAGAAAAATATTGAGTTGGGAAGTTATGTTACAGTTGTACAATTGGCTGCATTTGGATTGTTTTCAATTTTGGTCACCCTGCTATAGAAAGGATGTCATTAAGCTGGATAGTTTGCAGAGATGATTTACGAGGATGTTGCCAGGACTCGAGGGTCAGAGCTAAAGGGAGAGATTGGGCGAGTTAGGACTTTATTCCTTGAAGCACCGGAGGCAATCTAATTCTATCTTATAGAGGTGTATAAAACCAAGAGGGGCATTGATAGGATGAATGCACAATCTTTTACCCAGGATAGGGGAATCAAGAACCAGAGGACATTGGTTTAAGGTAAGAGGAAAAGATTTAATATGAATCTGAGGGACAGCTTTTACACTCAGAAGTTTGTAGGTATATGGAATGAGCTGCCAGAGGTGGTTGTTGCAGCAGGTGCGGTAATAACATTTAATAGACACTTGGACAGCTACATGGATAGAAATGTTTAGACGGATATGTGATAAATGCAGGCAAATAGAACTAGCTCAGATGCAGCATCTTAGTCAGCATAGACAAGTTCGTCTGAAGGGCCTTTTTCCGTGCCGTATGACTTTATGACTCAATTTGAACAGGTACAAGGATATGAAAGGTTTGGAGGTGTGTGGGCCAAACATGGGCAAATGGGACTAGTTTAGGTGGAACACCTTGGTTGGCATGAATGTTGAGCCAAATGGTCTGTTTCCGAAATGTGTGACTCTATGGCATTATTAAGGAAAATGAGTCTCTCCCAGGCTATCTTCCCCAGCATCAATGCTACAATTGGCCACAGGATTTAAACCAAGGACAAGTCTTTACAGGTAAGGCAAACATACAGTTAAATCAAAAGTAGTTAATTACATAGAACAGAGATATCTGATGCAGTTGCAACATATGGGAATGGCTGAACCCCACTGTGGTTCACAGTAATCATCTCTGCAGAGTGTTGGCTGCTGAAGTAAATCCGGCTTACAGTTGATGAACTCATACAAATATGGTAAATAGGTGCAGGGGAGGTCATTCAGCCCTTCAAGCCTGCACCGCCATTCATTGTGATCATGGCTGATCATCCACAATCAGTAACCCATGCCTGCCTTCTCCCCATACCCCTTGATTCCGCCAGCCCCCAAGAGCTCTATATAACTCTCTTTTAAATTCATCCAGTGAATTGGCTTCCACTGCCTTCTGTGACGGAGAATTCCACAAATTCACAACTCTCTGGGTGAAAATGTTTTTTTCTCATCGCAGTTTTAAATGGCCTCTCCTTTATTCTTTGACTATGGCCCCTGGTTCTGGACTCCCCCAATATTGGGAACATTTTTCCTGCATCTAGCTTGTCCAGTCCTTTTATAATTTTATATATTTCTATAAGATACCCTCTCATCCTTCTAAATTCCAGTGAATACTAGCCCAGTCTTTCCAATCTTTCCTCATATGACAATCCCGCCATCCCGGGGATTAAACTCATGAACCTACGCTGCACTGCGTCAATAGCAAGGATGTCCTTCCTCAAATTAGGAGACCAAAACTGCACACAATACTCCAGATGTGGTTTCACCAGCGTGTACAACTGCGGAAGGACCTCTTTACTCGGGTTCAAGCTTAAGACATTGTGACTTATTATGCAGACTCATTTACCTGAACCTGTTTGGGGAGGCAATCACGCCCGCTTAGATAGATTATGATAAATTTGATCAGTCATCAGGGATACTGCAGTAGAACCTCCCTGCTCCTATACTCAAGCAAGAGGATTTGAGTATAGGAGCAGGGAGGTTCTACTGCAGTTGTACAGGGTCTTGGTGAGACCACACCTGGAGTATTGCGTGCAATTTTGGTCTCTAAATCTGACGAAAGACATTCTTGCCATAGAGGGAGTACAGAAAAGGTTCACCAGACTGATTCCTGGGATGTCAGGACTTTCATATGAAGAAAGACTGGATAGGCTCGGCTTGTACTCGCTAGAATTTAGAAGATTGAGGGGGGATCTTATAGAAACTTACAAAATTCTTAAGGGGTTGGACAGGCTAGATGCAGGAAGATTGTTCCCGATGTTGGGGAAGTCCAGGACAAGGGGTCACAGTTTAAGGATAAAGGGGAAATCCTTTAGGACCGAGATGAGAAAAATATTTTTCACACAGAGGGTGGTGAATCTCTGGAACTCTCTGCCACAGAAGGTAGTTGAGGCCAGTTCATTGGCTATATTTAAGAGGGAGTTAGATGTGGCCCTTGTGGCTAAAGGGATCAGGGGGTATGGAGAGAAGGCAGGTACAGGATACTGAGTTGGATGATCAGCCATGATCATATTGAATGGCGGTGCAGGCTCGAAGGGCCGAATGGCCTATTCCTGCACCTAATTTCTATGTTTCTATGATAAATTTGATCAGTAATCAGGGATACGAAGGTACGACAGAGGAAGGGACATGGGTGGAAGGAGACATGAAGGAATGGGAAGAAACGGGTGTGATTCCAGGTGGGGCATAGGGAAGATAGGGGAAAAAAGGGAGTGGGGGGGGGGGGGGGTGGTGAAGAGAAAAGATGGATTTGTTTCGTATTTAACTAAAACTGGAGAATTCAATGTTCATTCCATTTGTTTGCAAGCAACCTCAGCAGAAATGAGGTGCTGCTTCTCCAGTTCGCACGTGGCCTAACTCTGGCAAAGGAGGAGGCTCAGAATAGAAAGGTCAGAATGGGAATGGGAGTTTAAATGCTCAGCAACCAAGAGATCCAGCAGGTGTTTGGCGAAAGTGTCGCCTGTTCTATGTGGTCTCGCCGATGTAGAGGAGGCCACATTGGAAACATCGAATAGAGGAGGTGTATGTGATCTTCTGTCTCACCTGGAAGGACTGCTGGGGTTGCTGAATGGATGTGAGGGAGGAGTAATAGGGAAAGGTGCTACATCCCCCCCAAAAATATTAATTTCACAAGTAAAGTTACTCTCACAAACACAGCTTCAAGTTGAAAGGTATTTCATTCACAGTGGGATATGGTGTTTACTGCTCATAATGCGGTCTCTTCCATTGTAGGGAGAGAAATGCAGATTGCTGGTTATTTTGATGAAAATCTCTGCTAGCTAGTTTCTAGTTATCTTGTCACTTGAATTCAAGGTCTTTCTCCCTCAATGCTGTTCATTGGTTTCACTTAATATACTTTAATTAGTTACTGTTTATGTTTGGCCTCACCTTACAGAATCCCTTTCAATATACAGGAGAACAAATATAAGCGTCATGTAAGATTGCATGACTCAGCAAATTCACAAAAAAAAATCTTGCTCCTAAAATCCTGGGTTTAAACTTACTTGTTTGGATCTGAGATAGCTTTTCTAATTGTACACAGTGGATATAGGGCCCACTCATAGAAATGAAGAATTGAACATATCCAAGATACAAGATACAAGATACATTTATTTGTCACATGTGCCAGATGGCACAGTGAAATGTGATTACCATACAGCCATACACTAAAATAAAGAACACAACACACGATAGATTTAAACATAAAACATCCCCCCACAGCAGAATCAAAGGTTTCCCCCTGTGAGGGAAGGCACCAAAGTCAGTCTCTTCCTCGATGTTCACCCATGGTTGGGGCCTCCGGAGCCCTCCGCAGTCGCCGCTACGGGCAGCCCGCCGCTCAGGCCCGCTCGCCGGGATGTTGGCTCTCCGACGTCAGGACTGGAGGACAATCTCAGCGGCTTGGACCTCCAAAACGGCCACTTCCCACTGGAGTCCGCAGCTCCCGACGTCCCCAGGCCGCGTCGGGCGGAGACTCCCGCTGGCGGCCCTCGGCAAAGGGCCCCAGGGACTCCGCGATGTCAAAACCAGTCAAAACCAGTCAAAACCCATACATTTTATCGACTGATGAATCGTCCAAATTTGACTTTTGCCCAGCCTAAGGCTAACAGTTTAATTTTCCCATGTTCAGTCAGGAAATTTATTTTTATTTTTTATTTTAGTCAATGCAATGGAGTGAGTGTAATACCGATTATCCAGAATAATATTGGAGATTAAGAGAGCCAAATTCAAAGGGCAGGTTACATAAATGTCTTTTCTTGTTTTAAAGTGTAGACAATTGAGCAATGTTCAAAACACTGCTTTTGATATGGTTAATGAAGAGAAATAGTTCAAGAATACAGAACAGGGAGAGACAATCTTAAAAATAGAGCCAAGCTTGTGAAGGGAAGGGTTAAGAAGTATTTCCTATGAAATTCAGTTGAAAGGTGAAATTCTCTTAGCAATTGGACTCTGAACATTGAATAAGGCCGTTGCCAAGAAGGGGAAAACACTACGCAGCCTAAAAATAGTTCTGAAAAAAACATAGATTCCGATTAACTAAGAACAATTTGATGTGAAAAGAAGTAATTAGAGTCATAGAGTCACAGAGTGATACAGTGTGGAAACAGGCCCTTCAGCCCAATTGGCCCCCACCAGCCAACAATGTCTCAGCTACACTAGTCCCACTTGCCTGCACTTGGTCCATATCCCTTCAAACCTGTCCTATCCATGTACCTGTCTAAATGTTTTTTAGGGGTGGGAGATTGCAACCTTCACGTGGTCCACCCTGTTTCGACTAATGCAATCAACCTGACGTGCACAAACAAATAGATCAAATAGAACAAGTTGACCTACAACTTTAGGCTGTGCACGCCATACGCAAGAAGACTGTTTCTTAAACAATGGGATAGTCCCAGTCTCAACTACCTCCTCTGGCAGCTCGTTCCATACACCCACCACCCTTTGTGTTAAAAAGTTACCACTCGGATTCCTATTAAATTTTTCCCCTTCACCTTGAACCAATGTCCTCTGGTCCTCGATTCCCCTCCTCTGGGCAAGAGACTCTGTGCATCTCCCTGATCTATTCCTCTCATGATTTTGTACACCTCTATAAGATCCCCCCTCATTCTCCTGTGCTCCATGGAATAGAGACTCAGCCTCTCAACCTCTCCCTATAACTCACACCCTCTAGCCCTGGAAACATCCTCGTAAATCTTTTCTGAATCCTTTCAAACTTGGCAATATCTTTCCTATAACATGGTGCCCAGAACTGAACACAATATTCTAAATACGGTCTCATGTAACAAACCTCAGCTTTTGCATTTAGCAAAATGCAACAGTATCCATATGAATTTAAGATGTGCTTCAGCCATGTTCTAAAGACAGGGAAGAACAGGCATGAAGGATTGAATCATCAAATCTCGTTCCCAGGCCTCATAGTGGAGCAACTTTCTAAGTTTGCCATTAATTTAAAGGAATATTACAATGCTGATTACATGTTTGGTGTTGTGACATCAGTGTTAAAAATTTGAATAAAGACTGTTCTTCGTGCAATAAGCTCCACTGGGACTTTTTTTTTTAGAATTTTGGGGTATAAAGCTGGCATTGAATTTTTTAAACATATTGATGGATTAAAACAATGCAAGCTTTCTGTGACTTCTGTATCTATATTGTTGCAATGCATGTTTTACAATGTGTAGTAATGATAACTGAGGTGGTTTTATCTTGTGTTTGAACACAATAGTTTTGATAAAATATTGCAACACTCTCTAGAAACACTTGAGTTCAACAGTAATTTTAGGTCTGTGCCAATTGCAATATTTGTTCTATTGATAAGAGGATATTTATCTTCGGTACATTGGCATCTTTCAATGTAACAACGTAACTTTTGAAAGCATTCCTTTGTTTGACAATGCATCTTGTATGGTCTATGTTTGAATGTTTCAGGAGAAACTTTTGTGTAGTTTTCAGCTGAATTGGTGATCTGTTTTGTTGGGAATTGGACGAATGGAAAATGTATTGAAAATTAAGGAATTTAAGACTGGCTTCTTCACCACTTCAGTTATTGTCCATCCACAGATACCGGCATAGATTCATGCTGTGTGGAGGCCACAGGTACAGCCAAGTAGTACCACAGTCGCACAATCATTCTTTGTCAAACAGTAGTTCAAACAATAACAAAAGTATAATTGCAAGGTTTAATAATATCCTTGCATAAACATTATGCCAGTTTACCCTCTAAGTGGGATTATTGACTGGTAAATTGCAATGAGAAACATGTCTCTTTGTTCACTTAATGCCAGAACTGTCAATACTTATTACTTACGTATATACGAAAGCAGTCCCTCAGGATTGAGGATCACTTTCTTCCCTTCTGGTTTTGTGGGTTCTCTGCGAGATGTGCAAACTTTTCCCCAGGTGGGGCTGGAGGTGCGATGGCAGGGAGTTTGGGTAGGCGGGTTGTGAGATGGTGTGCCCATTCCCCATGCTTATGTTAGACTCCTGAATGCCTCTTGTGCATATCCTCCATGTTCTCAACACCTTCCAAATGGCCCTCCTCTAATTTGAGTGCTTTCGGATTAGAGTTATGTTTCCCAGGTTTGTTGTAATTCATCAAATAAATTTGGGGTACATCTTTGATATTTGTTCTTCTCTCTCATACTGCTATTCTCTCTTCAAGCCAGAGCTTTGAGTAGTGTCTGTTTTGCGAGTCTGCTGTGGGGCATGTAAATGGCAAGCCCTGCCCTTTGTAGCTGAGTGCTGGTGATATTATTGTTGCAGAAAACCTTCACTGGCTTGCTTGTCCTTCCAGTGAATTTTGAGGCTTTTTGATAAGACAGGTTAGGTGGTATTTTCCCAGTGCATGGAGATGCTGGCTGTGGGCAGTCCAGGACTCAGAAGCATACAAAAGAGAAGGAACCACCTTTAAATTTGTGCCAAATCTGAGGTCTTAATCTTCAAAAACCCTTTATTGACCGCAGGCTCTGAAGTCGGAGGTGAACTCCATCATCAATATCTGCCTTTGCTGAGAGGTATGTGATGTATTTGATGTTTCATTGCTCAGTGCAAACCTTTATTGTCAGTGAGCAGTGTGGTGAATGGAGGCAAGTTGTAAGTGAGCTTTAATGAAGTTGCAGTTAAGATCAGATGAAGCTTCCTTGTCTGTGCAATGATAAGGCGGTGGAACATGCCAGCTGGTGAGACCAAACTACAGAAAAATTGAAAAAAATGAGCCAAATTTATGACTGGAATAAATGGAAGATGGGTTGGCGGTCCTTAAGCCTGAGATGGGCCTTGTTACAGTGCAGGAGGCCACAGATCGAAAGGTCAGAGTCCTTTCCAATTGTGACCATCTGTAAATGGCCTCTTTCTACTACCCTTCATTAGCGGTACATTACATAAAGAAGCTTAATCTGATTTTAAATGATTTTGAAACATCATATTCTATACATTGAGTCTCACTCGACCATAGATATTTCCTCTGTTCTAGCCATCCCTACCACACCTTCTCTGCTGTTTTCTCTCTTTCTCAGTTCTGATAAAGGGTCCCGAAAAGTCAACCGATTCTCTTTCCATTCATGCTCTCCAATCTGCCGTGCGTTTTCAGCATTTGCACCCCTATATTAAGGGAAATTCTCTGATCTTACTATTTGGAGGGTCTTTAAGTTATAGAATCAGCATTATTATGTGGGAACCTAGTTCCGATCTACACTATGACTAAGTTCAAACTTTATACATATCCCACTCCCCCCACCCCGCAACTCCACAAATAGACTGCAATTTGTTGTTGTGTATTACATTGTATGAAGCTCTAGGTCCTACAATACAACATGTCATTCAATCTGCTGCGGGCAACAAACATGTGATTTACGTTGTGCATGTATCACATTACCAAGCATCAATGACCTCAATTTATAATGTCATGCGTTGTTAGAAACAAAGGGTATTTAGTGGGAGAGGTTGAAATTTGCAGGCAGTTACACAAGCTAACTGACTTCAATGGCTTTATATACAGTTGAAATGTGTTGAACATGCCTAATAAGATGGGGTTCAAAGGCACAGGCCAGGCAAGTAGCTAAACACCACAGCGATCCTGACCCGGAATACCACAGGCAATTCCATTGTTGAATCTTAGATTATACAGCATAAAAACAGATTCTTCAGCCCCACACATCAGTGCCAACCAAATTGTCTTTTCGAAATTGTCCTATTTGCCTTCTTATGGCTCATGCCCCTCTAAATGTTTCCTATCTATGTACCTGTCCAAATATATTTTAAATCTTACCATTGTATCCACCTCTACCACATTCTCTGACAGCTCATTCTTAATACCCACCACCCAGAGCATGAAAAACATCTCGTAGGTCCCCTTTAAATTTTTCATCAAAATGTCTTCCTAAGAAGACACCCCAAAGTTATGCTGCCATCTTTAGACTCCCCTATCTTAGGATAAAAACTGTGACTATTCACCTTATGATTTTACAAACCTCTACATGGTCAGCCCTCAGCTTCCTATGCTACAGCCTATAGTCCCAGCCTATTCAGTATCTTCTCAAAACTCAAGCCCTCTAGAGCCAACAACACATTTGTGAATGCATATGTAAACCATGAGACTGGAGGCAATCAACAAGACTCTTCTAACTTCCAAGTAAACCAACTATTAGTATCTATCTCCAAAGATAGACACAAAAAGCTGGAGTAACTCAGCGGGACAGGCAGCATCTCTGTTGAGAAGGAATGGGTGACCTTTCGGGTTGAGACCCTTCTTCAGACTATCTCCAAATCCCTCTGCAGTGGACCATCTCTTTTCAGTTAGATGAATTTTATTTTCAATGCCATCTACGGTGACACAGAGGTGTAGCTAGTAGACCTGCTACTTCACAGCTCCAACGACCTGTGTTCAATCCTGATCTCCATTGTGGAGTTTGCACATTCTCACTGTGACAGAATGGGTTGCTTCAGGCATTCCAGTTCCTTCTCGCCTCCTACAGACATGTGGGCTGGTAGGAGAGTTGGCCATTGTAAATTGCCCTGAGAGTGTAGGCGAGTGATCGAATCAGAGGAGCTGGTGGGATTGGAGAGGAAAATAAAATGGGATCAGTGTAAATGGGTGGTTGATGGTCAGTGTGTACTCAGTGAACTGAGGGCCTATATCCATGTTGTATTACTTTATGTTAATTACAATTGTGGTTATCCTGTTCCATACATAGCTAACATCTTGAAGTATTAAATTAGGAATTTCCTTCATTCTTCTCCTGGATTTACAGCTTTTCCCACTGATAGGAGATATCAGGACACATCAGGATTTTTTTTTGTCCATTAACCTTGTCATTTTGGAGGAGTTTTTCCCTCACCGCACGTGCCAGAATCCCACATATCTCACCTTTAGAATTAAATAATAAAATCATCGAGAACATACAACATGTCAGCACAGTAACAGGCTCTTGAGTCCATGATGTCCATGCTATCAACATTGCCAAATTAAATGAGTTCCTTCTGCAAAATGAGATCCATATCCCTCCATTCCCATAGATCCATGTGCTTATCTAAAAGCTCTTAAACACCATGATCATAACTGCTTTCATCACCATCCCTGGCTGACTATATTTTCACACCAATTTACAGGACCACAGTGAAAAAGCCAGGAGTTCATACTGTTTTGTAGCTCTTGTAGGGTCCCTATATATGCATGATAGGCCAAATGCTTCTATCTCAATAATGTTGCTTTCCTATTAATGTATACACTGCTTACTACATGGTTTAAAATCTTTGTTTTACATATTTTTTGGCCTTATCTCTATGCGACCCACACACATGCCACATCTGTCTGCCTGCCAATTTTAGAACATCTCAAGTTAACTAGTCTTTTGAACATTTATCTTTTGCAATTTAATTGTGTATCAATCTTTTAATCAGGACATTGATTCTGTTGGAAGGAAGATTCTACTCTTGGTCCTCTGTTTTCTCTCTCTTACACTTTTCCAATAAAGCTCTCGGTAAATTCAAGTAAAGATATTCCGTCTTCCAACTGCTCATTACAGCCCTCAGAAGAACGCAGTAACAAATGTGGTTTTCATAGCTGTACTGTAGTTTAGCTTAGACTAGAGATACAGCGTGGAAACAGGCCCTCGGCCCACAGACCAGCGATCCCTACACATTAACACTATCCTACACACACTAGATAGAATTGACATATATACCAAGCCAATTAACCTACAAACCTGTACGTCTTTGGAGTGTGGGAGGAAACCGAAAATCTTGGAGAAAATCCATGCAGGTCATGGGGAGAACATACAAACTCTGTACAAACAGCGCCCATAGTCAGGATCGAACCCGGGTCGCTGGCGCTGTACCACTGTGGTGACCTAATTCGCGAGTTCAGACGAGTTTGCCCTCGACTCATACTCACAGCATGGTCGACACGAGGTCCTAGTAGGTCTTTGTAACTCTCCTTCATGCTCGAGAGTAGTCCCCGTGTACTCGAGGCCTCAGCTAGGTCGCTGCGTATTTTTTAACATGCTGAAAAATGCCGGCGAGTAAAAAAAGGTCGCCATGGAAAAATTCGCTATTTTTTTACTCGTGGGTTTAGTCGAGGTAGGTCCTAGTAGGTCATAATGCTATTTGTAGGTAGTCAAAGTCAATCAAAATTAATCGAAGGTAGTCGAAGGTAAAGCTCGTTGAGAAAAAAAAGGTAAGTAAATCGACCGGTAATGTTAAAAACCCGCTAAACTTTATTAAACATTGTCTGGCTTCTTAAAAGTGTCTCCACTCGTTCTTCCCCCCCCCCGTCTCTCCCCTTCTCTCCCCCCCCCCTCTCTGCGCTCTGTAAAGGACTTACCGAACTGTGCCAGGCGTCTTTTACCTTCCTGTTTATCGCGGGTGTGAATTTCAGACAGCGCTCCCCCGCTTTCCCTGGCCCCGCCTTTGCGATGTGTTTGTGTGTGTGTGTGTGTGTGTGTGCGTGTGCAGACGGTCGATCTGGCTCGCAGTTTCATCGCTGACGGTCGATCCAGCTCGAGGTTTATCAGGCGAGTGCCCTCGAGCTTGAAGGTCGAAGAAAGTCGCTGAAAAGTTGCGTCAGTGGGACAGGCCCTTAAGGCAGCAACTCTATTGCTACACCACCATGCAGCTCATAACAGGATCAGTTTTGTTCTTGGGGGTTCTTGGGAGTGAACTAAATGTAGGTTTGTACCCTGAGATTGAAAATAAGTGCCTGAACAGGGACTTGAACACTGGATCCTCTGGTTAAATGTTTTAATGTCTGATGCTCTACTGATCGAGCTATTCAGGCTGTACTGTGATACAAATCAGAATAGGCCTATACTGATATCTAGCAGTTGTTTCTCTTTATTGAGATCTCACAGACATCAAATTGAATGGTGGGCTGAGCTGAGGAGGGGAAGCCAACAGTGGCAGGTGTCACTGTAGACTGAGATCCATTGATAGCCTATCCCCTTACTGGAATAAGTCTATATTTATAAATTAATGGACAAGAGTAACTCTTACTTGATTTTTCTACAGAAAAAATCCTGAATAATCTGCTGTACAGTTACTACTGTAATAACAATGTCCCTGGAGGGAAGCCAACTAAGGTTATAAGAAAGGTGCCTTCATAAAAAGGAGAGAACAATCATTAGATGCTACCAAAAATCAACTCAAAGGGATGGATTAACTCAGCGGGTCAGGCAGCATCTCTGGAGAAAACGGATGGGCTACGTTTCAGGTCTGAAGAAGGGTCTTGACCTGAAACGTCACCCATTCTAGTTCTCCAGAGATGCTACCTGACCCACTGAGTTACTTAAGCACTTTGTGTCTATCTTTGCTATAGACCAGCATCTGCAGTTCTTATTTTTTACAATCATCAGATGTTATCTATCATGCCCACTGAAATGTTTGCACATTTGGCAAGGGTTAGGTTTGTCTCTGACCCCTTCCATATTTCCACTATGTTTGGATATCCTGCCAATTATTACCACCAGCACTCAGAAAGTCCTTGGAATGAACGTTAACCAGATGAGCAGGTATCAGTACTGTCAGCTGATGAAAAATGAGAGGAGAACATTGGTGCAAATATTGCTTTGGTTTTCAGATCCAAAGGGATTCACAAGGTGGTGTTTCATCTTTAACTGCGTTCATTGGGTGTCTTACTTAGAAAACAGTGAATGAGCTCCCCCGGCACAGTTTATATTTAAAGCAGAGATCAAGAGATTGGTTTTAGATGTTCATGAAATCAAGAGTTATGGGGTTAATCCTTGAAAAGGGGTGCTGAGATCAAAGCTCATCCATGCTGTTTTTGAATGGTAGCAGGACGGTCTGAGTGGCCTTCTAAATCTTGCTTTGTTATGACAACAGTTTTAGTGGAAGAATCATTGTACCAGGTAGCATGAAATGTACACCAATATAGGAAGTATTTATATCTGCTTTGGACAAACAGAAATCAAAAGAAAAGCTTTAAGAATATTGTTGGTGCAAGCTGAGAGTTTCTTTCAGTGTGCAGTGTCCCATTGGACTTAACCTGTCATTTGATCCTCCATCTACTCAAACACTCCCTGTGGAGAACTGTAGCTCCAGCCTAAAACTTAGTAAAATGAAGAAATGAATTGTTTCTTGTGGAATCTGTTTACATAGCAAAACAAATCTCATAGGGAAGTCACAGAACTTTGGTTTCCTGTGCCATAGATAACCGTGGTTTGTAAATTTCAGTTCCTCTCTTTGGCAGAAATTAGTTATCAACATCATGGGAAATAATGTTGGCTCTGACCCTTTATAAGACCCTATATAATTTTGTAATGCTCAATTAATTCGTTCATTTTGGGGCAATTTCCCCCAAAACAACTTACGATTAGCTTTTTGACACTGAGCAGGATGGCAGAAAAGTGTTATTGTACTTTTGTAACCCTTCTCACTCTCAGTCTCTGAGAATCACTGTATCAGGGTGAGCTGCCTTTTTTAATGGCATTTCATTGGTTTTAATGGTCTTCAATTATTTTAATTAAGGCCCTGCTAATCCGTGAACTCAGGAGGGAGAGGGTGAGGGTGAAGGGATGAGGGTGAAGGGATGAGGGTGAAGGGGTGAGGGTGGAGGATGACGGTGGAGGAGTATAAGGATGGAGGATGAACACAGGACACTGATACAAAAAAAGTTAAAATATTCCATCTTGTTAACCAAGCACCAGCTTTTCTCAAATGTTTCTGATAAAACTATGCCTGTGATTGCGAATGAATTGTTAGCGGTTTTATACTTGTCATAGCAATCGTTATTATTTTCCTTTTCAAAATCAAATCTTAATTTACATTGGGAACATTACATTGGATATCTAGTTGCTGCAGCTATTAAGCTTATTGTTCTTTGATATTAAATCCCACTGCAATAAAACATCAGTTTCAATAGTTTGGATCCCTTCTTCTTCTGAGAATTGTTATAGATTATAGAGTATCCTGTTGCCAATTTGCTCAGTGGTGTTTGGTTACTGCAATGGAATGTTTTAACTTTCTCAGCAAACACTTTCTCACTTAGCTTAGCAAGGTTTCATACTGATCTCCAGTCTCTCCTTTTCCCTGCTGCTGTATTTTTTAAACAAATTTTAGAGGCAGATACTGCCACAGTTCTCACAAGCAAATCTTCCTGATACAATATGTTTGGCTGCATTTACTGATGGCAACCGAGGCTTAAACATTGGTTCATGCACAGTGTTGCCACTGACCCATATCACATGCATCAGAAAGCTGGAACTGATAGAACCTGATATCTCTACCTGCAGTGAAGCTGAAACATTATCTTGAGCTGCAACCGTTCACTATCCCATCATACCTTATTAATGGAGTTGGAGAGACAAAGAGATGGAAAATAACGGCTGCACCTCTTCAAAGGCTGCAGTTACCATTGAGAAGAAAAGATGTGTTAAAGCACTGAGCAGGTTCTGCAGTGCATCAAAGTGTTTGCATGTTTATCATTTACCTCAATGGCACCCTATTGAAATAAATGTTCGTGGTGCTGAGAGCATGAAGGTGGATATCCACATACAATGTATCAGCTGTGACAGGAGCAGCACTCCTGGCTAAGACAATGCACCATCCACCTCACTCTTAACAGAACACAAAGAGGAATAGCGTTGGGCACCCTAAACTGAAAAACATTTCTACTGTGGACCCAAATGGTACTCCAATAACTGAGTGCTTGAATTAAAAAAAAAAAAAAAATTGATTTAAATAACAAGAGAACAAAAACCCAAACCGAACCAAGCGTAAAATACAAAACTAGAAATTCAAGATGGGAATTGCTGTATCATCCAGAGTATATCAGTTCAATCACAATACATTTTGGATAATGTGGCCAAACTACATTCCCGTGATGCTCAAGAAAGCTGCGTGACAGCAAGCAGGCTGGTGGAAGTGAGTCAGCTACACTCCCCTTTATATAATTGAAGTGAATTATAATTGCGAGTACAAACAAAAGGCAACAATATTAACAATCTAAAGTAACTTAAAGTAAGAGCAGATTGGACAAGGAATTTTTGTAAAATAAATCAACAGAAAATAGTAATAGCATGAGGTGCAGTACTAAGACTGGAACTCAAGCACAGAGATTCAGAGAGAAAACGGGGACTGCCTGCTAATAGAGGTCCCATGACATATAGAACTTGGAGCCTGTAAACACTATGAGAACACTATGCTTTTGTTGGTATTTTTGGCGGTCTACGGACATTGACACAAAAAGGCTTGTAACATCTTCTGGTTTCAACTAAGATCAACTCCCATACAGTGCTCTATAGGCCGGGCACGTTCCCTAGGCAATCCAGCCTGTCATAATGAAGCAATAGTCTAGTTTGCCTTTATATTTGAAAGGGCAAACTATTCTGTTAAACCTATTATTCATTTCATATTTATTTTGGAGCAGATGACATGTTAGCATTTATTGCCCATTCCTAAATGTCTTTGAGGAGATAATACTAATCCACCTCCTGAAATACTGCAATCATTTCAGTAAATGTGCTTCGAGGGAGGGCGTTCTAGGATTTTGATGCAACAATAATGAAGGAACAACAACAGATTTCCATGGAAGAATGGCGTGACTAAGTGGGAATATTCAGGTGGTTGTATCCCCATTAGCTTGATATCCTTGTCCTTCTCAGTGGTTTAGTTTGCAGGTTTCAGAGATGCTACCAGGAGTAGCCTGGGTGAAGAACTGCAGTGTGGTTTGTAGATTGTACACACTGCAATCACTTTTACACTGGAACTGGAGGAAATGAGTGTTTATGGTGGTGGATGGCGCACCAATTAAGTGGGCAGTATTGATATGTTTAGTGTTGGAACTGCACCATTCCAGAATGTAAATGGTATTTTAACAACTCCTCACTTATGCCTCATGAATGGTCGCAAATTTCTGGAATGTCAGGAAATTAGACACTCCCCACAAGATACTAGCCTCTGACTAGCTTCTGTAGTCACAGTATTCATAAGGCTGCTCAATTCCTTTTCTCCTCAGTAGTGAACCATACGATATTGGTGGAGAAGCTGATGCTGGTAATGCCATTGAATGTCACAATTGGTTGTTACTCCTTTACTCTAAATAATCAGTGGCTGACCTTCTGCAGTGGAAATTGTATTAGATATTTATCAGGCTGTTTTTAAATGTTGTCCAGGTCTTGTTACCTGCATACATGGATTCCTTTATTTGCTGAGGGGTTGCAAATGTTGTTCAATATTGTGCCAGAATTGGATAACATCTTCATTTATAATCTTATGATGGAACAAAGGTCTTTGGTCGGAGCACAGGAGACTGCAGATGCTTGAATCTAGAGAAAAAAATAAACTGCTGGAGAGCTCAGAAGGTCAATCAGCATGTGTGTAGACAAAATAAATGTGTTGACATTTCAGGTGATGACCCTGCATCCCTTTTGCCTTCACAGTTGTTGCTTGAACCATTGGGTTCTTCCAGCAGTTTATTTTATCATTGCTGAAGCAGTTGATGATTGTTGTGCCAAGGACACCATCTTGAGGAATTCCTGCAGTGATGGGACTGAGATGATTAACCTCCAAGACCTGCAAGCAATCTTCCTTTGAATGATATGTGATTCCAGTCTCTGATCTGGTTTCCCCTCAATGTTCATTGACCAGTATTATAGGAGCTTCTTGATGCCACACTTGGTCAAATGCTGACTGATTACCTCACCTCTGCAATTTAGTTATTTGGTCCATGTTTGGACCAAGGCTACTATGAGGCCTTGAGCCAAGTGGTCCTGACAAAACCAGTCAACCATGTGGAACATTACTCAGGTATGGAACATGTGATTATTGGTAAGCAGGCACTCATTGACAATACTGCTTAACAAACAAACCAAAAAGTCTTTAATCGCGTTGCTGCCATTTGAGAGTAGACTATTTGTGTAGTAATTATCCAGGTCAGATGTTCCATATCTGAGTAATGTTCCACATGGTTGGCTGATTGCTAGAACTGTAACTTTACTGGAACAGCCTTGGCTACAAGCATGGTCAGTGCTAGAGTACAAGTTTTCAATGCTGCAGCTTTCCCCAGAGCTTTTGTTGTATCATGTGCTCTCAGACATTTCTTGATTATAACAGAGTTTTTTAAATTGCAAATTTAAATTTTCTTCATAAAAATACAAAACAGTAAATGGTTTTCTTCACATTCATAGGTGTTGTCAAGTCTATACATTCAATGTGCCATCAAGGTAATACATTCTATGTACTAAGCACCTATGTTGCCCCATAGCAGAAGTGCCCACGTCGCGGGGCTGGAAACTGGAAGTATCCTGAACTAATTCTGCCACCAGCATCATCTACTTCGACAAGTGATGGCTTCCACTGATTGTCGGCGGAAGCTTGGGTCCTTTTCGGAACAGACGATGACAGTGAGGCCAACATTAGTAACAGGATGGATACGAAAAGAAGAAGAAGCACCAATGTTACTCGTGTGACCTCATGAACAATACACTTTCCAGTGCTACAGGGAACCAGCCCCTCAGTGCTCTATAGTAGAAAAAGAGTGGGTCTGGTAGACTGCAGACTGGCATTTATGATGATGGAAAACTGGCATTTATGATGATGGAAAAAATGTTTCAGATGCATGTTGTCCCATGTTCCAGTTTTGCTCCCGGCATTCATTCAACCAGGGTTGTTTTTCTGGCTAGATTGTAAAGGTGGAGTATGGGATATGCCGAGTCATTGTTGTAGTTAAATGTATATACATATATTTTACTACAACAATGACTCAGCACATGATGACGGGATGAAGTTTCAGAATTAGTCTATTCAATACACATATTCTAAAAGCCCCAACCGTCATGATAATTGGAATTTGCATGGATACATGTTGGGTCTGGTGTTTGCCCACCACGTTTCTCCTTGGTTTAGAAGGATATGTGTTAAGATTATGCAGCAGAGGTGAGCACCTGATTAAGGCTAACATTCAACCCATTTCTGAGGATGTCCTACACTACTGGAGGTCCTATTTTTAGAATGGAATAATAAAAAAACAAGGATCTGACTACCAGAATAATAGCTTCTTTCCCACAACCATCAGGCTTTTGAACATGACAAAACACTAAAAATGTAAACCATGGACTGTCTTTGGCTGCACAAAGGACTTTGGACTACTGCATCTTTACTGAGGTTGTTAATAATTATTTTTTGTTTATTTTACGTTATCTATGAGTATTATCTTTATAGGCCTGTTATGCTGCTGCAAGTAAGAATTTCTTGTTCCTTTGTCGTACATATGGCTATAAGCACTCTTTTGACTCTTGGATTTAAGTGGAAGATGGCATGACATTATTTAATTATGAGAGCAGGAGGGAGATTTTCCTTGTATATCAGCTAATGTTTATCTTCCAATCACTATTATTAATGGGGTTAGGTTTAGCATTGCTGATTGTGGTTTTTTGCGGTTTCAATTGGGGGGGGGAGAAGAAGAGGGGCGGGATACTTGCCTTTGGATGGTGTTGCGGCTGGGAATTACAGAGCCACGTCACCGCCTCCGCCCGACTTTGAGCGGAGCAGTGTGATTATATAAGAAGGAATTGTGAAGCAGCTGGTCAGCGCATTTGAGGAGCAGACATGGCAGAGAGTATGTTTCTGTTCTGGGGCTCCGGCTCGCCGCCCTGCTGGAGGGTCACCATCGCCTTGGAAGAGAAGAAATTGCAAGGCTACAAGGGAAAAGTGCTGTCCTTCGAGAAGATGGAGCACAAATCGAATGAGGTTTTGGAGATAAATCCCAGGGGCCAGGTGCAGAATGAGAGTTTGCTACTTTCCTCACGCCCCCCCCTCCCCCCGTTCCGGACACCTTAACGATAGTTATTTTGTAAATCATCCACTGCAGTTACTTGTGTCTAACGCTTGTATATGTGTTGGTTAAATAGCTGTTTTACAGTCACATGTCGCAGCGCAGATATTTGAATTAATATGTAATCGGATTTAAATAAACGAAACTTAAATCAAACTTTAAAAAAAAAATGTGAACATTGTTGTTGCAGTTACCCAGTTTCCGCCATGGGAAAATCGTCCTGAACGAATCTATTGGAATCTGTCTCTATTTAGAGGTAAGAGGGTTTTTTTTCCCTGAAGGCTTTCGTCGAAAATGTTGCTTTTTTAAACCCGAGACACGTTTTTCCTCCGTATTGAGTTAGTTTACGACTACTGTTGACTTGGTATCAGCGGGTTGCTGGCTTGTTTCCTAGGTTTTAATGTCTGTTCACTCTCTGAACTTGCCTTTCCCAGAACCAGTTCAAGTCTCAAGGTACCCAGCTGATTCCGGAATCCGGGGCTGAACAGGCTCTTGTTTACCAGAGAATGTTTGAGGTTCTGTCTCTGCAGGAGAAAGTGGGTAAGTTCCCCCTAGCTTCCCCTGTGTGCCAACTGTTGCTATGGTTTTTCTTGCTTCAAAACACGGTTGCCAACCAAGCCGTCTAAAGGTTGATCTCCAGTGCATTTTCTCCCTCTGAGCGCTGACGAGCTGCTTCTGAATGGTACAAGTACCGTTCCTTCCTTCCATTGCAAAGCAGCGAAGGCAAAGATCCTGCACAACAAACATTAAGCCAATGCTAAACGCAAGATTATCTTAGTGATTTATCGACCTACAAAGTTAATGTTCACTATTCTGTGTCCAGCATTGTTAAACACTTTTAAAACTTGAATTTTGCAGCATCATCCTGTTTGTATTTCTAGTACTTGCAATAATGGCTATTTGCAGCAACCCTGCTTTTATTAATCCTTTCTACTGCAATTTTATCTTCTGTTTGTCTGCCTTGTATTCCCAATACTTTAAATTATGTCATTCCTATTTATAGAAGGTGGGTATTTTGGTAAACGGCAGCAAGCACAGGTGTGCTGTGGCGCAGTTGAGACCCAAAGTAAGAAGAGGGATGGTGATAAATTGCCAAGGTGGAATAGAATGGGACTTGATGTTCCCATGCATCTATTACATTTGCCCTTCTATTTAATTTGAGGTTGCAGTTCTTTGTCAGTTGCAATGTACTCATTTGTAAATATTTTCAACCACTCCAGCTTCCCAAGCTTGTGTCCCTCTATTTTGTGTGATTGTCCAGTTTGCTGCAGTTAGTTTTTTTCAACAACAGCATTGGTCAATATCAAAGATGGATGGGTAGGCAGTGCAACCCACTTACCAGGCCAAGGCTGAAAGTTGTCTAGGTCTTCAATTTGCACAAAGGAACTATTTTTTTCCCCAAGGAGTTGATTAGAATGGAGTACGTAATTGAGTATTAGCATTTGGGAGGGAGATGGTGGGCTTGGGGCACTGAATGAAGTTAAAAGTAGTGAGAAATAATGAAATTAATGAAGCATGATAAATAGCATTGGACACGGTCAGTATGGCTTTGTTGGGTGGTGCAGTGGACAGTGTAGCTCTTGAAATCGTGACCTTGGGCGCTGTCTCCATGAAGTTTGCACATTCTCCGAATTAATGCTTTCTTTTCCACTGGGTGCTTGTGTTCCTTCCCATATTCCAAGTAGCTGTTGCTTAGAAGGTTTTACAAAAATAAAATTCCATAGGTGGGTGGCTGGGGAGGGTGTGCCGGTAGGAATATGGGGGGGGGGGGGGGGTGGATGTAATTGGATGCTTGGTGATCAGCATGATGCCTCTGCAAGCCCAAAAGACTCTTCATGTTAGAATTGAGTTTCTTTTTTTTGACAGATTGGATAAAGATGAATTAGCTGATATGGTAAAATATGTTTTTTGATATTTAGTAGTCCTTTCGGGATCCACTCTACAACTATTGGACAAAACTAGAGCAGGCAATACTGAGTGTATTGTGCCATTGAGGATTAGTCAGAAGACTAGTATAAATGAGGCCCTTTGGGTAGGAAGGCTGTGAACAATGGGATGCTGGAGCCCTACATGCTCCTAATGCTATTTTGTGATTTGGATGAGGGGATTGTAGAGAATACATTCAAGTTTGCTGATGATACAAAGCCAGGTGAGCTTTGAAGAAGATGCAGAGGGGCTTCACAAAATGTAAGTTAATACATGAGGTCATGGCAGATAGAATATCATTAGGGAAACTGGGACGGTAGGGTTTTAAAAATGCACTGGGAATGAATATAAGGTCATGGTTCATTTGACAATTCGGAGCGCAGAATTTGTACCGATCAAACATGTATGTCTTTGTAGTTCATCAATTGGTTCCTGGTCAAGATGGATTAAACAGTGTGACTAACAAAAAAAGCAAGTTGAGAAGATATCTTGTTGCAAACAACTTGTTACCTGACACCACATCCCTCCCCTTACCTGGATCAGTGCAGTCCCATCTGCTCTCAGAGCCAACAACATCCAGGGCAGGGAACACTCTCGGCAACAGTACTGGTGATTTTGCCACTTACAAAGATGTGTGGTCTTTTAATACCATCACTGTTCATCGCACATAATGGTTTTTGGTGGAACAAAAGTATTAGGCCCATCTACCTGCTCCACCCTCTTGTGAGATAGTTGCCTTTATAACCTGCCTTCGCACAATTGCATTTTGGGGTTCCAATGTGTCCTACTCTTTAATGAAAATAATCATTGGAATCCTTGGTTATCAGATCTGTGGACAGAACAACAGTTCTGGGCTGAATGGGCTTTAATTTTTAGCTCTGTTTCTATCTCCACAAATGCTGCCAGAAAAGTGTGTTTTATATTTTTGTCTTTGCTTACAAAAGACAGTTGCTGGACTTTGCAGTTCCTGCATTTTGTGTCTCCTGTCTTTTGTCAAAGGAGAGAAGATTTGTGCATCAAGTCTTAACCATTGTGCAGCTTTTGCCTCGAGAGCCAATTCAGTCTAATGCAAATGTGTTCTCCACCATTCCCCTTTTCGCTGCAACTAAAAATTCCCTTATTTTCTTGCCATTTAAAATCTACCGATTGTCTTTCTTTTAACCTGCCAAAATCTTTCCATGCTGCATTTTGTCGCTTGTGACATCTTTATAATTTTTGTTCTGCAAGGCTTACTGCATTTGAGTTTTGTCTGAAGTAAATTTTTTTTACCTCATTTAGGAAGCTTTTGGTTTGACAGTCTTGGCCTCTTTCTTCATTGGAGATGTTCTCTTGAAATCCTTGAATCTTCTCCTTGCACTCTTTGCCATGGAGCAGTTCATTTGAGTCAATTTGCTGAATAATTTGTTTTTAATTGATTTTGATGCACCTTGAACTTTCCGTGTCTTTTACTATAACTATTGTTAATCATTGAATTTTGATTAGAACCTCTGTTTCCAATTTAAAATGCCTGGCTTGATTCCAAAACTAATCCAGAATTGCTTCTATGATTGTTGAAACTTCTGAAGGAAACATAGAAAATAGGTGCAGGAGTAGGCCATTCGGCCCTTCGAGCCTGCACCTCCATTCAATATGATCATGGCTGATCATCCAACTCGGTATCCTGTGCCTGCTTTCTCTCCATACCCTCTGATCCATTTAGCCACAAGGGCCACATCTAACTCCCTCTTAAATATAGCCAATGAACTGGCCTCAACTACATTCTGTGACGGAGAATTCCAGAGATTCACCACTCTCTGTAAAAAATGTTTTTCTCATCTCGGTCCTAAAAGATTTCCTCTTTATCCTTAAACTGTGACCCCTTGTTCCGGACTTCCCCAACATCGGGAACAATCTTCCTGCTTCTAGCCTGTCCAACCCCTTAAGAATTTTGTACGTTTCTATAAGATCCCCCCCCCTCAATCTTCTAAATTCTAGCGAGTACAAGCCGAGTCTATCCAGTCTTTCTTCATATGAAAGTCCTGACATCCCAGGAATCAGTCTGGTGAACCTTCTCTGTACTCCCTCAATGGCAAGAATGTCCTTCCTCAGATTAGGAGACCAAAACTGTACGCAATACTCCAGGTGTGGTCTCACCAAGACCCTGTACAACTGCAGTAGAACCTCCTTGCTCCTATACTCAAATCCCTTTGCTATGAATGCTAACATACCATTTGCTTTCTTCACTGCCTGCTGCACCCGCATGCCTACTTTCAATGACTGGTGTACCACGACACCCAGGTCTCGTTGCATCTCCCCTTTGCCTGTTTTTGCCACCAAAGTGGATAACCTCTCATTTTTCCACATTATACTACATTATCTGCCATGCATTTGCCCACACCCAGCCTACCCACGTCATCTTGCAGCCTCCTAGCACCCTCCTCACAGCTAACACTGCCCCCCAGCTTCGTGTCATCCGCAAACTTGGAGATGTTGCATTCAATTCCCAAGTCCAAATCATTAATATATATTGTAAATAGCTGGGGTCCCAGCACTGAGCCTTGCGGTACCCCACTAGTCACTGCCTGCCATTCTGAAAAGGACCCGTTTACTCCTACTCGTTGCTTCCTGTCTGCCAGCCAGTTCTCTATCCACATCAATACTGAACCCCCAATACCGGGTGCTTTAAGTTTGTATATTAATCTCTTATGTGGGACCTTGTCGAAAGCCTTCTGAAAGTCCAGATATAACACATCCACTGGTTCTCCCTTATCCACTCTACTAGTTACATCCTCGAAAAATTCTATAAGATTCGTCAGACATGATTTACCTTTCATAAATCCATGCTGACTTTGTCCAATGATTTTACCATTTTCCAAATGTGCTGCTATCCCATCTTTAATAACTGACTCTAGCAGTTTCCCCACTACCGATGTTAGACTAACTAGTCTGTAATTCCCCGTTTTCTCACTCCCTCCCTGTTTAAAAAGTGGGGTTACATTAGCTACCCTCCAATCCTCAGGAACTACTCCAGAATCTAAAGAGTTTTGAAAAAGTATCACTGATGCATCTACTATTTCTGGGGCTACTTCCTTAAGTAGTCTGGGCTGCAGCCTATCTGGCCCTGGGGATTTATCGGCCTTTAATCCATTCAATTTACCTAACACCACTTTCCGGCTAACCTGGATTACACTCCGTTCCTCCATCTCATTTCACCCCCAGTCCCCTGCTATTTCCGGCAGATTAATTAAGTCTTCCTTAGTGAAAACAGAACCAAAGTAGTTATTCAATTGGTCTGCCATGTCCTTGTTCCCCATGATCAATTCACCTGTTTCTGACTGCAAGGGACCTACATTTATTTTAACTACTCTTTTTCTATTCACATATCTATAAAAACTTTTGCAGCCAGTTTTTATGTTCCCTGCCAGTTTTCTTTCATAATCTATTTTCCCTTTCGTAATTAAACCCTTTGACCTCTTCTTCTGGACTCTGAATTTCTCCCAGTCCTCTGGTAGGCTGCTTTTTCTGGCTAATTTGTATGCTTCATCTTTTGTTTTGATACTATCCCTGATTTCCCTTGTTATCCACGGGTGCACTACCTTCCCTGATTTATTCTTTTGCCAAACTGGGATGAACAATTGTTGTAGTTCATCCCTGCAGCCTTTAAAGCCTCCCATTGCATATCCACCGTCAACCCTTTAAGAATCAATTGCCAGTCTATCTTGGCCAATTCACGTCTCATACCCTGAAAGTTACCTTTCTTTATGTTCAGAACCCTTGTTTCTGAATTAATTATGTCACTCTCCATCCTAATGAAGAACTCAACCATATTATGGTCACTCTTGCCCAAGGCGCCACGCACAACAAGACTGCTAACTAACCCTTCCTCATTACTCACTACCCAGTCTAGAATAGCCTGCTCTCTCGTTGGTTCCTCCACATGTTGATTTAGAAAACTATCCCGCATACATTCCAAGAAATCCTCTTCCTCAGCACTCCTGCCAATTTGATTCACCCAATCTATATGTAGATTGAAGTCGCCTATTATAACTGTTTTTCCTTTGTTGCACGCGTTTCTAATTTCCTGTTTGATGCCATCCCCAACTCCACTACTACTGTTAGGTGGCCTGTACACAACTCCCACTGGCGTTTTCTGTCCCTTAGTGTTTCACAGCTCTACCCATATCGATTCCACATCCTCCAAGCTAATGTCCTTCCTTTCTATTGATTTAATCTCCTCTCTAACCAGCAACCCTATCCCACCTCCTTTTCCTTTCTGTCTATCCCTCCTGAATATTGAATATCCCTGGATGTTCAGCTCCCAGCCTTGGTCACCCTGGAGCCATGTCTCTGTGATCCCAACTATATCATAGTCATTAATAGCTATCTGCACATTCACCTCATCCACCTTATTACGAATGCTCCTTGCATTGAGACACAAAGCCTTCAGGCTTGTTTTTACAACACTCTTACCCCTTATACAGTTATGTTGAAAAATGGCCCTTTTTGATTTTTGCCCTGGATTTGTCTGCCTACCACTTTTACTTTTCACCTTGCTACCTATTGCTTCTACCATCATTTTACACCCCTCTGTCTCTCTGCTCACACATTTAAGAAACCCACCACCTCTTATTCTCTGTTTATTATCTTTTTCTTCTTCCCCCCCCCCCCCTACATGTTGGGTCTGAGTGCTTCCCTTCTCTGCCTCCTGCCTCACACACTGTCTACTAGCTTTCTCTATTTGAGTCCCTCCCCCCAACCGTTCTCGTTTAAAGTCTCCCCAGTAGCCTTTGCAAATCTCCCCGCCAGGATATTGGTCCCCCTCGGGTTCAAGTGCAACCCGTCCTTTTTGTACAGGTCACACCTTCCCCAAAAGAGGTTCCAATGATCCAGAAAGTTGAATCCCTGCCCACTGCACCAGTCCTTCAGCCACGCATTTATCCTCCACCTCGCTCCATTCCTACTCTCACTGTCGCGTGGCACAGGCAGTAATCCTGAGATTGTTACCTTTGAGGTCCTTTTCCTTAACTCTCTTCCTAACTCCCTAACTTCTCCTTTCAGGACCTCTTCCCTTTTTCTACCTATGTCATTGGTACCTATATGTACCACGACCTCGGGCTCCTCTCCCTCCCATTTCAGGATATCTTGGACACGTTCAGACACATCCCAGACCCTGGCACCAGGGAGGCAAACTACCATCCGGGTCTCCCGACTGCATCCACAGAATCGCCTGTCTGACCCCCTAACTGTAGAGTCCCCTATTACTACTGCCCTCTTCTTTTCCTTACCCCTCTGAGCAACAGGGCCGGTCTCTGTACCGGAGGCCCGGCTGCTGTCACTACCCCCAGGTAGGCTGTCTCCCCCCAACAGTACTCAAACAGGAGTACTTATTGTCAAGGTGTACAGCCACCGGGGTACTCTCTAGTCCCTGCCTCTGCCCATTGCCCCTCCTAACTGTGACCCACTTGTCTGTCTCCCGTGGTTTTGGAGTGACCACCTCTCTATCTCCTCTCTATGACATCCTCACTCTCCCTGACCAGACGGAAACCGATTCATTCACTCCAGTTTAGCTGAAGATGGCTAGAGCCCATCTCGGAAATGCATGTTAGTTCTGCTTCTTGGCATGAATGTAGTTTCACTTTTAGTGGCATGTCTATGTTCCATATAGGACAGTTTTCTGATTCCTCAGTGGATATTGGGCACAAGCTTCTACTTTTGCAGAATACTTCTGCTTCTGAAGCATTTCAGCTTGTATGTCCTTTTCAGCTACTAGATTGGTCTAATTTTCCAAGTTGAAATGGCACTGGTACCAACTAATGCAGGTGAGCATATCCTTTGCAAATTATCTTGGTCGAACAAATGGTGTCACGAGTCATTTCATCCACTGCAGTTGAAATTTTGCAATAGACTGTCATCTGGCCTTAAATTAAGAGACTACTGGTAGAACTCGGCGAGCCAGGCAGCATCTGTGGAGCAAAATGGACAGAATGTTTTTGATCAGAACTAAATCCTGTCTGGCAGCTGATCCTCGGAGCCTGGCTGGTTCAAGCAATAGTGCTATTATGGAGTTATTAATGGACTGAAGTTTCCTGTCCTTGATGTTTTTAAGTAGGCTCTATGTTGATTTCCTGGCAGGTAATGCAGTGATATTAAATTATCAGATTATCACCCGAGGACATGAATCTTATGAGTCCTCCACGCTTAGTCTACATGATTTTAGTCTTGACCGTTTGCTTTTGTCGCCACAAACCAAATTTTCCCCCATGACACTTAAGTTAGTACTCTCACGATAAATGCCCAACATTCTTGAGGAAACCAATTCACAGCTGCTCTCCAGGTTGTGTGTTCTAGATGGTTGCTGTAAAGGAGATTCATTTTCCCTTAAGCAGTTGGATTATACACTTCATTTGTGCACATCAGAAGAGGTTTCTTCCACTTGCTCCATACTTCCTCAATTTAAAGTAATGTGGTTTGGTCTTCCAACTTTACACTTGGAACAATTTGTCTCCTATTGATCTCCATAGCTGGAATCGTGTGTTTAGCATCCTACGATTCTCTTGAGACTCTGACCTGCTTTCAAAATGTTGTTGCCATGCAATCTACGGTTACAGTTGCGGCCTGAATGTTTATAAATATTTATCATCTAGCCACTTTGTAAGAAGAAATTAGATATACATTGCTCATTTAACTCTAAATCTTGCATTGACCATGCTCTCCTTATGTTAAATTGTGCTTTCTCACAAAGGTATGTCATGTTGAGCATTCTATGTTAAACATCTTATGCTGTCCACCAGTCTGTTGTAATCTGGTAGCTGGATAACATTTAATTGGATTTCCTACCTTATGTATTGCTACATTTTAAAATAGTACTTCAATGGGCAGAACACTAATTTATATAATTGCACTTTATACCAACACCAAGTGGTTGGATTGAACTGGCTGGAAGAATGTGGGTATTGCATTCATTTAAAATATCACAAACAAACAATTTGCCACTGCTGCCTCTAACCCTCTAGCAATTGTGTACCAAGTTGCCACTATTACTTAATCCCATAATTCCCCCAGTTGCTTTTTATTGTGTAAGGCAATGCAGCAGATTTGGAATATAAAGTTCTCTTGATTGACATCTTGGTATTAATATCTAATTGAGACCAAGCATTTCTATGGGTGATATCTTACTGATCTGCCTTGAGTTATTTTAACCCACTTATTTCTTCAATCATGGCTCCAAACTGCTTCTCTGTCATAGAGCATGGAAGCAGGACCTTCGGTCCAACTTGCCCACACTGGCCAACATAACCCAGCTACACTAATCCCACCTACCCACATTTGGTCCCTATCCCTCCAAACCTGTCCTAACCATGCACCTGTTTAGCTGGTTCTTAAACATTGGGATAGTCCCAGCCTCGGCCCCCTCTTCAGGCAGCTTGTTCCAAACATCAACCACCCTATGTTACCCCTTGGATTCCTATTCGATCTTTTCCCCTTCTCCATAAACCTATGTCCTCGATTCACCGACTTTGCGCAGCTACTTGATCTATTCCTCCCATGATTTTATATACCTCTATAAGATCACCTCTTGTCTCCCGTGCTCCAAGGAATAGAGTCCCAACCTTTTTGACCTCTCCCTATAGCTCAAACCCTCTAGTCCTGGCAACATCCTCATAAATCTTCTCTCTGCACTTTTCAGCTTGACAACATCTTTCCTATAACATGGTGCCCAGAATTGAACATAATACTCTAAATGTGGCTTCACCAACATTTTTTTACATCTGCAACATGACATCTCAATTTCCCAACTTCTATACTCGATATACTATACTTCTATCTGACATGTTAATTTTGATTGCCACCCAACATATGTTTTATGATCCCCAATCACTCAAGGCTTTGTTTACAATTCTTCCTCATACCCTCCAGGAATCAACACTACTTTATTTTGCTTTAATTTCCTTCAGAATAATTAAGACCCCAACACCGACACTGTTCCCACCATTTAATCTATCTCTTCTCTGATGGCTTTCAAAGAAGTCGTACTTCACTCCATAGGCCTGTTCATTTTGTCCACATGCATTCTTATTTTGTACTTGTCCAAACTTAAAGATGCATGCAATTGCCTTCCATCTTTTTGTATACTCTTCCATATCCCAACTTGAATGGTTGGAAATACACTCATTCTTTGCTCTTTCTTTTGCTAGTATCTTCAGACTGGACCTAATTAACTCATTCAGCAGAGTGAAATTCTTCCCCACCAGAAACACTTGGTGCTGCCTCCAAGGTTAAAATGTTCCAACATTACTCGTAACTGAGGTACATGTGATATCATCCCCCAAACGTTGCCACACTTTCATCTTTGCATTATTTCTAATGACAATTAGTCTTCAGTTTATTTTATCCTCCTCACACTATGGCTTATAAGTTTGCTATTCAAGCATCCACTCAATTTCAATACCTCTTCCCCATAAAACCCATTAATCCATTTTATCTGTATAACCATATGCAGTTTGAAGTGTTATTTTAACTTTTTATAAAGCAGATTGGTTAACCCATTGCTCTCCTACCTATGTTCTTTAAAAAGTATCACCGGATGTATGCTGATGAGGATCACTTCTTCCAAATTTATCATGTCTTTGTATGTTGGTTTCCCCATACCAAGTTCAACTCCAGCTCCCACTTGAATTTTGTACAAATTTCTATTAAACTTTCTCTTGTGATGTCTTCAGCACAATCATGCCTGACATTGTAGCCATGACATTTGCAATTCCTTGCTCCTCTCTGCTAACAGTTTGCAAACCTCTTGCTGAATATCCCATTGAGCAAACGCCACCTGGTCTTTTCATTTTCCATGCTCTTGCTTATTGTAAATGGCATTTCAAGCCACGTTGGATAATATTGTTCTCGTTGTATTGGTTGATAACTTTCATTTCACTGCTTGAATACAGCAGCTAATTTATTCTGATTACCTTGCAGTGGCCATAATCTATTACTTCTGGAAGGTTCCAGAAAATGAGCGCCATGACTCTGCTCTAGAAAGGAACAAAAAGGCGCTGAATGATGAGCTGAATATGTGGGAAGGATACCTTGAGAAGGTAAAAGGGCATTTATAAATAAACTGTCAAGAGAATTAAATCACCTGATAGATAGGAGCACTGTCAACTGTTATAACAGGCTTATTTATCCATGGATTTGAGGCAAGTGCCAAAAAATGTTTTTTAAGCAGCAGTTGCTTTTGGCTCCCACCGCTTGTCTTCAACCTAATTTGAGTCTGGAATTGGTTTACAGCCTAAAGTGTTCTAAACTATGCATGCAGAATAAATGTTAATGAAAATGCTGGTGTTCTTCCAAACATGCATGTTCTTTACTGTTGCTGTGCTTAATATGCTATGAGTGATTTTGTTGTATATTGGTGAGTATTAAGGGTTATTGTGGTGAGGCTGTTCCATTACTCGCATTTAACATGTTTTAAATTAGGCTTTTAGCCAAGAAATATATGGTATATTTTTATTAGATGTATTTCTATCATCTCATTGATTCTCATCAAGTCCATTGCACTTACGTTGATGTGTCAGAATATCCAAGGCCATGTAAGTAACTCTAAAAATCCCCCAGGTTGGGCAGCATCAGTGGTGAAAATTGGTTATACTGTATAATCTGCGAGGTTGTTAAAGTATTTCCCTCCTCATCCATGGATGCTGCCTGACTTCCTGAAATTCTAGCATCTATCGTAACTGCAGATACTAACAGCTTAACATTTTGCTTCAGATGTCAAAATTTAAATTTGTTAATTGCCATCAAATATGGCTGGAAATTGACCAGAGTTTATTGGCTGTTAAACCGTATGCTGATATGCATTGCCAATGGCCGTCTCAGTTGCCACTTGGAGCTTAGATAAACTACAATTTTATGTGACATTGATTATTTGTGACGCTGAGAATGGGGATACCTGTGGAAAATTTGATTGGCATCCCTTGCCCCAATTTGTGCCATTTTTATTGCCCTCTCAATGGAAGGTTTTGTATAAGATGTCAAATGAATTACTGTATTAAAGGGAATATATTGTCATCTAGTTGATGTTCTGACTTATCATTGCAAAGCTATGTTGATGGAAATATTCTGGGTTTATTACTTGAATGGGTTTCACTCGAGCAACAATTGAGGATTGTAATTTCCACGCATTTAGATAAATCCAGATTTGTTGGAACAAATGGCTCTCCAAGGATTTGGAGATGCAAACAGTCACATTCCAAGTGACCTCATCATTATTTGTCTGCTCCAGTTACACTTTCTCTCTTCTTTAAATAGTTCTTTCAGTTTGTAGCTTAGCTTTGCAATGGGTTGGTGTTGAATGAATGATCTGATGCTGGAATATGCAGCTTAATCGTATTTGAATGACAATGTCACATTTCTTCACTGCACCTAACTCGTGTTCAATTTTGGTTTTAAATGCGTTCTTGTACAGAATAAACTGTAGTTATTGCCATTTGAATTCTTTCTTGAAATGAGGAAATGTTGAGTTTTGTATTCCTCATTTTCAAATGTTCCTGCAAATGTTTATCTTTGATCGATGGATGGCACTCTTGCACACTGAATCTACTCTCTCTTCTAGCTGCCTCCAAATTCTCACATTGCGGGGAAAAACTTTACAATGGCAGATGTAATGCTGTTTCCACAGTTGGCCTGTGCTTTTCGTTTTGGGTGAGTTATTTCTGCAAATGAGAAATGATTCAATTTAATAATGTTTTGCCAGGATAGCCATGTGTTATTGGAGAGCAGTATCTTTTGCTGTCTATCAATAATTACAGCCCGAAGAAAACAGCAGCTAAAAAGTGTAAAGGTAGCCCCAGTCACCTATCATCTCATGGTTTTAGTTTGAGATTAAAAGTGACCAAAATACCAGGAGCAACTACGCTATATATCTTTAGAAATTGTGTAATGCAGCCTCCTTGGCATCTGAGAGTTAGTTTGTTTTATCAACAATTGCTCCTCAGTGCAATTCTCCCTCATGTTCCTCTGGAGCATCAGTGTGGAATATTGTGCTTGGCCTTTATATGTTAAAACCTTGGTTCCCTGACACTTTATCGGCACTCTCTGTAACCAACGTTTCCAAGAGCCTAGCTAAACCTGGACTAGAGCTGTGCTGGGAATTGCTAAAACTGTACTGGGGCTTACTATTGCATCTTGCTCTTCTTTGGAACTTGGCTTATCTTCTTCTTTCGTGTCCGTCTCATATTTCAAATGTTGACATCGCTGTCATCGGCCGTCCTGAAAAGGATGTAAGCAATAGATGATGGTGGTAGCAGAATTAGCTCAGAGTACTTCCAGTTGCCAGCTCCACGACGTGGACGCTTCTGCTATGGGGCCACTTGGCTAATGGAGATAATTAACAATTGAATATTATAGACTCTTGTTACTTCCCTTAATCCATAATGCTAAAGATTGTATAACGAGGCATAATTTAAATATTCACTAACCAGCATATTTGACCAGTCAGTGTCTCCCTCCCTGTCATAAATATATTGGATAGTAAGGTTCCATTGTAGTTGAATTTGAACCCGACTGTCATGGAGGTGAGTAATGTTGCTCTAAAGTTGACAAAATAGTCCTTTGGAAGCACAAATCACTGTAGATGCTGCAAAATATGAGGATTTCTGGGCAGTGTCTGCAGAGGAAGGGTGGGTGACATTTCCAGTATGGCACCTTTTTCCTACTGATAGGAGTAGTGGGAGAGCAGAAAATGAGGTAGGAGCAAAGGTGAAAGAGCAGGCAAATAATAGGTGGGATGGAGCGGTGGGAGTTTGTTGGTAAATTATTCAGTAACTTGTCATCTTGAGTCCACATCACAAGATTAAATATTGTTCAGACAGATCTGAACACTCTCCTCTGCATCTTCATTGTAGGCAGTGAGATTGGCAGCTGTGCATGGGTTTTCTAGTTGAGGGCATTTCAGCAGGTGTTCCATTGTTTGCGATGCAATACCACATTCACAGGTGACATCGTTGGTGTTATATCCCCCCCCTTGGCTCTGCCGACACCAGTTCTCAATCGATCGAGGCATTTCCATCTGGCCCAACTTGCGTCTGCACCAGGAGAGAGTTGCTCACTTGCCGTTAGTCCCATGGTAGTTAAGGGAGGTGGAGTGGCTATTTTATCACCCCATATGGAGACTCTTGCTTCATTTGTTATATTGCCAGCCTCGAGAAGAGTTGCGCAGTTAAGAAAACTTTTCTTCAAATTTAGGCAGATCAGAAATAGTGTCTGGCCAAACGTTGGATGTCGTTCATCTGTTAACTGCCGCTGGCACTCCTTCATGCTGGCTCCTACTCTTCTGATGTTTGGCGGGGCTATGCCTACCAGGAGGTAGAGGCTGTCAGTATTTGTTGACTTGAGACAACCTGTGACAAGTCTGCAGGAAGAATTGAGGGCTGGGTCCAGCTTCTTGGCATGGGTGGATTATTCCCATACTGGGCATGCATACTCAGCAGTAGAATGGCAGAGGGCTAAGGCAGTGGAATGTAGGGTCTGTGGGTTAGCACCCCATCTTGTGTTGGTGAGCTTACTAACAACATTGTTGCATGCGCTCACTTTCGCCTTTGTCTTTTCAATATGGGTCTTGAAGGTAAGACATCGGTCAAGAGTTACACCAAGTTAAGGTGCTCACAGTGCTCCAATGTTCCAGACCAGTTCACCTGAAGTTGTCTCTTGGCTTCTTGGTTTCTCAAGTTCAGTAAGTGATGAAGGCGAGAGTTGAATAAAAGACAACATAGTGCTATATTTTGGTGTTTCTTTAAACCTCAAATGTATTTTTCTTAAAAGATTGTCACTGAAATTTGATTCCATATTTTTCTTGTGATCCAATTTTAAGGTTTTTTAGACTTATTCCTTGGTTTCTCGCTAATTTGAGACGAATATTGTTCATTAGTTTTGGTGTGAACTGAAGCCATTGCACTAATACCATTGACACTTGCTGTAATCTTATGAATTGCACTGTAGCAGTTTTGTTTTTAAGATCTAGCTGGGTTTCTCTGATTTAAAGTAAAGTATCCTTTATTGTCATTCAGACTTTTCAGTCTGAACAAAATTTCGTGCCTTGCAGTCATAACATAGAATAAGATAACAAAACACACAATAAACATAGATTTAACATCCACCACGGTGAGTCCACCAGGTCCTCCTCACTGTGATGGAAGGCAAAAGTCTTAAATTCCTTGTCTCTTACCTCCTTGTTCTCCCTCTGTGTTGAGGCGATCCAGGCTACCAATGTTGCGACCCCGCCGGGTGATGGTAAGTAAGTCCCGCGGCTCAACCGAGCTCCGCGAAAGGGCCGGTTCAAACTCCGTGGCCCGGGGCGGTCGAAGCTGCCGCCCTCCAGTCCAGCGGACGAAGCTGTTGTTGCGGGATCTCCGGGAAACAGGTCACCAACCTGGGACCTGCGAGCTCCCGACGATGTCGTACACTGGGCCCGCGGCCGAGCCTCCGAGGCTCCGAAGTCGTGTCGCAGCCGCAGCCCCGAAGTCGGCCAGCCTCGCGTTGGTAAGTCCTGGCTCTGCCTCGGGAGCCTCGAGGTCAGTCCCAGTTGGAGGCCGCCAGCTCTGCCATTAGGCCTCAGGGCAGACGGAGACGGGGATACGACAAGAAAAGGTCGCATCCCCCTGAAGGAAGAGACCAAAAACATGTTTCTCTAAACCACCCCCACACACATACACAACTAAAATAAACTGAAACAGGACAAAAAGGAAACAAAAAGAAAAGACAAACGGACTGCAGGCGAGCTGCAGGGCAGCACCACCAGAAACTGATTGCTGGTCTTGCTTCCAAGTTAAATGCCCCACCAATGTCTGAATTATTGGATTACAGCTTCTGAACTACGTGTCTGTTAAATTGCAAACTGTTGCATATAAAATATGTAAATTCAATGTCTATTAATATTGAAGAAGCAAATACCCCTGGGTAAAATATAAAATGCATCTGGACCTCATGATTTGGATGAACATCTTTTGACTTGAGCATGAATAATTGAGATCTGTAATTATCCCAGCTGGTTTATCCAGTAGTTGCAATATTTAGTTTTAAGTGGATGAATGTGCTAAAACAGGATGATAACCCTACCATTGATTAAATTTCATAATTTTCCTTTTCAATTTTCTAGCCTGGCGACTGATAAATATCCCAGAATGTTTGAGTACTACACCAGAGTGCAAGAGCGACCCAGCATCCAGGCTTCATGGCCTCCCCATTGGAAAGAGAGCGCTCCAATGATGGATGTACTGAAGGATATCTGAGTTCACAGCAAGCATCACTAAATCCTGCACCTTTTCAATTTAAATCTTGTAATAGACCATTGGCTCTATCAATGCCACGGAAGATTAAATCCTGCACAAAGAAGGCTATGATGCATTGCAGGTTGTTTGTTGCTTTAAATATTATTAAACTATTATAAACTCCACTTTGTGACATTCAGCATGGTCCTCTGTTTATCCTGATTTAATAAGAATCGGAGTCATTTACTATAACTTTAAAATATACCGGTCCCATGAAAGCATTTTGTTGCTCATTTGGATGAAGCCACTTCTGATTGCATGTCCAAATATGCATTGTAGTGAAAGGTGGAAGATGCTTGTAGTTTTTTTGTGTTTTTTTTTCCTGTTTAGGAATGGCTGTTACACATGCACATTATGTACAGTCTTGGTCCAAGATCATTAGAGACCAAGCTCTTTAGTGCCAACATAAAGGCAACCACCTGCATGTACAGATGCATGCTGTATACAAACACTTATTACTCGCCTCCTTAACTTTCCTTCCTATCTCTTGGATGAGAATGTACAAGGTCTGAAGTTTGCAAATAACACTAAAATGGGTATTATTGTAGATTATGTAGTTATCAAGAATTCCAGTGACATCTTGATCAGCTGGGGAAGTTGGCCAAGGAATAGAGTTCAATTCTGGTTTGAGGTGTTGCATTTTGAGAAGTCAAACCAGGTCAGGATCATCACAGTGAATGATGGGGATTGTTCCAGAGCAAACCAAGAGTGCAACTAAATAATTCTCTGCAAGTGGTGTCGCAGTTAGGGAGGAAGGCGCTTGACATGTTGGCATTCATCAGCTGGGGTATCGAGTATAAAAGTTGGGATGTTATGTTACAATTGCGCAAGATGTTGATGAGGCTGCACCATTTCATCCACCCCCCTTCAAGGACCTTTCTCCCTTTCTTTTCCCCCTCCTTTCCATTGACCCCTTATACTTATTTCACTCCCTCTGACTTTGATATATCGATCCTATTCTGACCGTTTTTCTTCTTTTCAGTTCCCGTCTTTGTCAATTACTTTTCCAATCAAACCCATGTCCCTGTATCCAGATATCTCTTGCTGTGCTTTATCTTTTTCCGACCTCTCCTTTCTCCCTTCAACTACTATTGGTCTGATAAAGAGTCCTGGTCTGAACCATCACCTGCCCATCCGCACCATTAATGCTGCCTGAGCTACTCCAGCACTCTGTGTTAAGGCAATTACAACATATGCCACCATGGGAATTCATTGACTACACCATATGGCCTTATCAATATTTCTCATTCAATATTGCTAAAACTATCAGCTTTTAGTCGCACCATTCGCGTGAACTTTCTCTGCACAATTTGGCTGCTGCATTTCCTAAAGTGCAGCAGAATTCAATAGTGTTTTAGTTCCTGTAAAGGGAAGATTCATAAATTTTGAAAGGCTTTGGTCAAGTGAAAGGTATTCTATTGGCAAAACTGATTAAAAACGCCAATTGACTTAATTTGGAAAGCTGTCGGGATGGATGCCATCGTTTCACTGACCTCTGATTTTCTGCACGGTCAGTGTCACTCGAATTGAGCGTCTCAGACCTGGACTTAAACAGAGAGTGCGTCTCCTGGTACATCCATGGTTTCCCGTGGGGAAACACGTGGATTGACTTTGGCCCACGGTTTTCTACACTCGTGCTGATGAATTCTATGACAGCAGTGGCATTTTCCACAGTCTGGCTGTCACTGGGGCACAACGTTTGCTGAAGTTAGTAGAACAAGGCAGCAGATGGCGACAAAGGACAAGGTTTCAGGGTTTGTTCTCGTTAGCCTGAGGTCTGTCTTCTGTCATTGTGTTAACCGAAGCAATCCATGTCTAGATGTTGCCACAATTTGGGAGTGGGGTCGGCGTGGCAGGGGGTCCTAGAAAAGGGTTTTAGAGTGATTTTCCATAACTCAATATTAATCTGCACTTCTGTCAAGAAATGCAAATTGAAACCAAAAAATGATGTTTATTTACTTATTTTTCATATACATTTTAAGAGCAGATCAATACATATACCCATGAACATATACCCAATACATACACCCACACGTGTGAAAAGGTTTCCCTCTAGTTTAGAGACATGGGCTCGATTCTGACCTCAACTGCTGTCTGTTTGGGGTTTTGACTTCTCCCTGTGACTGTGCTGGTTTCCTCCCACATCCCAAAGACATGCAGGTTGGTGGGTTAATTGGCCTCTGTAAATTGTCCATAGTGTGTAGGGAGTGGATGCCGAAGTGGGTTAACCTGATACTAGTGTGAACATGTGATTGATATTGGCATGGATCGGTGGGCCAAATGGCCTATTTCCATGTGATATCACTAGATTGGACTAGATATAAATGTAGGTGGGTTGGTGAATAAGTTTGCATATACACCAAAATTGGAGGAGTTGCAGACAGTGAGAAAGGATGTCAGAAGATATGGTGGGATATAGATGAGCTGCAGAAATTGATGGAGAAACGGCAGGTGGAGTTTAACCCAAGTAAGTGCTTGGTGTTGCACCTCGGGTGGTTGAATGTAAGGAGAGACCATACAATTAATGGCAAGACGTTTAACAGCAATGATGTGCAGAGGGTTCTTGGAGTACGGGTTCATAGTTCACTAAAGGTGGCAGCTAGGTACAATGAATATCAGAGTCAGGAAGTCGATGCTGTTCTATAGGACTTTGGTTAAGCCATATTTGGAGCATTGTGTGCAGTTATGGTCGCCGCATTACATCAAAGATGTGGAAGCTTTGCAGAGGATGCAGAGGAGGTTTACCAAAATGCTGCTTGGATTGGAGGGTTTCAACTGCAGGGCGAGGTTGGATAGACTTGGTTTGTTTTCTTTGGAACATCAGAGGTTGAGTGGGACTTGATAGGTGCCTGTGTATAAAATTATGAGAGGCATCGATAGGCTAGGCAGCCAGAAACTTTTGCCCAGGGTGGAAATGTCCAGCACTAAAGGCATAGTTGTAAGGTGAGAGGGGGAAAGTTATTTGCACAGAGGGTGGTGGGGGCCTGGAATGCATTGCCAGGGGTGGTAGTGGAGGCAGATACTTTAGTGGTGTTTAAGAGGCTTTTAGAATTGCACATGGAAGTCCAAGTAATGTATGGATGTAGGTTATGTACAGACATATGAGATCAATTCAGCTAGGGATCATGTTCAGCACAAACATTGTGGGCCGAAGGGCCATTTCCAGTGCTGTATTGTACTATGTTTTATATAAACTAAGCCAAACAAAAGTAAACTAACCTGAACTGAGCTAAACTAAACTGAACTAAACCATCAATGGCAGCATGGTGGCGCAGCGGTAGAGTTGCTGTCTTACAGCGCTTGCATCGCCAGAGACCTGGGTTCGATCCCGACTACTGGTGTTGTCTGCGCAGAGTTTGCACGTTCTCCCTGTAACCGCATGGGTTTTTTCTGAGATCTTCGGTTTCCTCCCACGCTCCAAAGACATACAGGCTCAAAGGTCAGTTTATTGTCTCATGTACCAATTAAGGTACAGTGAAACTCAAATTACCATACAGCCATACTAAAAAAAAGCAACAAGACGCACAACTACATAAAAGTTAACATAAACATCCACCACAGCGGATTCCCCACATTCCTCACTATGATGGAAGGCAATAAAGAGCTTCCGAAGTGGGTCTCCAGCAGAGGCCATCAGCTCCTCGATGTTAGGCCGCATTGTGGACGGAGATACAATACAGAAAAAAATCGCATCTCTGTCGAGGTAAGAGTTTAAAAAAAAAATTCCCCAACCCCTACCCCCCACATAAAACAAGCCAAAGAACACTAAAACATACATTTGACACTGACTAAAAAACAACAATGAAGGAAGGGACAAGACAGACTGTTGGCAAGGTGGCCATTATGGGTGCCGCCCGGTGGTTTGTAGGTTAATTGGCTTGGGTTTGTCTAAATTATCCCTGGTGCATAGTGGGCATAGGCGAATGTGCGGGGATCGCTGGTTGGTGCAGACTCAGTGGGCCGATGGGCAGTGATGGAAATGGGTTTTAGGAACTACGGGTGCTCTAAGGTCCGTGAGGCTGAGGGTGTGAAGGAAGGGGGGGGTAATTTTTTTTATGTGCGGTCATACCCATGTAAGAGTACAAGAATGCATAACTTGTTTATTTTGTATTTATAATATCGTTTATTGTGCATTATGTCATAGCTGCTTTCTTGCCTCTCTCTCTCTCTCTCTCTGAATCTCTCTCTGTGTCTCTGTCTCTGTCTCTCTCTGTCTCTTCCTCCCCCCTCCCCCTCCCCCCTGTGTTGGATGCAGCCATCGTCTGCTTCGGTGAGGCAAGCAGGTCGGTGTTTGATCACAAGGCCCCTCGGAGACTGTGTCTGATTGGCCGCCGAGTGACCAGCACATTATGTGATTGGACACAATGCCCTTGGAGACACGGCTGATTGGACGGGAATTTTAAGGGAAGCTGGTTGGTGATTGGAGGGAATCCCCTTAGTGACAGCGGTTGATTGGCTGCCAAATAATCGGGCACAAAAAATTGACATATAGGAAAAGAATAAAATCGTAATTCCGATTTAAATAGGAAGAATATCATGCCTGATCTGCAGCAAAGATACTAGTATATGCTCTAGTATCTTTGATCTGCAGTTCCTTCCTATTGAAGAACAACCCTGGCCCGAAACAACTCCTAATCCATTCCCTCCACAGATGCCGCCTAGCCCGCTGAGTTCCTCCAGCACTCTGTGTTTTTTATTTAAGTCTTGAAATTGAAGATAGACATAAAGCTGGAGTAACTCAGTGGGACAGGCAGCGACTCTGGAGAGAAGACCCTTCTTCAGACTGAACTGAACTCTCGTCGGTGAGAGTACTTGTGATTGTCTGCAGAAGGGTCTCGACCCAAAACGCCACCCACTCCCCAGAGCCGCCGCCCTTCCCGCTGAGCCACCCCAGACCCCCTTGTGTCCACCTTCAACTCCAGAGCCAAACAAAAACACAAAGTGCTGGAGGAACTCAGCGGGCCAGGAGGCACCCGCGGAGGGAACGGACCAGGAGCCGCCACAGCCCAGGGACACCCCCCAGCAGGAAGGAACCGCAGATGCAGCCGTCCCCGCAAAACGGCAAATGATTCCGGGAATACCGAGGCGAGAAGGTGAGAGAAAGGGAGTGAGAGAACAAGAGAGATCCAAAGGACGGATTCGGATCACAATTACGACTCGCTGAGACCCAGGGCCGGCCTTAGGAGGTGCGGGGCCCAATTGTGAAAACTTTTGGTGAGCCCCAGGTTCCCAGCCAAGGTCTGTAGAATCATAGAAATACAAATAAAGTCTATTATAGACTTTATATCTCTATGGTAGAATGGAAAGTAATCAAGATGTGCGTTTAAAAAGTGTCTGCGAGTTAATGGACCAAACAGATCTAAGCAACATTTTAATATAAAATTGCATACATGTAAGCCTACAAGTAACAAACAAAATGTGTAGATCACATCTGAAAAGTACATAGTTGCAATACCACTTGTTTTAGTGACTGTGAAATGAAAAAAAGTTATTTAATTAACTAGATCCTGGAAAACCAATAACTATTGGCGAAAAAACAGTTCAGACATTACATTTTGGGCTTCAGCCCCATCCTACCCTTTGGGCTTCTACCCCATCCTAACTTAGTTGTGTGTGTGTTAGTTGTCTGTGCGTGATGTGTGTCTGTTATTTGTCTGTACGTTATGTGTGTGTGTGTGGGAGGGAAGGAGAGGAGGGAGGGAGGGAGGGAAGGAGAGAAGGGAAAAGAGAGAGGGGAAGGAGAAAGAAGGGAGGGAGAGAAGGAAAAAGAGAGAGAGGAAGGAGGGAGCGAAGGAGAGAAGGGAGGGAGGGAAGAAAGGAAAGGAGGGAGGGAAGAGAAAGAAGAGAAGGGAGGGAGTGGGCGGGAGCGGATGCTGGGGTCCGGGCGAATGGGTGCGAGCTGAGGCCAAGGTTTGTAAACGTTGCTCCAACCCCCGGCCCGGCCCTGCCCTCCCTGTATTGTTCACCGCGTCTCCCCGGGGAGAGAGAGGGGTGGAGCTGGGGCTGTGTGCGTGAAGCACGGCGACTGGAGGGGCGGGAGCGTTGCCCCGGGACGGTAAGGGAACGACTCACCTCCCCCTCTCCCCCTTCTCCATTTCCCCTCACACCCACCCACCCACCCCGTCTACCCCTTTCTTTCCCTTCCACCTCTCTACTCTCTCTCCACCCCTCTCTCCCCCCTCCACCCGGGGTAGATCTACCCAGGCCAAGAGTAGATTACTCCAAAGATCCTAGAGCAGAGGTCTAGGATCTTTGGATTACTCTAGCACGGGGCCCAATTGAGAGCGATTGGTCCAATCGGCGTAAGGCTGGCCCTGCTGAAACCTCACCAGAAGTTTCAAATCTACGGCCCCCTCCAGTTCGAGCCATGTGGACCAAGATACCACATTGTAAACAACCACGTTCGCTACTTTGACTGGGAGTTCACGTTCCGCCACAGTCCCGCCAGTGGTTTACAGCTGTTTGATATCCGCTTCAGGAAGGAGCGGGTGGTCTACGAGTTGAGCGTCCAGGAGGTGAACTCCGTTTACGGCGCAGGGACGCCAGGTCTGATGAGGGCCAAGCTCTTAGACAGTCATTATGGAATTGGGAAAAGTTCCAATGAGCTGGTGAAAGACGTGGACAGCCCTTACAGCGCCATATTCCTCCACACCCATCATCTCATGGAAACTGCAGGGCTCGCACATAACTTTTTTTCTCTGTTGTCAGCCGGGCAACCTTGGCAGCTTTTTAGGTTGCCAAATGACAGTTTAGGTGGTCATTTAAGACGGCTTGCATGACGCTTGCGATAATGTGCTCGGACGAAGTGCGTAGTTACCAGTCGGAATTCTGCTCAATGAAGCATTCACATATTATTTCTGTTTCAAATAAAGTCACAAACTAAACATATTCACCAACCAAGACATGATATATACCACAATGACATGCAGCAAAATTATAATACAGTATCTCAACTCTTTTTACAAGTTGCAATGAATGCAATTTCTATTATTTTTTTCCACTTCCAAACAAAAATGTGGTTGGATTATTCAGCGTATGATCAACCTCGGTGAGACCAAGTGCAGGCTTGGCGATCACTTTGCACAACACCTCCACTCAGTTCGCAATAACCAACCTGATCTCCCGGTGGCTCAACAATTCAACTCCCCCTCCCATTCCGAATCTGACCTTTCTGTCCTGGCCTCTTCCATGGCCAGAGTGAGGCCCACCGCAAATTGGAGGAACAGCACCTCATATTTCGCTTGGGTAGTTTACACCCCAGCGGTATGAACATTGGCTTCTCCAATTTCAGGCAGTCCTTGCTTTCTCCCTCCTTCCCCTCCCATTCCCAGCTCTCCCAGAGCCTTCTGTCTCCGCCTCTTCCTTTCTTTTTCCCGTTTCCCCCCCCGAACATCAGTCTGAAGAAGGGTCTCGACCCAAAACGTCGCCTATTCCTTTGCTCCATAGATGCTGCCTCACCTGCTGATTTTCTCCAGCTTTTTTGTCTACCAATGCGATCCCACCACTGGCCACATCTTTCCATCTCCTTCCCTGCGGGTTTCCGCAGAGACCGCTCTCTCTGTAACTCCCTGGTCAATTCATCCTTTCCCACCCAAACCGCCCCCTCTCCTGGCACTTTCCCTTGAAACCGCAGGAAATGTTACACTTGTTGCTTTACCTCCCCCCTTTACTCCAATCAAGGATCCAAGCAGTCTTTCCAGGTGCGGCAGAGGTTCACCTGCACCTCCTCAAACCTCATCTATTGCATCCGCTGCTCTAGGTGTCAGCTGCTCTACATCGGTGAGACCAAGCGTAGGCTTGGCGATCACTTCGCCCAAAACCTCTGCTCGGTTCGCAATAACCAACCTGATCTCCCGGTGGCTCAGCACTTCAACTCTCCCTCCCATTCCGAATCCGACCTTTCTGTCCTGGGCTGCTTCCATGGCCAGAGTGAGGCCCACCATAAATTGGAGGAGCAGCACTTCATATTTTGCTTGGGCAGTTCAAACCCCAGCGGTATGAACAATGACTTCTCCAATTTCAGGTATCCCTCCTTTCTCCTCCCCTTCCCAGCTCTCCCTCAGCCCACTGTCTCCACCTCTTCCTTTCTTCTTCCCGTCGAACCCCATCCTCACATCAGTGTGAAGAAGGGTCTCGACCCGAAACGTCGCCTATTTCCTTCGCTCCATAGATGCTGCCTCACCCGCTGAGTTTCTCCAATATTTTTGTCTACCCATTTACACAAGTTCTGTTATCCCACTTTGCTCACCCACTCCCTACACATTATTGGCAATTTTACAGAGACAAGTTAACCTACAAAGCCAATGCATCTTTGGGATGTTGGAGGAAACCCACACGCTTGCAGGGAGAATGTGCAAATTCAACACCGACAGTGCCCGAGGACAGGATCGAACACAGATCTCTGGCGTGTGAGGCAGCAAGTCTACCAGCTGTGCCACTATATTTTGTTTTCCAACACACACAAAATTATACGTTGATAACTTTGGTTACTAAAAACAAGAAACTATTCATTTTCAGTCTTAAATCTCTAAGTGACGCTATGTCCCCATTTACAGCTACTGTATGTTTTAATTCATTTCAAGACTATGGGGCAGTATATTGGCCATAAAGTTGCTGCCTAAAAGTGCCAGAGACCCGGAATTGATCCTGAATATGGGTGCTGTCTGCATGGAGTTTGCTCCTTTTCCCTTTGATCGCATGGGTTTTCTTCCACATTCCAAAGGTGTGCAGGAACCCATTTCAGACCCAAACCAAAACGTAATATTTTCCTTTTGTCCCGAGATTCTATCTGACCTGTTGTTACTCCAGCTTTGTGTGTCTATCTTCAGTTTAAACCAGCATCTGCAGTTCCTTCCTACACACACGATACTATACGATAGAACTTTATTAATCCCAGGAGGGAAATTGTGTGTGTGTGTATATATATTATATACACACACACACATGTATATATATTTATATAGTTATATATTCATATATAAATATACACTGTTTTGTTTATTATGTTTACATATTCTGTGGTGCTGCTGCAAGTAAGGATTCCATTGTTCTAACTGGTACGTGAGAGAATAAAACACTCTTGACTTACGTTGCTAATGTGTGGGATAGAACTAGTGTACAGGTCGGCCTGGACTCGGTGGGCCGAAGGGCCTGTTTCCACACTGTATCTTTAATTAAACTAAAAACACTAAAACCAGAGGGAGTCTAAAGAAGGGTCTCTACCCGAAACATCACCTAATTTCTTCTATTCAGAGATGCTGGCTGCTCCACGGAGTTCCCCCGCACAATTAAAGCATGGGATAGTCTTCACCCGAACATAGTTACCCAACCAGACGCAACTAACTTTAAGATAGCTCTTTTTTCCCCAAGAACCCTTTTTTGCTTAAGTCCAAGTCAAGAGTCAAGAGAGTTTTATTGTCATGTGTCCCAGATAGGACAATGAAATTCTTGTTTGTTGCAGCACAACTGAATAAGTAAACATAATACAGAACAGGAGGTAAAAGTTCAGTGTGTTTATATACCATAGACCATATATGCACAATAAATAAACAGATAAAGTGCAATTGGTGTTATTGTTCAGAGTTTGGAGTTTGGTTATGGACCCTCCACCACCTCCAGTTTAAATTCCATTTAGAATATTTTTGGAGGACCAGGAAACCAAGAAGCAAGAGTTACTCCAGGGAGTTACTCCAGCTCCACGGAGTGATTCTGCGTTGGTTTTCAGCGGTCGCGGCGAGGCGACGACCGGACAGCAATGGCGGGCAGATCTCCCACAATGCAAAGGGAGAGAAAAAGTGCCCGGCGCCGACCAGTTGCCATGGCAGTGCGCATGTGGAGGGCGGCCGATGATGTGCTGGCCGTGGTTGAGCGCATGGGCAGGGGGAGGATGTGCTGGCCGTAGCAGTGTGCATGTGCAAGGCGGCCAGCCGTGCCGGCGGATGAGGAGCGGCGGAGAGCGGAGAACCGGCGGCCCGGACACGGATATGGATGGCGGGCGAAGACGGAGAGTGACAGAGAGAGAGATAGAGAGGGGGACCCACTCAGATTGAACGGCAGGTGTCCCGTGTGCTTGCCAAGCCGGGCAAAATTACACGACTTTTAGGTTGCCCGGCAGGACATTAGGTGGCCATTGGCACCCGAGCAACCGTTAATTTTGAGCCCTGGACTGGAAACTGAAAAGTAGGGGAACGCCGTCCCCCTGCGTATCCCCCCCCCCCCCCCACCCCGTTTCCATCACTGCCGATGGGCCTGTTTCCGCAATGTTTCTCTAAACTTTACCCAATGTCATTAATCCTACATTAATTCCAGTTTATGCTCCAGACTCTCAACAACCTCTCTGGAGATTCTATCATTCAACTACACATAGACAATTGGGGCAATTCACAGAGGTCAATTCACAGAGCAATTTACAGCAGTCAATTAACTCACCTACCCATTTGTCTTTGGGATGTGGGCGCCCCTAGTGGCTGGCCACTAGGGGGCGCTGCATGAAGGCTGCCTCTGCCTACAGTCTGTCCATTTTTTCCATCTTTTAAAAATTGTTAGTTTGTTTAAAAGTATGTTGAGGAGGTTTCTTTAGTTTTTCTATGTGGGGGAGGGGGGTACGGTAAGGGGGAAACCGTCTCCCAGTCGCTTCCTGGCGAGGATGCGACTATTCTCCGAGTCGCGTCCTCGCCCCCTTCCTCGCGGCCTACCAACTGGATTGGCACGGCCTTTCCTGCCGGGGACCGGACTAGAGCTCCAGCAGCGGCGGCGCAGCGCTGGATACATCGCGGAGCGGGCGATGCCTCACCTGAGATCGCTGTTTGAAGCTCCGGAGTGCTGGGCCTGCTGCAACAACATCACGGGGCTGTGGTTTGAAGAGCTCCCAGCACGGACGGCGCTGACTCCAACATTGCGGTGCCCTGGGGCCTATTTGCCGAGGGCCGCCAGCGTGGGTCTCAGCTCGGCGCGGCCCGTGGACTTCGAGAGGAAGTGGCCGATTTGGAGGTCCAAGTCGCAAGGTTGTTCTCCCGTTCCGACATCGTAGTTCCATCATTCCGGCGAAAGGGCCTGAGCATCGGGCTACCCGTAGTGGCGACTGCGGAGGGCTCGGGAGGCCACGACCACGGGTGTACATCAAGAAAATCAAAGAGGAGGATGACTGATCTTTGGGCCTTCCCTCACAGTAGGAAACTTTGATTCCGCTGTGCAGGGGATGTTTATGTTAAAATACTATCGTGTTTTGTTCTCTTTTTATTCGTATGGCTGTAAGGTGACCCCAAATTTCACTGTACCAATTGGTGCATGTGACAATAAATGTCTCTCTTGAATCTTGAAACCGGAGCACTTGGAGGAAGCCCATGCAGTCACAAGGAAAACACGCAATCTCTACTCAGAGAGAAACTGATAACATAATTGAATCTATGTATCTAATGCAGTCTCTAAAGCAAAAGAGGAAGTGCTGTAGTCCGTGGGTCAGGCAGCATCTCTGGAGATAATGGATAGGTGATATTTTGGCTCTTCTTCATACTGATTGTGGTGGAAATGGAGATAAATCCATATCTGCAGTTCCATGTATCTCTAATGCTGCCGTTAGGCTAATCTGTCCTCATTCCATTGTCTTCTCTTTCTGTCCCCTATGTTAGAACAGTGAGGTTATATTTGCCACCCTACAATCTGTTTGAACTATTCCCTGTGAGCCTGTCCCACTTAGGCAACTTTTTAGGGGACTGCGCTGGCCACATGTTCGCCACATGGTTGCCACATGTTCGCTGGTGGTCTCTGGTGAGTCTTCTTCATGGTAGCGAGGAGTTCCAGCATTCTGGGAACTAGTCACGGCCTCAGTATGGTCGCCGCAAATTTATCAACATGTTGGTCGCCATGGAGAAAATCGATAATCCTGTAGTCGTAGGTGCAGTTGTAGTGGGGTCGCCATGTAGTTATAGGTAGTCGAGGTAGCCCTAGGTAGTTTTAGTTAATCGCCTTTGCTGACTCATTGGCTATTGGTTATAGGTAGTCGAGGTAGTCCTAGGTAGTTTTAGTTAATCGCCTTTGCTGACTAATTGGCTCATTGGGGAAAAAAAACGTAAGCATGAGTTTTCAGAGCCAAGGATAACCGACCGGTAATGTTAAATGCCCGCCGTACTTCACAGCTGTGTGTCTCTGGCTTATTAAAAGTTGTCCGACTTCTTAAAATTGTCTCCACTCCTTCTCACCCCTCTCCCCTCCCCCCCCCTCTTTTAAAGGACTTGCTAGCCATCTTAACCTTTCTGTTCATCGCAGTGTGTGTCTGTATCACCATGGCTTTGCACCGTGTGAATTTCAGACAGCGCTCCCCCCCGCTTGCCATGGCCCCTGCCTTTGCCATGTGTTTGTGTGTGTGTTCCACTCTGACAGTCGCCGTTCCAGTTCTTGGTTTTTCAGTCCGCTGAAAAATCGCCTAAGTGGGGCAGGCCTATTTGTCTGTGGAATTTTAGAAAATGAAACCAATGCATTCACTATTTCCATGGCTACATGGTTTTATGCATTCCGGGGTGTAGATTATTAGGCCTTCTAGGGTCACTGGCTTTCAGTCACATTAATTTCTCCAGTGTTATGGTTTAAAACAAAACCTTTGATTCAACAATTAGATAAAGAGGTTCAATGAAATGCCAGCTATAAAGAACAAATATATCTATATTCACAGAAGAGGACACAAGGAATCTCCCAGAAACAGTGGAAGAATCCAGAGTAAATGAGGAGCTCAAAGAACCTAGCAGCAGTTTGGAGGTGGTGCAGTGGCATGCTGAGCAGAACAGCTGCCTCACAGTCCCGGAGACCTGAGTTCAATCCTGACCTCTGGTGCTGTCTGTGTGAGTTTACACAGACCAGGGTTAATCCTGACTATGGGTGCTGACTGTACAGAGTTTGTACATTCTCCCCGTGACCTGTGTTGGTTTTCTCTGAGATCTTTGGTTTCCTCGCACACTCCAAAGACATACAGGTTTGTAGGTTAATTGGTTTGGTTTAATAGAAATGTAAAATTATCCCTAGTGTGTGTAGGATAGTGTTATTGTGTGGGGGTCGCTGATCGGTGCGGACTTGGTGGGCCGAAGGGCCTGTTTCCCCACTAAACTAAACTAATATCAGTGTTTTTACCTCTGATTCCTGCCAGGCCTGGCTTGAGAGGCCATTCCTATATGTTTATCTAGCTTAGCCTAACATGTATCAATAGACATAAGACAATAGTTGCAGGAGTAGGCCATTCAGCCCTTCGAGCCAGCACCGCTATTCAATCAGTGTCATGTGTCTCAACTTTTCCCCATGGCAGTAACTTCCTCCCACTTTTGTATGTTTATATTTCCATTTTCAGTTGGGATAATAAATTTATTTTGCATTTGCCATTTAAGATATAAATACTGCTCTGTTGAGTATGATGTTGAGATCAGTTGTTTTAAATTGGCAGGATGATTTGGCAAAAAAGAGCCCTGCTGAAAGGTTGAAAAGTTAAAGACAATGAACAAGAAATGCTGGTTCTGCAGCTGATGTGTGGCAATGCAGGAATGTTAAAGCAGGACAGGAAATGCTAATTCATAATCTTGCTAGATTCACCAGGAGTTACGTAGAAAGCACAGGACAAATATGTCAACTATTTACATAGTACACTTATTTCCAGTGCTAATCTATCCAGTTCTAGTCAACAAGATGATAGTCAAAAGTGTAAATAAACATGTGTAAAAACGGATGCAAAAATTGTGCTGGGAGCTATGCAAATTAATATTGTTCAGTAAATTCCCTGCAGATGGTGCCATTTGAATTATTTGCCATTAACATTATGGCTTTTATGGAAGATGGTATGATTTTGCTCCCTTAGCAGATGCTTTTCACGCAATGTTAAAGATCTTAGGAGGTTCAGCCCATTCAGTTGGGATGTTTCTGTTGCTGTGAGCCTGGGAGAGTTTTGCACTTGCCCGAGTGGTTAGCAATGTATTATTACTTTACTACTCCAGCTAGTGCAGTACAATTGCTCAAAGCCATCATTGTGGGTTAACAGCTTCCTGTTGCCTGTAAGGCAGTGTTCTATTTTTGCAATGCCGATAATATTTGCTGAGGGCCATGTCTGATTTCTCAAGATACTATCTTGAAGATTGCACCTCATGGGGCTGCTTTGTCCACTATGAGTACCTGGTTTTGCTACTGCATTGAATTAAGGGTGGTTACACTCTATGTAAAATCTATAAAAAGAGGCTTACAATTATATTGGACTCCAACGCATTACTCAAGCTTTCCAGAACATTTCATACAAAGCCTTCAAAAGCTGGGTAACCATTGGCCGATTAGCCTAACTAATACCTGTTGCTGGCAAAAATATTTGAATCAATTATTCAGGAATTAATAGCAACACGTTTGGGAAATGATAATCTAATCAAGCAGAGTCACCATGGCATAATGAAGGAGAAATTGTGCCTACCAAGTTCATGAAAGTATTTTGTGCTCTATGATCCCATGGTGGCTAAATAGTTCTTACTAAGCTGTTCTATTCAATCCAATGTGACTGTGACCAAAGCAATGTCACCCCTCTTCTACTTTGCCACCTGTATGCAGTCTTTGGCATTGTATCTACACGATATGAATGAAGGCAGAATTCCATCACTTTTGCTCAGCTCAGTGGAGTCACATCACTTACTTCAGTTTTAATCCATCTGCCTGTGACTAAAGTATCTTAAAAAAATGAGCTCCCACCCCACATCTGCACCATAACTTCTCCTTTTTATTCTGCAGGAAATCTCCCTCCCTTGCCTCATCGTCTGTTCACTGCCCTTCTGCTATATTAACCAAAAACAACACAAAGTGCTGGAGTAACTTAATGGGTCGGGCAGCATCTGTGGAGGGAATAAGTAGGTGGCGTTTGGGGTCTGGACCCTTCTTCAGTTTCAATCCAAAAAGTCACCTAACCTTTCCCTACACAGATGCTGCCTGACCCGCTGAGTTTCTCCAGCCACTTGTGTTTTGCAACAGCTCAAAAAACATGATCAAGTTAGTAAGACATGACCTGCCACGTACAAAGCCAGGTAAAGCCAGGTAAACGAGCCCTACCCCTCGTACAAATTATAGTTATGATGGGGTTAAGCTCTTCTCAATATTCTGCAAATTCTCAAACTATTATGAGAAGAGGTCAGTGATTGTAAAGAGAATGTCAGCGGTTGGCATGATCAGAGACGTTTAAGCACAGTCGGCGTAACGCTTATGATTCCATATTTCTTTATGAGATAAAAGCAGATCAGTTACACCAATGGCGCACAATGCAATGCCATTCTGCCACTAATCTTTCTCCCAATAATCCCAATAATTCCATTACCCACTAACACTATAGGCTTCTTCTTCTTCTTCTTGCGTTTGAGGCAGCAGAAGTCTTGGGCAGGGTGATGCCATCCGGTTCGACATCCGTAGGTGTCCGCCCTAAAAAGGGTGCATGCTCCGGGTTGGCGCCAAGCTGCGGCGCTGCTGCTGTCTCTGTTTGTTGTCGTTCGCCTGACTGAGGTCAGTTGACAGGGCTCACCACGGGGAGGTCGACAACAAGAGCCCCACACTATAGGCAATTTGCAAGGGCAAATTGACCTGGGAAACCACATGTTTTCCAGATGTGTGAGGAAACCAGAGCAGCCTGAGGCAACCCATGCAGCTACAGGGAGAATGTGCAGCACCAGAGGTCAGGATTGAAGGTTACTGCAGCTATGCAGTAGCTCTACCAGATGTGCCATCAGGATGTTCTATACCTCATGGTGTTTCCCTGGCCAGGTTATTAGATCTTGTCCAGCACTGAAATCTAATTTTTGAATAAGTTTGAGAGCCTTGGTAACCTACATCCATAACTGTTTCTGTGGATATTTCATCAGAAGAGTACCTTCCTGCTGTTTTGCACTGGCTTAACCAACACCTTTACTTCTAACCATCAAAGCCCTTTTTCACAACATTCTGCAATTGCTGTAGAACAGCTGCAGCAGTCCTCTAGTCAAAACCACAGGCACAGCCAACTATCAAAAACACATCAGCAATCTGCAGAAGTTACACTTCTGGAGCAACAGAATCAACAACTTCAAATAAGTGGTCACAAAGTTTAGATAAAGCATTCACACCTCTGAGTGCCAGTGTCACTTCAGTTACTCAGAATTTCTCATGATTATAAATAATAGAAACATAGAAAATAGGTGCAGGAGTAGGCATTTCGGTCCTTTCAGCCAGCACCGCCATTCAATATGATCATGGCTGATCATCCAAAATCAGTACCCTGTTCTGGATATTTCCCCATATCCCTTGATTCTCTTAGCCCTAAGAGCTAAATCTCTCTCTCTCTCTCTCTCTCTCTCTCTCTCTCTCTCTCTCTCTCTCTCTCTCTCTCTCTCTCTCTCTCTCTCTCTTTTTTTTGTTTTTTTTTTGTTTTTTTTGTTTTTTTTTACTGGAACCCACACCTGATCACAATCCGTACACAGATACCTAATGGTGTTGACTGCCACTCTGTCAGCTAATTGTGACTAACACATTCAGTCAGTAGCAAGACCACAGCAAGTTGCTGCAACAGAAGAGCTGTTGAATACAGATTGTACTTTGCAATGATGTAAATATTGCATACCAATACCAATCAATATGTTCATCAAAGTTTGATTTAATATTACAAGTTAAGCTGGCATTACAACAGCATCAAACAATACACACTTAGAGACAAAAGGAACTGCAGATGCTAGAATCTTGGGCAAAAACATTTCAGGTCAGAACCCTCCCGTGCCCTTACAAAATTTATTAAGGCCTTAAGTGAGGGAATGCATTTGGCTCTTTCCATGGATTTTCAGATAGGTTGGGAAATTAAAAAAAAACTGGATGAGGGTCAAATCCAGAATTGAAAATCTCCACAAAATTAATGTAAAAGATAATGTATTTGATGATGAGGCTTTTGCAATCATCACTTTGGTTAACATCAACAGTTCCAACTTAATCCAGAGCAACAGTCTACAGATTAAAGCTATTTTGCAAAGTTAAAATAATCAACATCACATTTGTGTACAAATTCTGATAATTATTCTTTAACCTGTTTATATATAATCCTAAAACACTACTTTAATTTTAGAAAATTTGTTTTAATAAACCAAATCTAATCACAATGTTCTGGAAATTGTAGATCAAATAGCAGCTACTATAGCAACCGCAAACAAAAGATTAAATTTAATGCACTTTCCGTTGCTTCCATTTTACAATCTCAGACAAAATAAATCCACATCAGTATCTTTACTGTAAAACGATTCAGACAGTTTTCCTTAATTCAAGATGCACAATGTATGTGCTTAAAGAATATACATAATTTATATTTGTTAAATCCAAACTGTGGTTCAAAGCCTGGATTTTCCTTAGTAGGATTCAATGCCTAGTATTTTCCATTGCACTGAACACAATCCTAATCTCAGATGCTGTCTATGTGGACGAAAATGCTGGAGAAACTCAGCGGGTGAGGCAGCATCTATGGAGCGAAGGAAATAGGCAATGTTTCCTATTTCCTTCGCTCCATAGATGCTACCTCACCCGCTGAGTTTCTCCAGCATTTTTATCTACCTTTGATTTTCCAGCATTTGCAGTTCCTTCTTAAACATGCTGTCTATGTGGAGTTTGCATGTTCTTTGTGTATCCAGGTGGGTTTCTCCAGCTACTATTGTTTACTCAGCATTCCAAAAAAGTGTGGTTTCATCAGTTAATTGAACCTAGTGTGTAAGTTAGTGCTAGAATGTTTGTTTGTTTGTTTGTTTATACTATTCTTATAACAAATGTAAAGCACTTTGGCCAACGAGAGTTGTTTTTTAAATGTGCTATATAAATAAATGTGACTTGACTTGACTTGACTATAATGTGGGTGGGATTGTTGGATATGGGAGGAGAAAGAAGTGGGATGAGTGGATGTAAATGGGTGGTTGATGGTCAGCATGGATTTGGTGGGTTGAAGGGTCGGTTTCTGAGCTGCATGACTCTATGACTAAACAATTTGGAACCATTTGGCTGGTCTGGACAGCTGAGGCCATCTTGTAGCCAGGAGATGGGCACCTGTGCATATTGTGGGCCTGGAGCAGTGAATTTGGGTCACATTGGAAGTCACAGAAACACTGCTGTAAGGCATTACCAAGTGGCAAGGTTCCATCTAACTATTCCATCTGCCAAAGGTTTTAATGCTTAGCAATGATTTGATTATTTAAAAACTATAACAAATAAATAAAAACAGATTTCACAATTGTATTTTAAAAAGCAAAAACAAAATTTAAAAAAGCTTAAAACATTAAAGGAGTTCAATGACAGTTAGAATGTAACAACTTTTTCTTTCCATTTTATCAGTCACTCTCCAACTGAATGAGATCCATCATATTGTGTAACTTGGCCTAGATCTGAGGGCAGATTCCCTGGCAGAAGTCCTGGGGAATTTATGCCATGCCCTGCTCTACCATTGAATTATGCACTGCACTGAACTGTATTGAATGGAACTGAGCGTGCAGCCGAGAAATCAATAAAAGGATTTGGCCAGAGAGACTGTAATTTCAGTTGGAGTCCTAGAACCTGCACATTTACATTGCAGACATCCAAGAAATTCCCTGTTAAATCCTGGCCAAAATAGCTGAGTAATAGTTCATATTTAACTAACTTAGAGAAAACAACAATAATTCAAATAGTGTCGGGAAGGCTGTACTTATTTTGTTTTATATTCCACATGGTCACCAAAAACAAAGATTATAATGTATTGCATGGTCTTTAATTTAACAATTGTAGCTCTGCAAACTGCCACACTTTCACACCTCAAACTGCTCTCCAACTTATTTAGTTTTCTTTTACTGTCTTCCAGTATCATCTCTTCCACTTTGTTTCTTCAGGACTCAGCGTAAGCCACCAGTTACATATCTCAATGTGTTGTGTAAGCTTTCATTTAAAGCAGCCTGGCTTTTTGCTTACATCTTTTTCTACCTGATACAAAGTGGAAACTGTTTCCTTACTGGTGAAACGCTCATATCCATGTTCTCAAAGCTCTGTGGACAGCGAGGCTTGGAAATGTATGAAGGGTTCAGTTTTTGACCCTTGATAATGTCCTGAAGTTAAAATGGATGAGCTTAGTTTTAAAACTTTAATAATTTCTTAGCTAACATTAAATAATTGACTAAAAGATTAACGGCTGCAGGTGATGCAATACAGGCAAACTTTCCATTTTCTATCTTTGTCTCTGTGCAGCAGCCCTTGTTCACTGTGCGGTTAATGTCCCCTTTCTGAGAAATTAGTTTCATTTATAGAGGCAAGATTGACCCTCTAAGTGCAACATAGTGAAGCCAACAAAGGGAAACAAAGGAATGCAGAGATTGGTTGATTGTACTGTATAAATCATGTTAAGACATTCTGCAAACTCACCAAGCAGATGGGTTTTCACAGCATTTTCTTCTTTTTTTAGGCTTTGTTCCTTTATTGTTGGAGGGCTGTTTGAGGTGTGAAAGTGTGGCAGTTTGCAGAGCTACAACAGTTACATTAATACTTGTTACTTTCCCTCTCTCCCAGGTGTGGTCTTGGAACTGTTTTCCTTGTCTAGCAGTGCGTGCACTGGGGGGTCCGATGGGAGCAGGTTGTGGAAGGGTTGTGTTGGCTAATATTGCATATGGAGGTGTAGAGGGGAGGCAAGCCACTCTCCCACACCCCAACAATTCTGAAGCACCTTAAGGTCAACCATATGCACATACGTGCATGGCTATAATATGCAATGTTTGTTTTTCTAAAAGCAGTCGGAATACACAGCTTGCAATGGCCTGGATTTTTCACCTTCATTTCCATGCTTTCCTTCTAATATTTGAAGATGGTACAAAGTATATTGCAGAGGATGTACTGCACTTGTCAATGACACCAGATGAGGCTCTGACCTCTATACTTACAAATCTCACTATTTTCTGCTCCAATATGTATGCATTAAAATGCCACAATGTGCATTTTACATCAATTTACATCTTCCATATCAAAGACGTTTCCCCCTGAAAAGTTAAGAGAAAGAAGGGTACATTTCTCATATACTAGAGAATCTTTTTCTACTCCATTTAATTTGTATTGAAGGAACAAGCAACGCTTTTATTTTTTCAGCAAACTGAACCAGCTGACAGCTGTGCTATCTAAAAACAGCTTTGGCTTAAACAGAATCTTGACTCTCTCATTGATAGATTAAACTTCATGAAAACCTCAACCTTTAATTTTACACAGCTAGGACTTGAAACTATAGCTCACAGAACCGACCGTGGGACTCTAAATGTAACTAACAGATACTTTATAAAGATTTAGCTCTTTTTTCTCTCGACTCTAATTATAATTCAGTGAGCAAAATTTTTGATCTGTCCTCCAGCTCTCATAGATTTGTGTTCTTACATCCCTTACATTCTCTAACTCCACCACACTTTTAAAGGGTTACCATTTATTTAATTTTATTTCTCTGCAGACATCCTTCCAAAATTGATCACTGCTCACTTATTTGTGTAACATTTCATTTTCCATATGTCTCTTTACTTCACCAGGCCATCTCTAACTATAAGTTTATTACTATACTGCACCTTGTAAACTACAGTTTGGTATTATGTTTTAATTTTATTACCAATCCAGAATATTGATACATATTAAGATGTATAGTGATTCTAACACTAGGTCCTGATGGATCCTGTATTCTTCAATTTATTGTAGAAAAGCGACTGGCTATTGCTTAGGCAATTTTGCAACATGCACTTAATTCAGAAGGCTTTAATTCTACATCAATTCTTTTATTTGGTATTTTATTAATTTAAAAGTTTGCATGAGCAGTAAAACTCTAGTAATCCAATATATTTGGGAATTTGGTAGTGCTATACCTGGCAGATTTTTCAGATGGTTGCAGATTTTTCAGATGGTTCCTATGGAGGAACATGAGGGTTGCGTGGGAAAAGCAAGTCATCCCCAAAGCCTGGCGAAGAGCGGGGGGAGTGCTGATCCCAAAAGAAAATAATTTGTCCACCATCGAACAGTTTCGGCAAATAAACCTTCTTAACATAGAAGGCAAGATATTTTTCCGTGTGTTGGCGAAAAGACTCACAAAGTATCTGAAACAAAACTATTTCATTGATACGTCAATCCAAAAGGCTGGCATAGCAGGCTTCTCAGGATGCCTTGAACATACCAGCGTCATATGACATCAAATCCAGGCAGCTAAGAAAGAACAAAATAATCTGCATGTCGTGTTCTTTGATCTGGCCAATGCCTATGGATCAGTTCGTCATTCGCTACTGTGGACTGCTTTTGAATTCTTTCAGGTGCCTGCAACAATAACAAATCTGGTAAAAACAACTACTTCCAGGATCTGCAATTTTGTCTCACAACATCAGACTTTACCACAGCTTGGCAACCACTGGAAGTAGGCATCATGGCGGGGTGCACCATCTCCCCATTGACCTTCACTACGACAGTGGAGCTGTTTATCAGAGCATCAAAATGGGTTGTGGGAGGAAAAAGGTCGACAGTGTGGTCAGCGGTTACCACCTATACGAGCCTATATGGACGATATAACAACACTGACGACAACTGTCCCCTGCACCAAGAGACTTCTGGAAAAACTTCATCAAAACATCACATGGGGAAGGATGAAGATCAAACCCAGCAAGTGCAGAAGCATCTCCATTGTCAAAGGTCAAGTCAAGGATCAAAGGTTTCATATTGACGGAATACCTGTTCCAACTGTTTCAGAAATGCCAGTGAAGAGCTTGGGCCGATGGTATGATGCAAAGCTCAAGGACACCGAGCAGTTTGTACAACTAAAAAAGGATACCATCACGCATATAGCTTGCATCAACAAGTCCTTGCTACCAGGAAAACTCAAGCTGTGGTGCTTCCAGTTTGTCATACTACCAAGATTCATGTGACCTTTAACTGTGTATGAAATCCCCATCAACAAAGTGGAAAAGCTGGAAAGAATGATCAGCACATATGTGAAGCAGTGGCTTGGACTTCCACGATGCTTAAGTCCTGTCGGACTGTACGGGAGTGGCAAATTGGAATTACGCATTGCAGGTCTTGTGGAAGAGTTTAAATGCACTAAATCAAGGTTGGTCATGAACCTCACTGAATCTGAAGATACTGTTATTCGAACAGCGGCCCCCCACGTGGCAATGGGGAGCCGTTCAGAGTGCTAAGTCTGTGCTTCATTTCAGGAATGTGGTTGTCCAAGTCCAACAAGCGAGAGCCGGGCTCGGGCTCGTCCCAAAAGCTCCTCAATGGCACAAGGCAACATCAGTGCAGAAGAGACGGCTCATGGTGGAGGAGGTGAGAAGACAGGAGGAGGCAGAGCGACACACCATGGCCGTCTCAATGGCCAAGCAGGACTAACTGGGAGAGCTTGGAAAAGAGGAAACTCAGCTGGCGTCTCATCTGGCAGATGCCTCTGTACTCCACAATTTGAGATTTGTAATAGAAAAAAATCACATGTGCTTAAAGTGTACATTGTCAGATTTTAATAAAGGCCATTTCTATACATTTTGGTTTCACCATGTAGAAATTACAGCAGTGTTTATACATTGTCCTCCCATTTCGGTGTACCATGATGTTTGGGACACAGCAATGTCATGTAAATGAAAGTAGTCATGCTTAGTATTTTGGTGCATATCCTTTACATGCAATGACTGCTTGAAGTCTGTGATTCAAGGACATCACCAGTTGCTGGGTGTCTTCTCTGGTGATGCTCTGCCAGGCCTGTATTGCAGCCATCTTTAGCTCATGGGGCTAATCCCCTTCAGTTTTCTCTTCAGCATATAAAAGGCATGCTCAATTGGGTTCAGATCGGGTGATTGACTTGGCCACTCAAGAATTGACCATTTTTTAGCTTTGAAAAACTCCTTTGTTGCTTTAGCAGTATGTTTGGGATCATTGTCTTGCTGTAGAATGAACCACCGGCCAATGAATTTTGAGGCATTTGTTTGAACTTGAGCAGATAGGATGTATCTAAACACTTCAGAATTCATTATGCTACTACCATCAGTAGTTGTATCATCAATGAAGATAAGTGAACCAGTACTTTCAGCAGCCATACATGCCCAGGCCATAACACCTCCACCACCGTGTTTCACAGATCCAGTGGTATTCTTTGGATCTTGGGCAGTTTTCTCCTCCATACTTTGCTCTTGCCATCACTCTGATATAAGTTAATCTTCGTCTCATCTGTCCACAAGACCTTTTTCCAGAACTGTGGTTGCTTTTTAAAGTACTTCATGGCAAACTGTAACCTGGCCATCCTAAAGTTTTGCGGCTAACCAGTGGTTTGCATCTTGCAGTATAGCCTCTTTATCTCTGTTCATGAAGTCTTCTGCTGACAGTGGTCATTGACAAATCCACACTTGACTCCTGAAGAGTGTTTATGATCTGTCGGACTGGTGTTTGGGGATTTTTATTTATTATAGAGTGAATTCCTCTGTCATCAGCTGTGGAGGTCTTCCTTGGCCTGCCATTCCCATTGCAATTGGTAAGCTCACCAGTGCTCTCTTTCTTCTTAAAGATGCTCCAAACAGTTGATTTTGGTAAGTTTTTATTCTTGTTTCTCTCATAATGGCTTCCTTGACTTTCATTGGCACAACTTTGATCCTCATGTTGGTAAACAGCATTAAAATTTTCCAAAAGTTTTGAAAAGACTGGAGGAAGGACTAGGTGCTGAGAGCTCTCTAATACCTGCACCCGAGCAATTACAAATACCTGTGAAGCCATGTGTCCCAAACATTATGGTGCCCTGAAATGGGGGGACTATGTATAAACCAGGCACGTGCCGTGAGTAATTACTCAGATAGGCACTAGGCAGTCAGTCGACTTTTAAAAATCCTAAAAATCCGCGCATGCGCAGAAAATCGTAAAAAGCACGCATGCGCAAATCTGTCCTGCAGGCAGTCAGTCGACATCTTAAAAATCTTAAAAACCGCGCATGTGCAGGTTGGTCTCCTCTCCTGTGGCATGCGCAGCGCCTTGCGCGCAGTCCACGTTGCAAAGTAGAATTTCATCTGCCTTTATTGCCCGTTGTCAGTGAAGTGTTGAAGAAGCATCCACGGCACGTGAGTTGAACATATTTACGCGTATTACGGGTACTGCGGATGAAAGGCACGGGAAAATTATAATATTATTATATTAACCATTTAATAATAGATATTGAATTTAGTAAATGAATTGGAAATCTTTACTATTTATATTTAATAATTACCTTTTTATAATTGTATTCCGGGTAGGCAGTGCCTACCTTGCCTACCCTGATGGCACGTGCCTGGTATAAACACAGCTGTCATTTTTACATGGAGAAACCAAAATGTATTAAAAAAATATCCTTTAATAAAATCTGACAATGTGCACTTTAACCACATGTGATTTCTTTCTATTACAAATCTCAAATTGGAGTACAGAGGCAATAAATAAATGATGGGTCTTTGTCCCAAACATTATGGACGGCATTGTAGTACAGTACAGGAACAGGCCCTTGTACAAAACATGATGCCAAGATCAATTTTTAGCTGCCTGCACATAATTCATATTATTCCATTCCTACATATCCATATGCCTATCCAAAAGTCTATTAAATGCCACCATCACGTCTGCCTCCACTACCACCACCCTGAGCAGCCTCTTCTTCTTGCGTATGGGGTGCACAGCCTAAAGTTGTTCTGTTTCATCTTCTGTTTGTGCATGCCAGGTTGATTGCATTAGTCGAAACAGGGTGGACCACGTGAAGATTGTGATCTCCCACCCCACCCCGAGCAGCATGTTCCAGGCACTCAACCCGCTCTGAATAAAAAACTCGCCCGCGGGTCTACTTTAAACCTTGACCTCTCACCTTAAAGCTGTGCCCTCTAGCATTTGATATTTCCATCATGGGAGAAAGGTTCTGACTGTCTACCTTTGCCTCACATAATTTTATATACTTCAATCAGGTCTCCCTACAACAACTAAAAAGCATGATGACTTAAATCCCGTTAATTACCACCTCATCAGTCTATCATCAATCATCAGCAAAGTGATGGAAGGTGACAGCCACACTGCTATCAAGCTGCATTTACTCACCTATAACCTGCTCCCAATTTGACTATCACCAGGATTGCTCAGCTCCAGATCTAGCATGGCCTGGTCGAAAACAGAAGGAATTACAGAGATCAGCATGAGTATTCTTGACATTAAGGCAACATTTGTTTAGGGCATGAAGGAGCCCTGGTAAATGTGAACCCCAGGGAATCAAGGGGGGAAAAATCACTAGTGATATCAAAGAAGTTATGTCCCCGACTTATCAAACCTTGCAGAAAGGAGGGAGATTGTACAAGGCTTAGATGATTGCAACCTTCCTGTTTCAACGAATGCAATCAACCTTGCGTGCACAATCAAATAAGATCAAATAGAACAAGTTGTCCTACAACTTTAGGCTGTGCATGCCATACGCAAGAAGAAGAAGAAGAAGTTGAATAAGGTTTGTGCTTCATTGTGTGTCAATGAACGTTCTTGTATATCACTGGAGCAACCAGGCCAAAATTCAGGCATCAGTGTGTCAGGCCAAGACTGAAAGTAGCACTTGCCAACAATGTCCAACTATTCCAGTAACATGTTGTCGTGCTCCCATTGGCGAGAATTTGAATTACCTAACCAATCCACTGTATGTTCAAGACTAGGGGAAAGCCTTACAAACTTCACAACCTGGGAGAACCTTCATCCTCAAAATCTGTGTTCTGGAAGGCTGGCATCAGGAGCCAAATATAATGTGCTGGGGATATTCAGCGGGATCTGTGGGAGAGAGAGACAGAATTAACATATTTGACTGGCATCTTTTCATTCTTTTCATGAACAGCTCCAGAATGCCGTGCTTTTATTTCAGATTTATAAAAGGAGCAGTTTAAAAATATCTATCTATCTATCTATCTATCTATCTACCTATATTGAAAACTCTGTGTCTGTCTGTCTGTCTGTCTGTCTGTCTGTCTGTCTGTCTGTCTGTCTTTCTTTCTTTCTTTCTTTCTTTCTTTCTTTCTTTCTTTCTCTCGCCAACCTTTGATTCGTCGCTACGCCAACACCACACCCAGAAACGCCGAGATTTTTTCCATTTCGGTAGTGATTTCACTTTTCATTCAAGTAGCCACTCCTGATTAAATTTCGTCGTGTTTATGTACACATTTTAATAAATCGTTTTCCCCCCCAAATTTTTTCAAAATGTAAAAAAAACCACCTCTCACCCCATCCCTTCCCCTACCCATCTGTCCCTCTCCACCACTCCCCCTACCCCTCTCCCCCTTCCTCCCCACTCTTCCACTTCTCTCCACCCTTCCCCCACCCCTCTCCCTCCCCACCTCTCTCCCTCCCCCACCCTCTCTCTCCCCTCCCTCCCTCTCTCCCCCAACCCCTTCCCCTACCCCTCTCTCCCTCTTCCACCACCCCCCTACCCCTCTCCCCTCCCTCTCTCTCACTTCCACCACTCCCCCTCCACCGCCTGTGTGTTTGGGGGTGGTTAGTGTGAGTGTGACGCCGCATCTCCCCCCCCCCCCGCAAATGCACGTTGGGGAGACAGACCCAACGGGTCTGCACTTGGTCTAGAATATATATATATTTGGCATCAGTTTAGAGCACATGTTAAGTTAAATGCTCTGTGGAGATGTTCTTTTATCAACTTGTTGTTTAGATTTTTGTTCTCTTTTTTGTTGGTATTAGGAAACTCAATTCCAACGCAAATTGGAAGACATAAACCGTTCACACAAGAAAGTGAACTACAGCGCCACCCAGTGCAAGCTGTTCATTTTTGGTCTTATTTTCCAGCCAGAGTTCTATGTATAATTGAAACATCTTCGACAACTTGAAAGTAAGAGGCATAGTTGGACACCGCCCATGCAGCAATCTGTTTGGAATGTATAACTGATGCTGCCATTAATTGGCAATCAGTTCATTGATGAAGTTCTTTAAATTGCTCGGCTAACCGCTCAGCTCACTTGTTTTTGTTTTACAAGGTTTAGTTTAGAGATACAGCCCGGAAACAGGCCCTTGGGCCTCTCGAGTCCATGCCGACCAGCAATCCCTGCACAATATCCAGCACACACTAGAGACAATTTACAATTTTCTCAATTCAACTAGGAAGATACAGGACCTTTTCATTTCAAAGAGGAAGAAAGATTCTGAAGGGAGAATGAGGCGACTGTGGCTGACAAGGGAAGTCAAAGACAGCATAAAGCTAAAAAAAGTGAAGGCAGATAACATTGCAAAGATTAGTGGGAAGCTAGAGGATTGGGTACCTTTTCAAAAACAACAGCAGGTAACTAAAAATACAATAAGGGGAGAAAAGTTGAAATATAAAAGTAAGCTATCCAGTAATATAAAAGAGAACAGTAAAAGTTTATGCAGATCTATGAGGTGTAACAAAGAGGCAAGAGTGGATATTGGACCTCTGGAAAATTATGCTGGAGAAGTGATAATGAGGAATAAAGAAATGGCAGATGAATTGAATACGTTTTTTTTGCATCAGTCTTCACGGTGGAAGACACCAGCAGCATGCTGGAAATTCAAGAGAGTCAGGGGTGGAAGTTAGTGGAATGGCTATAATTAAGGAGAAGGTGCTTGGGAAGCTGAAAGGTCTGAAGATTATTAAGTCACCTGGACTGCACCTAAGGGTTCTGAACAAGGTGGCTTTAAAAATTGTGGAGGCATTAGTAGTGATCATTCAAGCATCACTCTAGTCAGGAGTGGTTCCAGAAGCTAACCTTAAGAAATCGCTCCCTAACTTCCACCAACATGTCTCCTGCAGCACCAGAGGACAAAACTCCCTCGACCACTGATACACGACCATCAAGGATGCCTATCGCTCTATCTCTCGCCCTCACTTTGGTAAATCTGACCATACCGCGGTGCTGCTTCTTCCTGCCTACAGGCAGCAATTGAAGAGCGCACCCCCCTGAGGTGAGGACTGTTCAGAGCTGGTCGGGGGGTGGGGGGGGGGGGGGGCGGGCTGAGGAACAACTCCAGGACTATTTGGAGTCTGTAGACTGGGCAATGTTCAGGGACTCGGCAACGGAACTGGACGAATACGCCACAGTCGTTACAGACTTCATAAAAAAATGTGGGGAGGACCGCATCCCAACAAAAACCTTCCGAGTGTTCCCCAATCAGAAGCCTTGGATGAACTATGAGATCCGCACTCTTCTGAAGACCATGTCATTCATGTCCGAAGATACAGAGGTCTACAAGTAGTCCAGATACGACCTTGGTAAGGCCATCAAAAAGGCCAAAAGGGACTTTTGCTCCAAGCTGGAGGATGAGATGGATGTTCGGCAACAGTGGCGGGGCTTGAATGCCATCATTTCCTACAAGGCAAAATCAGGAGGCAGCTCAAATGTCAGCAAAGCATCACTCCCTGACGAGCTCAATGCGTTTTACGCACGCTTTGATAGGCAGAATACTGATGTGCCTTTCCGAGCCCCCATTCGCCGTGATGCTATTTCGGTCACAGTCACAGAGGTCGATGTCAGAAAATCCTTCAGAGGGGTGAATCCTCGGAAAGCGCCTGGACCTGATGGTATACCTAGTAATGTTACAAAATTTTGAGATTTTATAAATAAAGTCTGTAATTTATCCCATCAGATAAAGCATAAAAAGACGTTTAATTTGACATATCTTCAGTATTAAAAAAGCTATGGCCATTTTCATACTCGGAAATTAGCATCTTGTTCCCTATTGCTTTTCCATTGACTTAACACAAATGCTGTGATCGAGGACAGTCAAAAGCCCATAACTTTCTTAAAAATTAAGAGAACTGAAAGACATTTTCAGTTATTATAGATTGAAGCATTCTGAAACAAATATGAAACAATCTTACTTAGATAACATGAAATTAAAGCATATAATTAGTTAGTTATCTAATTGTAGCTAATTACAAAATTCAATTACTAGATCTAAACATCTATCAATTTCTTAAGAATAGATTAACATTTTTAAATAGCCTAAGTGTCCAAATAACATTCACACAAGAATTCACAATATAACATAATTTTTATATCTCATTGTCATGGATTTATAGGCCAAATGGAAGGAATTTAATGTTTAATACCTGTAAATTAATGGCCATTTAAATCATCTTGCGAGTGGGTTTTTCTGGAACGCGATCATTTGGAACGTTGCGGTTGCGGTGAATTTAAACCCGTATCGGCATGAAAAATACTGCCGGTTCGTATGGGGAAAAAAATCACCGTTTCGCAACTTAAAATGTGAATTAAAGGCATCTTAAGGAGCACTTTTTTACATAAAATAAACGGCTTTTGTTTACCTGTCCCGTGCATGAAATCCGTCCCCGTTGTCGGCGTTGACGGCTTTAGAAGCTGATTTTAAAAGAACTCCAGCGCTGAAAATGTCAGGCGATTAAAAAAAAAAAATACACAGAACGCCCGTCGGAACGATTCTTCAGCAAAAGCTTGCACTCCAACTAAATATAATCCAGGACAAGGTAGGAGAAACCCGCGTTTTAACCCCGTCCCCCCCTCAAAGGCACCAAATCGCGCACACGGCCAGTGGCAGAATTGCAGGGCCGCTGAAGGTAAGTATTGTAACATAACTAGTATACCCGGTCGTGTTCTGAAAACCTGTGTGGACCAACTGGCTGAAGTTTTTACGGACATTTTCAACCTCTCACTTCTGAGGTCTAAGGTTCCCACCTGCTTTAAAAGGGCATCAATAATACCTGTGCCCAAGAAGAGCAAGATGATGTGCCTCAATGACTATCAACAAGGGCATCAATAATACCTGTGCCCAAGAAGAGCAAGATGATGTGCCTCAATGACTATCAACCAGTGGCACTAACGTCTGTGGTGATGAAGTGCTTTGAGAGGCTGATCATGGCACAAATCAACTCATACCTCGACAAAAACCTGGACCCACTGCAGTTCGCTTACCGCCACAACAGATCAACGGTGGATGCGATCTCGCTGGCTCTCCACTACGCTCTGGACCACTTGGACAACAAAAACTCATATGTCAGACTGTTATTCATTGACTACAGCTCGGCATATCATCCCCTCCAAACTAGTTACCAAGCTCTCAGAACTGAGTTTCTGCGCATCCCTCTAATTGGATCCTCGACTTCCTCATTCACAGACCACAGTCTGTTCGTATTGGTGGAAATGTGTCAGCCCCGATAACAATCAGCACGGGAGCACCTCAAGGCTGCGTGCTCAGCCCCCTGCTGTACTCACTCTATACTCATGACTGTGTAGCAGGTCATAGTGCAAACTCCATCATCAAGTTTGCCGACGACACCACTGTTGTGGGACGTATCACTGATGGAGACGAGTCAGAGTATAGAAGTGAGATCGACCGACTGACGAAATGGTGCCACCACAATAATCTAGCTCTCAACACCAGCAAAAACCAAGGAACTGATTGTGGACTTTGGAAGGGATAGGATGGGGACCCACATTCCTGTTTATATCAATGGGTCGATGGTGGAAAGGGTCAAGAGCTTCAAATTCCTGGGTGTGCATATTTCCAAAGATCTCTCCTGGTCCCAGGACACTGATGCAATTATAAAGTAAGCACATCAACGCCTCTACTTCCTGAGAAGATTACAGAGAGTCGGTATGTCGAGGAGGACTCTCCCGAACTTCTACAGGTGCACAGTAGAGAGCATGCTGACCGGTTGAATCGTGGCTTGGTTCGGCAACTTGTGCACCCAGGAGCAGAAAAGACTGCAAAAAGTTGTAAACACTGCCCAGTCCATCATCGGCTGTGACCTCCCTACCATCGAGGGGATCTACCGCAGTCATTGCCTCAAAAAGGCTGGCAACATCATCAAGGACCCACACCATCCTGGCCACACACTCATCTCTCCGCTGCCTTCAGGTAGAAGGTACAGGAGCCTGAAATCTGCAACATTCAGGTCCAGGAACAGCTACTTCCCCACAGCCATCAGACTATTAAACTCAACTCAAACAAAAATCTGAACTTTGATAGCCTATTGCACTTTATATGCTTATTTATGTATGTATATATATATTCAATGGTATATGGACACACTGATCTGTTCTGTATTTTTTTATGCCTACAATATTCTGTTGTGCTGAAGCAAAGCAAGAATTTCATTGTCCTATCTGGGACACATGACAATAAACTCTCTTGAATCTTGAATCTTGAATCTTGAATGATTGGAAAATTGTGAATATTACTCCACTGTCCAAGAAGTGAACAAAGAAGAAGAGTGGAAACTATAGTCCGGTTTGCCTGACTTCAGTGTATGGTAAGATTTTGGAGTCCAATATAAAGGATAAGGTATCTGAGTACTTAGAAGCGCACAATAAAATAGGACAAAGTGAGCATGGGTTTGTGAAAGGGACATCTTGCCTGACGAACCTTTTGGAATTCTTTTAGTAAGTAAATAGCAGGATAGACAAAGGAGAGTCAGTGGATGTTGTTAACCTGGATTTTCGGATGGCCTTTGATAAGGTGCCACACGTGAGGCTGTTAAAGAAGATGGGATAACCATGGTATCAGAGGGAAGATACTAGCATGGATAGCAGGTTGGCTGAATGGTGGAAGGCAAAGAGTGGCAATAAAGGGGGATTTTTCTGGTTGGCTGCCAGTGACTAGCAGCGTTCCATCGAGGTCGGTGCTGGGGCCGTTACTCTTCATGTTGTATATGAATGATTTGGATTAACGAATTGAAGGCTTTGTGGCCAAGTTTGCAGATGATACGAAGATAGATGGAGGGGCATATAGTGTAGAGAAAGCAGGAACTCTGTAAAAGGACTTGAACAAATTACGAATTAACGCCTTTCTTATTGCTTGGAAGTGGATCTGAAATGGTCTGTTCATGTTCTGTTCCTTGCAATTGATTTAACATGTTGGACCAAAGTTTACTACTTTGATTTGATTTGATTCAACTTTATTGTCATTGTCTTCAAGTAAGAGACAACGAAATGCTATTTCCCATACAGTCATATGAATAAAAAAACAAAAACACAGAACACGATAGTCCACAACACAAACATCCCCACAGCGGCACCAAAGTTCCCCACCGTGAGGGAAGGCACCGAAGTCCAGTCAATCTGCTCGCTGATGTTCCCCGATGTTCACCCGTGGTCGTGGTCTCCCGAGCCCCCCGCCATCGCTGCTACGGGTGGCCCGATGTTCAGGCCTTCTCGCCCGGAACGATGGAACCCAACGTCGAATGGAAGAACATCCTCAGCGGCCTGGACCTCTGAATCGGCCACCTCCCAACGGAGTCCGCGGCTCCCGAAGTGCACAGGCCGAGCTGGACGGAGATTCAACGCTGGTGGCAAAGGGTCCCATAACTCCGCGATGTTGGTCAGCGCCGCCCGCGCTGGGAGCTCCGCAAAGCACAGCTCCGCGATGTCGATGCAGCAGGCCCAACACTCCGGAGCCTCAAACGGCGATCCCAGATGAGGCATCGCCCGCTCCGTGATGTATCCAGCGCTGCGCCGCCGCTGCTGAAGCTCTAGTCCGGTCCCCGGCAGGAAAGGCCGCACCAATCTAGGTGGTAGGCCGCGAGGAGGGGGGCGAGGGCGCAACTCGGATAATAGTCGCTTCCTCGCCAGGAGGTGACTGAAAGATGGGTTCCCCTTACCCTACCCACCTCCCCCGCATAAAATACTAAAAATAAAACTCCAAAAACATACTTTAAACTAAAAATAAAAAAGATAAAAAGACAAACAGACTGTAGGCGGAGGCAGCCATCAACAGCGCCACTGGATGTCAGGTTCCAGAAAAATAGGGTAGTGATAGTATATAAACAAAATTCTTTGATCTCGTACCTTAGATGTGAATAATATCAATACCTTAAAGGACTTCAGTTGTCCGTTTCGTTTACATTCCTTTTCTCTTATATTTATTTGTATTTCAATATTTTTTCAGTTAATTTATCTCCATGCATTATGGTATTTATGATATTTGTCAAGCAATGGAAGTCCTTCCCACTCTACACCTCTAGTGACATCTTCTGATCCTAAAATTGAATGCCATTTTTCTGCACAGTGCAGATGATTGGCTGCAGAAAGGTAAACCCAGTGAGTTTTCTCACTGTTTTTTCAATGCAATACAACACATACCTACAAGATGAGGTTAGGGCAAGGATAGGTACGAGCGATTGGGATGTTGTAGCCATGACTGAAACCTGGTTAAGGAGGATGTCAAGGCTGTGATCAGAGGGCACATTACGGACGGTTGAGGTGATATGGGTGGAGATGAGGAACAAGAAAGGGATGATCACCTTGTTGCGGGTGTACTACAGACCCCCGAATAGTCAACGGGAATTAGAAGAATAAATATGCCAGGAGATTGTAGACAGCTGCAGGTCAAATAGGGTTGTTGTAGAAGGGGATTTTAACTTTCCCAATATAGACTGGGAAAATCATAGTGTGAAGGGTTTAAATGGCGTGCAATTCTGCAAGAATGTTCAGGAGAGTTTTCTTAAGCAGTATGTAATGGCCCCATACGTGAGAGGGCATCACTGGGTCTAGTGTTGGGAAGTTGGGAAGGCAAGTTAATGAAGTGTTTGTGGAGGAGCCATTTGGGATCAGTGACCACAGTTCGATTAGGTTAAAGATAGTTATGGATAGGGTCCATGGAGCGGGTCCATGTGTTAAAATGCTCAACTGGGATAAGGCCAGCTTTGAGGTTGACTGGAGCTGGTTATTTGAGGGGAAAGGAACATGTTTTTCAAAAATGTGTTTTAAAAGTGTGATGACGAAAGCTCAGGATATATACGTCCCCGTTAGAGTGAAGGGCAAAGCAGGCAAAGGTAAGGAAGCTTGGCTGATGATGGTAATTGAGGTGTTGGTCAAAAACATGAAGGATGCATGGGACAGGTATTGGCAGCTGGGATCAAGTGCATTCCTGGAGGAGTTCCGGTAACTAAGGAGTAAATTGAAAAAGGATATCAGAAGGGCAAAGAGGGGTCAGGAGATAGCTCTGGCGGGTAGCATTAAGGACAATCCCAAAAGATTTTATAAATACGTAGGGGGGAAAAGGGTAACTAGAAAGAGAGTGGGACCTCTCAGGAATCAAAGCGGTCACCACTGTGTGGAGCCACAGGAGATCGGCAAGGTCCTCAATGAATATTTCTCCTCTGTATTTACCGAGGAGAAAGACAATAGGACAGAGGAACTTTGGGCAGTCAATGGAAGTGTCTTGAGAGCAGTCAGTGTTACCATCAGTGGGGGGGGGGGGGGGTACGCAGGTGACGGCGTTCCCCTACTTTTCAGTTTCCAGTTTCCATCCTGTGCATGAATTCGTAGCTTTATCCTGCGCTACTTAATCCAAGGGCGAGCGAACGCGCGGACAGATGGACGAAAGCAACAATCATAGAGCGGAATAGATGACATTTCGGGTCGAGACCTTCAGACTGAGTCAGGGGAAAGAGGTGGAAGAGATATAGATGGTACTAAGGACAAATGAATGGAAGATATGCCTATACCTCCCGTTTCCCTTTCCCTTGACTGTCAGTCTGAAGAAGGATCTCGACCTGAAATGTCACCTATTCGGCTCTACGATCGTTGCTTTCGTCCGTCTGTCAGCGCGTTCGCTCGCTCTTGGTGCCGGCGTTTCTCACCTCAGACTCCGCCAAACAAACACTCACACACACACACACACACACACAGCATGTCCGGCAGATCGGTGCGGGCCGAGACCAGGAGCAGGGCGAAGGATGACATCAAACGGGTCATGGCAGCTATCCAAAAAGTACGGAAATGGTAAGGGGGAATTAATAAAAAACACCCGAAGGAAATAGATGTTTAACAAAAAAAAGAGGGCCGGCGATCGCTCCATGTCCATGTCGGAGGGAAGGGGGGTAGGGGCAGGGCCGGCCTTAAGTCGATTGGACAAATTGCTCCGAATTGGGCCCCGCGCCAGAGTAATCTACTCTCGGCTCAGGTAGATCTACCCCGGGTGGCGGGGGGATCGAGGGGTGGAGAGAGAGTAGAGGGGTGGAGGGGGAAGAAAGGGATAGACGGGGAGGGGTTGTGAGGGGGAATGGAGAAGAGGGAGGTGGGTCGTTCCCTCACGGTCCCAGTGCAGCACTCCCGCCCCTCCAGGCGCCGTGCGACACGCACACAGCCCCGGCTCCACCCCTCTCTCTCCCCGGGGAGACGCGGTGAACAATACAGGGAGGGCCAGGCGGGGGGTTAGAGCCTCAAGAGCAACGTTTACAAACATTGGCCTCAGCTCACACCCGTCCGCCCTGACCCCGGCATCCGCTCCCGCCGCTGGCCCTCTCCCTCCCTTCTTCCCTTCCCCTCCCTTCCTTCCCTTCTTCCCACCCTCCCTTCTCTCCTTTCCTCCCTCCTTCCTCTCTCTCCTTTCCCTTCTCTCCTTCCCTCCCTCCCTTCTTTCTCTCCTTCCTCTCTCTTTCCCTTCTCTCCTTCTCTCCCTTCTTTCTCTCCTTCACTCCCTCCCTTCTTTCTCTATTTCCCTCACTCTCTTCTCTCCTTCCTCCCTTCTCTTCCTCCCTCCTCTCCTTCCCTCCCACACACACATAATGCACAGACAACTAACACACACACACACACAACTAAGTTAGGATGAGGTAGAAGCCCAAAGGGTAGGATGGGGCTGAAGCCCAAAATTTAATGCCTGGACTGGTTTTTCGCCAATAGTTATTGGTTTTTCAGGATCTAGTTAAGTAATTTTTTTTTTCATTTCACAGTCACTAAAACAAGTGGTATTGTAACTATGTACTTTTCAGAGGTGATCTACACATTTTGTTTGTTACTTATAGGCTTACATGTATGCAATTTTATATTAAAATATAGCTTAGATCTGTTTTGGTCCATTAACTCGCAGGCACTTTTCAGCGCACATTTTGGTTACTTTCCATTCTACCATAGAGATATAAAGTCTATAATAGACTTTATTTGTATTTTTATGATTCTACAGACCTTGGCTTGGAACCTGGGGCTCACCAAAATTGTTCCCAATTGGGCCCAGCACCTCCTAAAGCCGGCCCTGGGGAGTGGCTTGAGTGGGTGCAGGGTTTTCTGGAGCTCCTTGTAAATGGCAATATTTTATATGTTCAAAGTTAAAAAGGAGGACTCGGCAGGAATATCAAACTGAGAAAAAAAAGATGATTTGTGCATGAAGAAGCCATGACCAAAGCAAAGATACTAGAGCGGAGACGGAAGCCGGTTACGGAAATGGTGCTGAAGATTACCCATGACCCTACTACGGCTTTCTCGTTGAGTGGACTATCTTGCACCGCCATAGGATCTTTGGTTTCCAGTCTCCATGAGATGGAGAGTGTGGAGGAAAGTGGCGCTGTAAGGGCAGTCCACGTCTTTCACCAGCTCATTGGAACTTTCCCAATTCCATAATGACTGTCTAAGAACTTGGCCCTCATCAGACCTGGCGTCTCTCCGCCGTAAACGAAGTTCACCTCCTGGACGCTCAACTCGAAGACCACCCGCTCCTTCCTGAAGCGGATATCAAACAGCTGTAAACCGCTGGCGGGACTGTGGCGGAACGTGAACACCCAGTCAAAGTAGCAAACATGGTTGTTTACAACGTGGTATCTTGGTCCACGTGGCTCGAACTGGAGGGGGCCGTAGGTTTGAAACTTCTGGCGAGGTCTCAGCGAGGTGTAGTTGGGATCCGAATCCGTCCTTTGGATCTCTCTCGCTCTCTCACTCCCTCTCTTTCACCCTCTCGCCTTGGCATTCCCGGAATCATTTGGCGTTTTGCGGGGACGGCTGCATCTGCGGTTCCTTCCTGTTGGGGGGTGGGGGGGAAACCTGGCCTGTGGCGGCTCCTGGTCCGTTCCCTCTGCGGGTGCCGCCTGAGTTCCTCCAGCACTCTGTGTTTTTTGTTTGGCTCTGGAGTTGAAGGTGGACACGGGGGGGGGGGGGGGGGGGGGGCTCAGCAGGTCGGGCGGTGGCTCTGGGGAGTGGGTGGTGTTTCGGGTCGAGACCCTTCTGCAGACAATCACAAGTACTCTCACCGACGAGAGTTCAGTTCAGTCTGAAGAAGGGTCTTCTCTCCAGAGTCGCTGCCTGTCCAGCTGAGTTACTCCAGCTTTATGTCTAACTTTAATTTCAAGAATTAAATAAAAAATACAGAGTGCTGGAGGAACTCAGCGGGCTAGGCGGCATCTGTGGAGGGAATGGATTAGGAGTTGTTTCGGGCCTGGATTCTTCTTCAATAGGAAGGAACTACAGATCAAAGATACTAGAGCGGATACTCGTATCTTTGCTGCAGATCAGGCATGATATTCTTCCGATTGAACTCGTAATTCCGATTTTATTGTTTTCCTATTTTCAATTTTTGGTGCCCGATTATTTGGCGGCCAATCACCCACTGTCTCTAAGGGCATTGTGTCCAATCACATAATGCGCTGGTCACTCGGCAGCCAATCAGACACAGTCTCCTAGGGGCCTTTTGATCAATCACCGACCTGCTTCCCTCACAGAAGCAGACGATGGCTGCAGCCAACACAGAGAGAGAGAGAGAGAGAGAGAGAGAGAGAGAGAGAGAGAGAGAGAGAGTGAGAGATGCAAGAAAGCAGCTATGACATATAATCAGAATCACACTTTATTCGCCAAGTATGTTTTGCAACGTACGAGGAATCCCCCACATTCCTCACTGTGATGGAAGGCGAAAAAAAGTTCAAGTCCCTTCCCTTAGTTCTTCCTCGATCGTGGGCCTCGAGCCCCCATTGACGGGACGATCTTGACTCCCATAGCCGGCGGCTTTTCAGGCCCTCAGCGTCGAAGCGATCCGCTCACGCATCGGGGGGATGTCAGCTCCCCCACGCTGGACGATCGAACCTCGCGTCATGGCTGGTTGAACCTTCTGCGACGTTGGAACTCCCGACTAGCATCTCCAGAAGACTGCGAGCTCTTGATGTTTAAAGTCCGCGGTGGTCGTGGTGGGTGCGATCCCAGGCAAGGGATCAGCTCCAATGTTAAGTCCGCGCCCCGCGGTGGGGCTCACGACAGTCCGAGGAGGCCTCCAGCTGCAGCAATGGAAGGCTGCAGAGCGCCCAGAGAATGTGATCCAAATGTGATCTGAAAATTAATCACATCTCCGGGATGGTAAGAACATGAAAAAAAGTTTTTCCCTCTGCCCTCCCCCACATAAAACAAACCGAAGAACATTCAAACAAACTTTTAACACACTAAAAAATAACAAAAAGAATGGAAAAACGAACAGACTGCCGGCAGGGCAGCCATCTCCCCAGCGCCCCTGGTGGACTATAATACACAATAAACTATATTATAAATACACAATAAACAAGTTATGCATTCTTGTACTCTTACATGGGTATGACCGCACAGTAAAAAATCCCCCCCCCCCCCACTTCCTTCCCAACCTCAGCCTCACAGACCTTAGAGTACACCTGGTTCCTAAAACACATTTCCATCACTGGTTACCATCGAAGAAGTACTGAAGGTACTGTCGTGCATGAAGGTAGACAAATCACCAGGGCCTGATCAGATATATCTGAGGACATTGCGGGAAACTAGAGACAAAATTGCGGGAGCTCTGGTTAAAATTTACGAGTCGTCCTTAAATACAGGAGAGGTGCCGGAAGACTGGAGGGTGGCAAGTGTTCTGCTTCTTTTCAAGAAGGGCGGCAGGGAAAATGCTGGAAACTATAAGCCGGTGAGCTTAACATCTGTAGTTGGAAAGTTATTAGAGATTATTCTGAGGAATAGGTTATACAGGAATTTGAATGGGCATGGTTTTGTACGTGGGAGGTCGTGTCGCACAGATTTTTTTGAAGAAGTGACCAAAAAGGTCGATGAGGGCAGATCTGTAGATGTTGTGTACATGGATTTCAGTAAGGCATTCGACAAGTTTCCGCATGGTCTGGAAGGTTAGATCGCATGGGATCCAAGGAGACATAGCTGAATGGATAGCAAATTGGCTCCATGGAATGAAGCAGAGGGTGATGGTGGTAGGTTGCTTCTTGGACTGGAGGCCTGTGACTTGTGGTGTGCCGCAGGGATTGGTGCTGGTCCCGTTACTGTTTGTCATCTACATCAATGATTTGGATGATACAGGGCAAGATTAGCAAGTTTGCTGATGATGCAAAAGTGAGTGGTTTTGCAGATAATGAAGATGGGTGTGAAAGATTGCAGCAGGATCTGGACCGATTGGCCAGGTGGGCGGTGGAATGGTTAATGGAATTTAACACAGAGAAGTGTGAGGTGTTGCATTTTGGGACGTCAAACAAGGGCAGGACCAACACAGTAAATGGCAGGCCTCTGGGTAGTGTTGTAGAGCAGAGGGATCTAGGAGTACAAGTGCATGGTTCGTTGAAGGTTGAGTCGCAGTAGATAAGGTGGTCAAAAAGGCTTTGGCACTTTGGCCTTCATCAGTCAGAGTATTGAGTATAGAAGTTGGGAGGTCATGTTGCAGTTGCATAAGATGTTGGTGAGACCGCATTTAGAATATTGTCTTCAGTTCTGGGCACCATGTTATAGGAAACATATTATCAAGCTTGAAATGGTCCAGAAAAGATTTATGAGGAAGTTGCCAGGACTAGAGGGTGTGAGCTATAAGGAGAGGTTGAGTAGGCTAGGTCTCTATTCCATGGAGTGCAGGAGGATGAGTAGTAATATTATAGAGGTGTACAAAAACATGAGAGGGGTAGATGCACGGAGTTTCTTGCCCAGAGTAAGGGAATCGAGAACCAGAGGACATAGGTTCAAGGTGAAGGGGAAAAGATTTAATAGGAATCCGAGGGGTAACTTTTTCACACAAAGGGTGGTGGGTGTATGGAACAAACTGGCAGAGGAGGTAGTTGAGGCTGGGACTATCACATTGTTTAAGAAACAGTGAGACGTGGATAGGACAGGTTTGGAGCAATATTGTCCTAGCGCAGGCAAGTGCGACTAGTGTAGCTGGGACATTGTTGGCCGGTGTGGGCAAGTTGGGCCGAAGGGCCTGTTTCCACACTGCATCACTCTATGACTCAATCACATGCAATTTCTCCTCACCACTGAATCCAATTTAACGTGGGATGGCACTCTGCCTCCAGTTTAGTCACCTCACCACCGTTAATTGGTTTTCTTTGCCATCTGTGATATTCTGAATATTATGCGGCCAACCAAGTAATCCCTGCTCGGAACATTACAATTTATTTAGGTTTAAGAAACAGGAAACATTCCCATGTATTGAAAATCAACAATCAGCCCACATCTCATTCGCCATCTCCCCAACTCCCACCAAATATAGCAGGCAAGCCTATTTCCGAAATTAACACATGTTGTATGTTTTCATCTGATGGCTACGATGCGTCACTCTAAGCCTGGGCTGCCATTTGTCTACCTCCTCTTTGCCCTCCTGATTTTCTTCTTAAAGATGCTCCTCAGTTCCCAAAACTCCTCCAGGGATACACTTGATCCCGGCTGTCGATATCTTTCCCATGCCTCTTTTTTTTCCTGGCCAGAGCCTCAATCTATCTCAACATCCACAGTTCCTCAATCCCACCTGCCCACCCATTCACTCTAACAGGAACATGCATCCCCTGAACTCTCGTTGAAAGAAGTGAGTAAGAGAATGCATCTTAATTTTTAAAGTAATATTACAGTCAATGCATTTGCAATCTTAACAAAATATTTGATGAAAACCTTTGAAATATTTTATGGCAAAGTATCGCAGAAAGCCCAGCTTAAATCACGACATGCTCTGGTGTGTCACATTTATTGCATCCAGTGGATTTTTGAGAATATCATCTAATATTTGGTCAATACAAAAAATAAAGAAAGAATAACAATGATTACCTAACATCCCGAGATGAGAGTGAAAGCAATTGATTCTAGTACTATTCTGATGGAAAGGAAGATACCTAATGTTACATAGGAGTGGTGACGAAAAGCGGGTACCATCTACCAGTTCACCTGACAACGGTGGGAAAGGAAATACTAGAATCCTATTACCGAAATGACAACATGGCAGATGATAAATTATAAGATTGGGCAAACCAGCACAGATTTGCGAAAGCCACGTTATGTATAGATATTAGTTAGAGAGTAGATATATGAAGCTGCAAATACTGGTTTACAAAAAACAAAACAAAGTGCTGGTGTAACTCAATGGGTCAGGCTGCATCTTTGGAGAACATGCAGAGGTGATGTTTTGGGGCGGGACCCATCTTCAGGCTGATTGTGGTGTTGGGGGGGGGGGGGGGACAGAATAGAGGAGGGGCAGGACAAAGGCTGGCAAGTACTAGGCGGTTTCAGATCAAAGGGGATTTTGATGGGTAGGTAATTGGATAATAGCCGGAGTTGAAAAGACAGAAGGTGTGAGATAAAAGGATTGAAGAGTTGCGGATTGCAATGGATGAAATGTAAGTGGAAAGTGGGGGCAGGGAGAAATAGGTGTGAGTTTAGGTGGGGCACAGGGAGTGAGGGGCGAGAAAGGGAGGTGTGTAATCACGTATAATTTGATTCAATGTTCAAACCATTGGGTTGTAAGCGGAAAAAAGTGCTATGGCCTCACTCTGGCAAATAAGCTATCTCGCTGCTCAGAGAATAGGGTTTGTGAATAGGTTCTTTTTGATTCCGAGGAACTGCTTCAACAAAAGGTAAATCTGATGACTTACACATTATTAGAGCAGAGAGAATATGTCCCTGTCATAAGTATGGTGCAGGTTATAAATGGCTGGTGGAAAAGGAATTAATATCTAGGTTGAAAATAATGAAATAGGGAGAGCATCTGTTCCATTTCGAAATGTACCTTAAGGGTGATATCTCAAACCCTTCTATTGATTTCACAGAGTGCACAGTCTGCGTGCAATATAAGACTCTTTAAAAAATGTTGAAGATATTGTGTCTTGCAATGGTCAATTTTTTTCGAAGACAGACGCAAAAAACTGGAGTAACAGCAGGAAAGGTGAATGAGAAATATGGACAGTACATAGGGCAAATCAATGGAAGAGATGCTGAAAGCAACGATAATCAAGGAAATTTGGAGCTCACAATGGTCCATCTTTGGCTGTGGAATAGGTGGTAACGACTTATACAGACAGTGGAACTCAACAGGATTGCAAGGGTTATTTAAAGTTAGAGAAAGCAAGATTTATAGCGCTGGGTTGTAAGCCGCCCCAGGGAAATATGAGGTGCTGTTCCTCAAATTTACTCCGACTGAGAGGTCAGTATGGGAATGAGAAGGGGAGTTAAAGTGTTTGGCAACCAGGTGATCACGTGGCGGACTGAGCGATTTCTTCAATTGTGTTCAGTAGTTTCACAGTGACCTGCACCTGAAAGAATCGGAATTGAAGTATAGAAATAAATAATGGAATATATCAAGGTTTGGGGCAGGCTTGTAAAATGTCATAGCTTCTCCTTTCATTTCCCGCATAGTACCATGCTTACCCCTCCTTTTCTCTTGTTTTCAATTAATGTCGTCATTAACATGGAGAAATGTACAATTTAATTGTATGCAACGTACAAATTAACAATTTGTCATTGACAATAAGAAATGTAGGTAATATGTTAACATAAACTACTGAAATATTAATCTGACTAAAAATTGAAAAACAGTCCAACAACCCAAAATTCACACGGTCACATGCAATTCTCAACCATAGGTCAGTGTCCTGGAAAATTCCCCGTTCTTATTCAATAAATTTAACTGATACTGCTGGTATTGTTTCTCCTTCAGTTGTGTTTTCGTTTGTCAAGGATACATTTGGGAAAATTGTAAATGATAAAAAAGAATGAACAGAACGTATACATTTAATGTTCAAGAAAGAACTGCAGATGCTGGAAAAATCGAAGGTAGACAAAAATGCTGGAGAAACTCAACGGGTGAGCAGCATCTATGTAGCAAAGGAATAGGTGACATTTTTTGGGTCGAGATCCTTCTTCAGACCCATTGTCTGAAGAAGGGTCTCGACTTGAAACGTCACCTATTCCTTCGCTCCATAGATGCTGCCTCACCCGCTGAGTTTCTCCAGCATTTTTGTATACATTTAATGAGTCAGAGAAACTCATAGGTTTGAATCAAAACTCCACAGTGATGGAAATAAATACTCTAGAATGCACATAAGAATTTGTAGTTTTCAGTCAATGAGTATGCAACTTTTACTATGGCAATATATCCAAGACTGACACCGGAGTTCCATCTTACTGGCAAGAGGGCCTGAAAACATCGGACTGGCTGCGGAGGCCACAAATAGGCCCCGACCTCGGGTGTTCACAGAGGAAGAGGACTGAACTTTCTGGTGCCTTTCCCCACAGTGGAAAATTTTAATTCTGTTGTGGGGGGACGTTCATGTTGAATTCTATAATGTGTGGTGTCAATTTTATTTTTTTTGTTTTTTCTATGGATGTACGGAAACTTAGTTGTTACTTCTATGTAAAGAACATTGGTTTCAACGAGAGTTGATTTAAACGTGCTACATAAATAAAATTTACTTACTTACTTACTTACTTACATAAATTGTAAAAAAGATATTCAGAGGTAACAAGTTTGGACAAAAACTCCTGAGAGTTGTGAAAGGTCTCGTGCTTGACAATTCATGGGGATGTTCTCAATAGAAAGTTGTTGATGTGGTGAATCTGGAAAACTCTGCAGGGTGCACAAAAACTTTAATAAACAACACAACGGCACACCTTCTTGCAATAAATGTACTGCTTTCAATTTCGACTTCAGGAAGCGAAGCGGCCCCCATACCCCAGTTTGCATCGATAGCGCCAAAGTAGAGATAAATGAAATCTTCAAATCGCTAGGAGTCAATATCATCAACAACAACTTCTGGACCACCCATATTGAAGCAATGACCAAGAAAGCTCACCAATGCCTACACTTCCTTAGAAGGCTTAGGAAGTTCGGCATGTCCCCTACAACCGTCACCAACTTCTACAGATGCACCATAACCTTCTGAAACGTCTGAATTTGTAGTCGGCAGGGCAGTACTCTGCATATCTCCAACTTGGATGTGTTGTGCATACTAACGTGCTGTTAGTGCCCCCTTAAAATGTCTAGTGAAGGTGATTTGACTATATTGTTGTCTAGTTTGTTCCATTCCCTTCAGGTTCTTACAAAGAATTAGTTCTTATAAATATCTGTCCTGGTGAATGGGGTTTCTATTTGCATATCATTTCTCTTTCCTGTTCTCCTTTCTGTTGAGTATGCTATGTATCTATCTGCAGTTATGCCCACAATCCCCTTTTGAATCTTGTACCACATGGCTAATCTGTTCCTTGCCCTTCTTGTTTCCAGCGTTTCCCGCTCCAGGTTGGACAGCATCTGGGTGAAACTGCTACCTCTATTGTAGTTCCCGATGCAAAAGCATGCTGCTTTCCTCTGTAACCCTTCTAGATTGTTGATATGACCAGTTTTGTATGGGTCCCGGGCGCATGAAGCGTATTCCAGTAAGGGTCTAACCAATGTTATATATGCTGTGGTTTTAACTTCCTTTGGGCAGATCCAAAGGTTTCATCTAAGGAATCCTAGTGTCCGGTGGGCTTTAGTGACCGTGTTGTCCACGTGTTCCCCCCCATGAAAGTTTGCTATCAACATGAACTCCAAGGTATGGTTGTGAACTTGTACGATGAAGTATTTGTCCACAGAAGACGTAGTCTTGAGTAGGTGGTTTCTTCTTGTTTGAAATTACCATAATTGAGCATTTGGTTGGGTTGAAGCTCATCTTCCATGTGTTTTGCCATAATTCCAAGGACTTAAGGGCTCCATTTCTTTTTTTGTGTGCCCGAAACTGGATTTGATCTGTGAGACACACAGGGTTACTGTTGTATCACCGGGGTATTTCTGTTTCAATCCACAACCTCACAGCTCGAAATCTGCCTTTGCATTAAACCTACCACAACCAGAGAGCAGTACTGAACTATTATCTACCTCACTGGTGCTCTTGGACGATCCTTGATGGGACTTTGCTGATCGGATCGGACCTTGCAGTAAAGTTATTCCTTCATCATACCCAGTTTGCATCGATGGCGCCAAAGTAGAGATAATTGAAATCTTCAATATATATATATATACACTGTAAATGGCTTGATAGTAATCATATATTGTCTTTCTGCTGACTGGATAGCACGCCACAAAAACTTTTCACTGTACCCCGGTACACGTGACAATAAACTAAATTAAATAAAAGCCCTGTCTCACGGTGCGAGTTGACCCACGAGGTACCCTGAGTGAAAGACTCGTGGTTGTGTACGAGATTCCAAGTTTATGATCAAGAGTTTAACCGAGTTCCCACGGGTATGACTAAGTTTGCCGTTTACTTGTCATTTCTGCGATGTTCCAAGTTCGTCTCCCGAGTTACCAACTTCCTCTCCCGAGTTACTCTTGAGCCAACAACGTCTACCGACGTGTTGAAAAATCATCACATGGTAAAAATGATGTCATGCTGGTTTTTTTGCACTATAAAAAGCCTCCCTTGTTTAAATCGACTCATTTGGAAACATGGCTGCAAGCAGGCAATTGGGGTCCAGGATGGTGATGTTTTTTATTCGAGTGCTGTATGCAGCAAACCTTTATGTCTGTCATGCAAGGATGTTTGTGCAATGAAGGCAGAAGGGAAAGAGAGCTCTGTTTCTCTCTCTCCACTGACCTGTTCAGTGATTCCAGCCCTTTCTGTTTGTACTTCAGATTTCCAGGAGCTGCAGTTCTTTTGAGATTTAATTAACGTTGACCCGTGTCTGTGTGAGCGTGACTCACTCTCTGTGCAGCCTGAGTTGTGACGCATTTTTTTACTCTTTTCTCTATCTTTTTCTGATTTTCAGTATCTGCTGTAACTTGCTTTTGACTCTTATTATTAATGTGTGAAGTGTTGATTTTAGCCAGAGCCATTTTACTGGCATATCTTCCCGAGCAGAAATAGTCTACAAATAAAAAAAACCTCAAATATTTCAGGAATAATCTGTATAAATATGTCTCATTTTCAAATAAATGCTGCTTTACTTCTGAGATATTTGTACTGACCAGAGGCGCAGCACGTTTTAACAATTGTTTTCCTAATGGTACAACACTAGCACCCAGTGATTGGGTTAAACATAATCCTTAACTGTATTGTAACCTATGTTGTTTAAAATGGTTTTAAAATGTTGACTTAAACCTTGTGCTATTTGTGGGAATTCAAAAAGCTGACGCTTCTAACCGCAGGGATTGGGGTCCTGCTTGGAGTGTTTATGTCCTTCTCAGGGGGGGGGGGGGGGTTCTGCTTCCAATTAGCCATCATCCTACAACTTGCTCCCAAAGACAACATAGCCAGTTTTATCCGATTACATTACATCTGCTTGAAGAACCGACTTCAACGCTGGATCAAAATGTCAGCAGTCCTCTCAATGAGTTGATGCAAAGCCTCTTGGTCACTAACTCCACACGGACAGCAGCTGAGCTCAGGATCGAACCTGAGACCACGAGGAAGCAGCATTAACTGCTGTACCATGCAGTGGAGATGGTCCAGGTCTAATCAATGTGATTCCTGATGGTCAGGGGAAAATGATCTCTCGTCTCCCTTTCCCCTGACTCACAGTCTGAAGAAGGGTCTCGACCCGAAACATCACCTATTCCTTTTCTCCAGGGATGCTGTCTGACCCGCTGAGTTACTCCAGCTTTTTGTGTATATCTTCGGTTTGAACCAGCGTCTGCAGATCCTTCCTGCACATGATTCCTGATGTGTCTGAGTATGGTCTAAGAAGACACCCAGAGAGCTTCCAGCTGTGCTCCAGTACAATTCCAGCTGTGCTCAGGCTTTCAGTGACCAGGTCTTGCTTTGTGCTGCCTTTGTCCCAATTTCTGCTGACAATCCCCTCCGTCTTCAGCAAGGACCTCAGGAAGTTCCAAATCGCGAAGGCTTATTATGATCATGGGGTGGGGGGGGGGGTGGGGGGGGGGAGGAAAGGTGAGACAAGGGCCTGGACCAATTAATTCCCGCACAACACGCTCACTGCAAATTCCTCCCCACACCGCTGTCTGCATCAACTGCAAGTTAAGGGCCTGTCCCACGAGCATGCGACTGCATGTGGCAAGCGCGACCTAACGTGGTCGCTTGAGCTGTACGGCCTCGCGGGGCCGGTCCCACTTCGATCGCCGGGCCGTGTGGAGTTGTGCGGAGCTGGTCCCGATATCGCGCGGGGCTCCGGAAAACTGACACTGTTAAAAAATTCCGCGCGGCAATGGCCTGCCGGCCCGCAACGCCGTACGCACCGCCTCGGCGGGCGTGCGCAGCGTCTCGACGCCGTACGTCACGTGCGAACTTCACGCGGACTTCGCTCGAACTTCACGTCACTCACTCGACCGCCGCGTGGCCCCCACTTCCGGTTTGGTCGCGCTTGCCGCATGCATTCGCATGCTGGTGGGACAGGCCCTTTACAGAATGGCGATTTAATCTGTTGTTTAAACTTTTTTTTCTCTGTCCAGCTGCCGAGTTCAGAGTGCCCACGAGTTAACACGGTAGACTCAAGAGTCACTAAGTTTAACTCACGGGCCACCAAGTTCTTACGAGTTTAAATGTTTCAATTTTTAACTTCAACAGTACATTTTACTCGTGGAAAACTTTAAACATGTTTGAATTTTTTCAAGAGTTATCAAGTTTCACGGGTACCTGCCGTTAGCGCCATGAGTCGCTAAGTTGCGTCCACGAGTTCCGACGTTCCCGCTACGTTAATTGTACGTGATTACCACGAGTTAAATTTGTTTTAAACTCGGGGTATCTCGTGGGTCAACTCGCACCGTGAGAAGCGGTTAACAGCAGGGAAACTGGAAATAGACAAACTATTTACTTCTCAATTCGTAAGGAGTAGTAAGACAGCAGGGACTCGTACGGAGGATTCGTACGTGGTTCTTCAGACTGAAGAAGGGTATCGTCCCGAAACGTCACCCATTCGTTCTCGCCAGAGATGCTGCCTATACCGCTGAATTACTCCAGCATTTTGTGTCTATGTTCGGTTTAAACCAGTATTTTGCAGTTCCTTCCAACACACTGGATAGTTGATTTTTACGTTCAATGATTCAGTTGGATTGGAAAGTTTGTGTGATGCACTTTAACACGAGAAAATTTGAATACACAATAGAAATATCTAGCTGCAATTAATTGGATCGCTGGGAAGTCCTGGTTTTGTTAGCAGGACTGCCCTTCGAAACGAGAATAACATATTTACGACAGATGGAGTGTACTTCCACCAGTGTGATTAAACAGATACACGAATAGGAGAGGTCTAGGGAGATATGGGCCAAACGCAGGCAGGTGATACCAGTGTAGATGGGACATGTTGGTCGGCGTGGGCAAGTTGTGCCGAAGGGCCTGTTTCCATATTGTTTGACTCTATTACATTAATAGCGTGAAGTATACTCTCCATATGTGCGTAATAAATGCAGAAGGACTCATCGCGTAATCTATTCTCCACACGTTTTCATTCCTTGTTTGGATAGCGAACAATAAACGAAAGGACCGTCCCATTCATTTGTACATCAGATTTTACGAATTGATAACAAACAGCTAGCGGCCAAATCTGTGATTTGGATTTTCAATCAGCATTATTCCAATTAATAACTTGAGATTAATAGCAATTATATATATATATTTTCCATTCTTTCCATGCCGCAAGTAATTCAACATTTTCGTTCCTTGTTCAACAACAGTCCTGATCCCACTAAAACTTTTCCCCAACACTCCTGAAGGAAGTAAACACTTTCACAAACATGCAGTCGAAATAACTTTGGGGACATAGATCAATATAACGAATAAGGTGGATGGCATGACATATGTTATGTGGGGCTAAGGTAAATCATCTGACCCCAATTCTTTGAGGCTCCGCCGGGATATTCGAAGTAACTCGAGGACAATGTAGCCCCGCAAGATCGGTGCACTAGCACAATCACGAATAGCGCAAAGTAAGACCAGCATTGATCCAGCAACCTAGATGTAATCGATGTTGTCATTGGGACCGCGTGGAACTTCTCGGGTGTTTCGGTTTCCTATATCCCAAAGATATATGGTTTAGCAGGTTAATTAGCCATCAAACATTGCTTGGAGTGTGCTGGAAGCTGACGAAAACAAGGAGAGAATAAAACAGGATTAGTGTAAGTGGCTGATTAATGGTTAGCATCGACTAATTAAATTGCTTTAAATGGTCCGCCCATTGCTTTATTACACTATGCCTCTGCAACTCCTCTGCGGTTGACACATCTAAACGTGAACGTGAGATTTGGTGCATTTAGTTAAATCTTAAGTGCACGTGAGATTTAGCACTCGTTTGCTCTAAAATTGGCAAACATACAGCATAATACATTTCATTTTATTACGCACATGGTGCTTTCAAGTCTTCAAGCTCCTCTTATTTTAGTCATGTTTTGGTGTTTCAGATATTCCTGTTTATTAATGGGACCATCATTGGGGTGCAATGCCACTGATTTATAAAGGTACGTTCATTATGAAAAATAATTTTTATACAATATTTCATAGTTACGAAATATTTTTGCGAGTTCACAATTATGTAATACAATAGGATAGAATAGAATAGTATCTCCGAACTAAACTAAATTAAACAGGAATTTGACTATTTATATAGAGGAATTGTTTCGAGATTGTCAATTCTTCCAAATGTCAGCTGAGCCTTCAATTTAGATTTCAGAATTATAAACGCAATTTAAAGTAAGTGCGGGTAATTAACGACATGCGTTTCTGTAAATCGTCATATGCGTCAGTAATTAATTCTTGTTAATTTCCCATTACTTTGCACAGTGGATGATTTCTTAAGGTCCAGCTCAGGCCTGTGGAACTTATTTCTTCAATCATTCACCACTGATAATGTTCAAATTTGAAGAACATTAGTATGCAGATAATTTAAAATGTGCAGAAAGAAACGTTGCATATATCTCTGAAATCTGCGTGCAGGTTGATGGAAAGATACAATTACGCAGAGATCATATTTTCCTGTACGTGGCAAAATACATCACAGGGAATAGGCGAATATAATGTAATGTGTCCGTAGAATCGTTATCGGGGCTCAATTTATCAATTTAATGACAAATCCGAAGACAAAAGAAATTGCAGATGCTGGAATCTGGAAAAAAGAAACTGGAGAGGAACTCTGTGGTTTAGATACCAGACTCCCACTAGACCAGAGGTCACTATTCTCATTGTATTGAGCTGCAAGAAAACAAAATGGCATGAAATGCTGGGCAAGTTAGATGCGACTTGACATGACGCATATTTGCAGCATTTTGTTTCCATTTTAGATTTCAAAAACCTGAATCCTTTCTTTATTTCCTCAAAATTGTGTCTTGTGAAATATTAACTACCACACCTGGTCGCATGATCTCCTGCTCTCTTGTCACCGATATATATATATTTTTAAACCTTTGAACAATGCATAGATTAATAAATATCAACCATCCCTGCAGATGAGCTTCAACATCTGAATGACAAAGTAAAACTTTATTGCCGATGCACTTTTGGACAATAACGGGCAACAGGCTGGTTTTATTTTCGCTCTGGCATACACGGATTGATCACGAAATCCCGTCCATCAGCCATCTTTTATAAACAGGGAAACAAATAACTCTTAATCGGCATGCGTATTAATTACAAATTAAAGTCATAGAAATATATCAAATGACCAAATGACCAAAACCAATAAAATGGAAATTACTCGAGATCCGATCAAGCTAGGAGAACGTACATTTTATCCCAAGCCGATGAAATTATTTATCTATGTTCACATATTAGGAAATATGTCCTCAATAGACGTTATTCTTATACGTCCGTTACACGTTTGTGAATTGATACTTAAGTGGTTCAATACAACGATTTTTTATCATGCGATTGTACTTATTAGAAGCTGATCACTTAATAAGTGTACATGCATAACGACCATTCCGGGGTTTTTTTCCTGCAATGTTTCACACACTTATTGCTTCACCGTAAGTGTTCCTTCTCGTTGTTCAACGCGCCATTAAACGATAGCGCTAACTAGGCTGATGTGTCAAGCGGTCAAACCGCAAGGAAACAGCGCCGAAGATCTTTCAAGCCGAACGACGTTACCAGGGACCAGAATGATCGACGCTGGATCCGAGCGCCTCCGTTGAACCAGCGAATTACTAACCTAAAACAAAAGTGCAATAAACCTGATAGGTTAATAAATGTTGATCCATGAAACACACGTTCTGATCAGCAACCAGCACATCACTCCTTTTCCTAAAAGTTCTCCTTGTTATTCAAATATTGTTTGTAATGATCCATTACAGGGTAAATAATGCAAAGATTTGGCATTTTTGATTTGTTAGGTCTATCCACATTATTCCACCAGCATGTGCGTTTCAAATCTTGCGAAATTTCGGAATCTCCATTTCTGTATCTTAAATAACCAAAAAATAATATAAAGTTTCAAAGTTGTAAAGACAATAGTAAGAAAAATAAAAAATAAATTAGAATTTTTTCCACTGTGATTCCCGCGGCTGATCTGAACGTAATAGACATTAGCATACGTTTTATCCATGGAACTCAGTTATCGGATTTGAATCAACATTCGTACAATGTAAAACACGTCCTTACTTAACAGTTGCAAACGCGAACTTCTGCAGACTACTTACTTTAATATATTGATCAGAACGCTAGCCACTATAATGTTTCACCTGTGGTTGGGAACATTCCCCTGGGTAAAGCATTGTTCCATTTTCCACCTGCCTTCATTTGTAAACTAAGTTCTGGCTAGCTTTCAACTTGGAGCTAAATGCAATTCGTCCTCGAGATTGTCTGTTTTAACCTACCATCTAAACGTCGTTTTTTAAAAAACATAATTGCATTTTCTTGACAGTGTTTTCCAAGAGTTGTTGAACAGATTTCGTTCAATGTAATGCAACTGCCCGAAGAAGTGGTTTTATCCAAAGGGGGTGAACATTACCTACTGCATATTCCCCAACGGATCAAATTATTCTTGCAACCCTCAGTTACAAGATACAAATCATCCTTCATATAATGTAAACCACGCCCTGATAGGACGTAATAAGAATACCCTTTTAATTATAATTTTCACCACTCTGCTATCTGCGGCCGATTTGATTCTAGAAGACATTAGCGAATCCAACGGATCAAATGATACTAGCAACCTCTATTACAGGATGTGAATCATCCTTCATAGAATGTAAACCACGCCCTCACTTAACAGTTGCCAAAGCAGCTTTCTGCGGACAAATTTGTTGTAGCTGTTGGCCGGAATGGAAATCGGTATAATATTTAACTTACTGATCATCGGTGGGAATATTTACATAGGTACAGCTTTGTTCATTATTCCATGTGCTTATTTATAAACTAATTGTAAGGTCTACCGTCCGTATGCCGTCATCAACTGAATTACCTTTCCTTGGTTGTGTTTCCTAACAGGCGGGGAACAGATTTCATACAATGTAGAGCAAGTGCCCAAAGAAGTGGTTTTACTCAAAGGAGGGAACGTCACATTCTACTGCATATTCCCCATCTCTCAAGACCAATCTTGGGTAAGAGTCAAATGGTGGAAACAGGGCGAGAATGAATACCAACGTGCAAGTACCGACGACAGGAAACAATCTGGTGTGATAGGTCGAGCAAGCGGGTACTTCGAGTTAAAGAATGTAAAGATCCAAGATTCTGGAGTGTATTGGTGTTCGGTGACGCGAAATGGAATGGCTCCAAGAAATTCAACCGGATCACGTCTAATAGTATATGGTAAGCGAAAAATACTTGGAGAAGGAGGTATTTATTATGGAATATAATAGGTGGCAATACCGATTCACTATGTAGTCGTCCTTTAATACGATGTTTGTATATTATGATGAGCATAAGGGTGGAATGGTAACCGAAAATAATTGAGGGGTGAACCATAATGTTATATATATCAAATATAACATGCGGTAAAACCCATTCACTGTGAAGATATATTTTGATACCTTTGTCGATATTATGTTTAATAAATAAGTATGCGACTAAGAGAAAGGTTGAAGCTCCGCACTGCGTTTCTAAATTCACACAATGTTTGACCATCTTCGCTCTTCTCGTCAACACTGGTTACCTGATAGACAGACACGAAATGCTGGAGTAACTCGGCGGATCAGGCAGCATCTCTGGGGAAATGAATAGGTGACATTTCTATTCCCTCTAATAGGTGAAACGTCACCTATTCCATTTCCCCCGAGATGTTGCCTGACTCGCTGAGTTACTCCAGCATTTTGTGTCTATCTTCGGCGTAAACCAGCATCTGCAGTTCATTTCGACACGCCGGTTACCCGAAGTCTAGCTTTTAGGGTTCAAAGCCTTATTTTTTAATTCCTTCGTTGTTCCCCGTGTATCTTTAAACTATAGAAATCCAATATATCAAATACATATATAAATAAATAAAAGGACGTCCTTTGGAGGTTCAATGGTTTGCAGTGGGTGGATGCAATCGCTCCCATAATGACGGCAGAAACTCAGAGCGAACAATTCGGAAATCTCTGATGCATTTTTTGTAGTTTTAGAATGATTATCAAACCATATGTTCAAACAAACATTAGTCAACTCCTTGAGTGTCCCTGACTTTTGATAACGCTCATGAAACGCATTGGAACTTAATTTGTTAGGTTAAAGAGATATATGAACGATTATTCTTGCTGATGTGAGAACAATATTCCATTTAGCTCCACTATCTATGCCTCTTATATTTTGAGATACGTCCATTAGGTCACCACATAGTCTTCTTCGCACTAGGCAATCGCTTACTTATCATATCCAAACCAATCGTATCCATTCCACCCTCATTACCAAAGCCCGTAATCCAAGCAGAATTATAGTGAATCTCTTCTGCAGTCCATCCAACACAATCGCATCCTTCGTATAATTTGAGATCCAGTATTGAACAAATTGCGTCGAATGCCAATTAATCAATCTTTGTATAGACCCCACATACGCTTCCAACATTTATATTTTGTGTCGTGACCTATGAAAACATTCATATTTGGTGTCGTGGCCAAGCAGAACGTATGGCCTCTGTACCATCTGTGCTCCCACACTTGGGGAACCACGGACATACACGCAATGGTACACCTGTTCGTCAACATTCCTCAACAATCTATCATTTACTCCCTCCGGTCGGTCCGCATGATCTACATCGGTGAGACCAAGCGGAGGCTTGGCGATCGTTTCGCCGAACACCTCCGGTCGGTCCGCAATAACCAACTTGACCTCCCGGTGGCTCAGCACTTCAACTCCCCCTCCCATTCCGTATCTGACCTCTCTGTCCTGGGTCTCCTCCATGGCCACAGCGAGCAACACCGTAAATTGGAGGAAATGCACCTCATATTCCGCTTGGGCAGTCTACATCCTGGGGGCTTGAACATTGAATTCTCCCAATTCTGCTAGCCCTTGCCTTCCCTTCATCAGCCCTCTGGTTGTCTCCTCCCCTCCCCCAGCCCTCAGGCTCCTCCTCCGCCTTTTTCCTTTTTTCCTTTCTTCTCCCCACCCCCTATCAGTCTGAAGAAAGGTTTCGGCCCGAAACGTTGCCTATTTCATTCGCTCCATAGATGCTGCTGCACCCGCTGAGTTTCTCCAGCATTTTTGTGTACCTACCATTTACTCTCTATTTTTCTCCCCTATGTGACCTCACGATATAAATCACCTGGTACGTTTCGAGGTTAAATTTCATTTGACGACACTCCAACCAAAATTTCAGCTGCTTTCTGATAGATTACATTGCTGCTAGAGATTCTTGGATAAGATTAATGTGAGGGGTTTCAAAGCCCGCAAGTTACCCACTGGTGGTCAATTTCTTGGCTCAGCGAAATGAAGTGCGAAGAAATTCAAAATTTTGTCGCGCCAAACTGCAATAACTGATATAGGAGGTATGGTGTTGATATATTCCGATTTCTAAAATAATATATTCCTTTCACCAATTGATGTGCCCCCTCTCCCTCTCCTGTGTGCTTTTTTTTTGTTGCAAATCCTACTGGCTTTCTCATTTGATCATCAACGAAATGCTGAATATTTTTCACTGTGCTCAAGAAACAGAGAGTATCGGCGTGGTAGCCGATCTCGAGGTTTATTTGGTTTATTACCTGAACTCCAAGAAAAGAAACCTAAATCGGTATTTGAAGTAGCTTCATTATCGCTGGGTGAGCGAACTCCGTAAATACCGGCCTCAAAGTGAGATTTAGATCGGGCATCAGTACTTGGTCTAGGTAACAACAAAACCATTTTCAAACTGCGCCATTATAATTAACTGGCTCGTGGTTAATAAAATCAATCTTTCAATGACGCAAATTCATATAATGTTGTGCCCTTTCTGTTCCGCAGCTCTTCCAACCCCACTGAAGATTTTCGCCAAGACCCCCGAAATGAATTCAGCCGGGACTTGTATCCTTGTGTGTGAAACGGCTGCATTTCATCCCAGGAATTTGACACTTACCTGGTATAAGAACGGCGTCGAAACTACATTGGAAATATTTACTGAAACAACGCAGAACTCCGAGGGACTGCATGAGGTTACCAGCTCCTTAATCGAGACGCAGCCAGTGCAGAACGACGCCAAATATACGTGTTTAGTATCACATGCCTCTCTCTATACTTCAGCAAAGGCTAACATTTCTGTTTCCAAATGTCGCCAAGGTAAGAGGCCAACGGAGATATTTCTTGCTAAGTTAGCAGAGATGAATCATACTTGTTCGCGAAGAAAATGCACCTTAATTCAATTGGAAATATCAACTAGAGCGTGAAATTAACGTTTAATATTTAATATCAGCCACTCTTGGACCAAGAGTGTCTGATATTAAATATTAAACGTTAATTTCGGAAACGGAATTTCGGAAACGTCTTGGTGCAATACCGAATGCAACAAAACGGTTAACAATTACATTAGTTTGCATTCTAAATCTTACATTTATCCTCTAAAGTATTCCTCACAATTTATATTTATTAGCATGTAATATTAAGACACCCTTTGTGTTCCTTTAAAAAAATCTACACACGCCATGAACGTAAAACATAGAAAGATACTGCACAGAAACGGCCCATCGGCCCGTTATGCGTCGGAAACAATGCCACGATAAACTAATCGGAGATGTCCTGATTCTTTAGGGAATGGGGGTTCCCCTCTTCCATTCTAGGTGAGGCTCTCACTAGGGTCTCCTCGATATCCCGCAGCTCCGCTCTTCCTCTTTATAACAAGAGGAATCGAATATGGGAGCAAAGAGGTCCTTCTGAAGTTGTACAGAGCCCTAGTGAGACCACACCTGGAGTATTGTGTGCAGTTTTGGTCCCCTAATTTGAGGAAGGATATTCTTGCTATTGAGGGAGTGCAGCGTAGGTTTACAAGGGATGGCGGGCCTGTCATATGCGGAGAGAATGGAGCAGTTGGGCTTGTACACTCTGGAGTTTAGAAGGATGAGAGGGTATCTCATTGAAGCATATAAGATTGTTAAGGGTTTGGACGAGCTAGAGGCAGGAAACATGTTTCCGATGTTGGGGGAGTCCAGAACCAGGGGCCACAGTTTAAGAATACGGAGTAAGCCATTTAGAACGGAGACGAGGAAACACTTTTTCTAACAGAGAGTTGTGAGTCTGTGGAATTCTCTGCCTCAGAGGGTGGTGGAGGCAGGTTCTCTGGATGCTTTCAGAGAGGGCTAGATAGGGCTCTTAATAATAGCGGAGTCAGGGGATATGGGGAGAAGGGAGGGATGGGGTACTGATTGGGGATGATCAGCTATGATCACATTGAATGGTGGTGCTGGCTCGAAGGGCCGAATGACCTACTCCTGCACCTATTGTCTATTGTCTATTGTCTACCCCCCCCCATCCGTAACAAGGACAGAGCCCCCCTTGTCCCCACCCAGGAGTCCTGTCCTGGGCCTCCTCCATTGTCAGAGTGAGGCCCAGTGCAAATTGGAGGAACAGCATCTCATATTTCGCTTGGGTAGTTTGCACCCCAGCGGTATGAACGTTGATTTCTCTAATTTCAGATAGCCCTTGCATTCTCCCTCCTTCCGCTCCCCTTCCCAGTTCTCCTACTAGTCCTACTGTCTCCGCTTACTTTCTATATTTTTCCCGCTCCACCCCACACCAGTCTGAAGAAGGGTCTCGACCCAAAGCATCACCCAATCTTTATCTCAGATGCTGCGCACCCAATGAGTTATTCCAACATTTTGTGTCCCCTGCTAGTCCTACTGTCTCTGCCTACTTTCTATCTTTGTCCAGCCCCCTCTCCCGACATCAGTCTGAAGAAGGGGCTCGACCTGAAACGTCACCCATTCCTTCTCTCCATTGAATTGCCTCACCCGCTGAATTACTCAAACGTTTTGTGTCTACCATGATAAACTAATCTCATTTGCTTGCACATGGTCCATATCACTGCATTCCCAGCATAATAATTTGGCTATCAAAAAGCCTTTTGCATGCCACTATCGTATCTGCCTCCATCGCCCCACCTAGAAGCTCGTTCCATGCACCCACCATTCACTGTGTCAAAAATCTTGCACCGCAGATCTGTTTGTCTGTCTGTCCGTCCGTCCGTCCGTCCGTACGTACGTCCGTACGTACGTCCGTCTATCTGTGTTTGCCCATGTGATCCTGGAACTACACCAAAACGGTACACGGCACCACCTTACTCACCATTGTCCTGCGGTCGTTTGTGTCAACTCGTTCAGATTGATGTTATATTTCACGTTATTGACATTTAAAAATTTACAAAACCCCACTTTGAGAACAATAACTTGGCAGTTGCTGTACCAGCTGCTGAGAGATTCTGGCAGTTTCCAGCTATGGCATCACAATTGGCTCTTGCAGTCCTCCACCAGACAATGACATCACAATGGGATCTCATTTATATAAGCTGCTGTTAACAGTCCTCCACCCGAGAATGACATCACAATGGGATCTCAGCTGCCAATCAACAGTGTTGGGATAAGCTCCACCCAGTGCAATGAGAGATTTCTTACATTGTTGTAAGGAGACAGAGGTGTGGGGGAGGGGAGGAGAAGAAATGTTATTTAAACATTGTGTTTAGTGGGGGAGTGCGATAGGGGAGAGGTGAGGGAGGGAGTGACTAAGGGGAGGGAAAAGGAGAGGGAGGGAGAGGTGAGGTAGGGAGTGGAGGAGGGTAGGAGGCGAGGGGAGAGAAGAGGGAGGGTGAAGACGAGGGGGGTGTAGTGTATGAGCCATGCCTGTGCAGTTGGGCCAAATGGGTGAGTGGTGGAATATTGCATTGGGGAACAGATTACGTTGGGGGAACGGGTGAGTGGTGGTAATGTGTTTGCATTGGGGAAACAGATGAGTGGTGGAATAGTGCAATTTCGTTCAAACCATTCTGTTTGAATGACAACAAAAGGCATTCTATTCTATTCTATTCTATATTGCGTGTGGGAGCGGGGCCCAACGGGTCAGGTTGGTAAGGAGGGCAGAGGGGTTATGGAGGGTGGGAGGGAGTGACTGAGGGTCGGGCAAGGAGAAGGAGGGAGAGGTGAGGGAGGGAGTCATGGAGGGGAGGAGGAGGAGAGGGGAGAGAAGAGGGAGGGTGAAGAGGAGGGGTGGGAGTGTTAGGGATGAGGGGAAATGAGCCGCGCCCAGGGGCGGAAACCACTATCAAAACGTGGGGGGGACACATTTCTTTGCTGGCCCCGCGCATGCGCAAGCACGCACGCACGCGAACGCATGCGCGCGCACGCACACACGCACACACACACACACACACACACACACACACACACACACGCGAGGCTTTGGAGGCTTCAGCCGTGGGCCCTGTGAACTGTAACATCGGAGCTGACCTGTTTAAGAAAGAACTGCAGATGCTGGAATAATCGAAGGTTGACAAAAATGCAGGTGAGACGGCATCTATGTAGAGAAGGAATAGTTGACATTTCGGCTCGAAATCCTTCTACAGACCAGATCTGAGGAAGGGTCTCGACCCAAAACGTAACCCATTCTTTCGCTCCATAGATGCAGCCTCACCCGCTGAGTTTCTCCAGCATTTTTGTCTACCTTCGGGAGCTGACCTGGTTGGTGACCGAATCTGAACTCCAGCAACAGCAGCTTCATCCGCCCCGAATCGTGGGGCTTGAATCAACCCGTTTGCGGGGCCTTTTGTCGCCCGGCGCGACTTTAAATCGGCCGGCGGAGGCTTCAACATCAGGAGCCTCGATGGCCTCGATGCAGCAGATTGATTTTAAGCCACGCTGGGCGATGAAAGGCCCTGCGAACGGGCCGATTCAGCCATTAGAAAGCGTCTGATACCCACTTGAATCTTTCAAAAGCTACGTTGTGATAAATAACACAAACAAATAAAACTGAAGCTAATAAAGGTAAACAGAAGAACCAACCTTGGAGGGGGGAGAGAGAGAGAGAGATGGTAAAAACATACTAAAAACGTGAGTGACCTGAATGAGGGACCTGCCTGCAAGCCAGCCAGGAAACCCATTCGACCGGAGCCTAATGACCTGACCCTTTTAAATCCGATGCTCGTTTAAATCTTTCCCATCAACGAATACATCCAATTAATTCAAATGGTAATTGTACCCGCATCAGGCAGCTTTAAGAAATTCTCCATGAATACCTTCAGTAATACTTGTAGGTCAAAACACAATTGGTGACACATCGTGTTAATACGATGTTAATGGAGGCATTTAACAAGCGCTTAACAGTGACACCCCTGACTGTTTCGCGGAAAGCAGAGATTTTAATAGATTTTTTTCACCAAATTTCGAAATCCAGATTACAAAACATGGGGGGGATTGTCTCCCACCTCTCAAAACATGGAGGGGGCGTGTCCCCTGTCCTCCTGGGATTTCCGCCCGTGCCCACGCCTGCACGGTTGGGGGAATGGGTGAGTGGTGGATTATTACATTGGGGGAACGGGGCCCAACGCATCCCACTTGGTCCAGTATCTTCTATCTTTCTATCTTTCTATCTTTCTATCTTTCTTTCTTTCTTTCTTTCTTTTTTTCTTTCTTTCTTTCTTTCTTTCTTTCTTTCTTTCTTTCTTTCTCTCTCTCTCTCTCTCTCTCTCTCTCTCTCTAAAACTCTCATCTTGACGACTTCCAGTCTCTGTTGTAATTAAATTTGCGCAAAAAACCTACATTGCTGGATTTTTGCCACCTTACTCACTGTTCTCCTCTGCTCCAAGCCACCAAGTTTTGTTCCGGTCGGTGAAAAATGAGAAAAGCTATGAAGGTTTTAAAAATCGTGAGATCAGCAGATTGGTCTTCTCGCCTGTCAGTCACAATGAAGATAACGCCCCTTCCAGCACCCGCTGGATAATAAAGCCGGGACTTTATAATAATAGAGGCGGGGCTGAGTAAACAAGCCGTGCTGATTGAGACCGCAAGAGTGGAGTCGGAAAAAGGCGCTGTGTGGGGTCGAGTAAGCCGCTGTGTGGAGTCGGGAAAGCCGCTGTGCGGAGTCGGGGAAGCCGCTGTGCAGAGTCGGGAAAGCCGCTGTGTGGAGCCGGGAAAGCTGCTGTGTGGAGCCGGGAAAGCCGCTGTGCGGGGTCGGGAAAGCCGCTGTGTGGAGTCGGGAAAGCCGCTGTGTGGAGTCGGGAAAGCCGATGTGTGGAGTCGGGTAAGCTGCAGTGTAGAGTCGGGAGGTGCTGTGTCGGGAGCACCCCCTCCCCCACACCCCCTTCCCCCACACCCCCCTTCCCCACACAAACCCCTTCCCACACACACACACACCCCTACCCTACTCCCCACACCCTCCCCCAAACCCCCCTCCCACACACACACCCTCCCCCACTCCCCCACACCCAAGTCTGGGGATATGGTGAGAAGGCAGGAACGGGGTACTGATTGGGGATGATCAGCCATGATCACATTGAATGGCAGTGCTGGCTCGAAGGGCCGAATGGCCTACTCCTGCACCTATTATCTATTGTCTATTGTATCACAAAACCCCGCCAAAATGGTACACGACAGTGCTACAATGTTTGGCACACCTTACTCAACATTGTCCTGGGATGTAAATGAAACAAGTTTTGTTTGGATTGATGTTATATGTTACAAGTTATTGACATTTTAATCTTTACAAAAATCACTTTTCAAACCACTTTTCCACTGGCCCAGCCGGTCAGCCGCGTTCGACGTCACAATGACGTCACTATGTGATCCGGAATCTGATTTACATTTAAAAATCGCGATTTTCAAAAGAACTCAATCAAATTCTTCCGTTTTCATTAACAGCTAACATTATGTTTAGATTATTTTAAAGAAAAAAAAACGCGATTTTCATTGAGAATTTAATTTGAAAAAACATCGCGAATTTCATTGTGGTGGGGTAGGGGTGGTGAGGAGTGGGGGAGCAGGGGATAGAGGGAGAGGAGGGGGCTAGGAAGGGGAGAGGGGATATGGAGGGAGGGAGAGAGTGGCTGTGGGTAGGGGAAAGGAGTGGGAGGGAGAGGTGAGGGAGGGAGTGCTGGGGCAAGAGGGGGAATAGAGGAGGATAGGGGTAGGACGAGGGATGGCGAGGCGCAGTTGTGGGAGGGTTGCCATGAATCGCGTCACAACGGGGATCTCTAGCGTCACAACGGGAACCCCTCAGCCGCGCCTGCGCAGTTGGGGGATATGGGTCAGTGGCGGAATATCGCCTTGGGGGACGGGCCTGGTCTTGTCTCCTATAAACGTTGCCCCTGTCGACTTAATACTATGTCCCTATTCTTTGATAGTGCTATCCTGGCAAAAAGATTCTGACTGGCTACACTATCTATGTCTCTCATGATTTTGTATACTTCTATCAGGTCTCCCTTCAATCTTCCACATGTTTGTTCAATCTCCCCTTGCAGCAAATGCCCCTTAATCTAGGCAAAATTTGTGTAAACTTCTTCACATCCTTCCTGTAATGAGACGGCAATAACTGCACGTAATATTACAAATGCTTTCTAGCTAAAGCGCTAGGGAGCCGGATCATGACTCCCCGACTAATGTTCAATGCCGCGACCAATGAAGGCAAACATGCCAGCCGAACACGCCTTCTTTATCACTCTTTCTGCTGGTGTTGTCACTTTCAGGAAGCTATTGATCAGGACCCCAAAATTCATCTGTATTATTGTAAAGGGCCTTGCCATTAACTGTATACTTTCCCTTTACATTTAACCCTGAAATATATCGATTTAAAATTGCATCTGGCGATTGTTAATTGAGATATCGAATTTAGCTATCAATTTTATAAACAATGGTGGGAACAAATTCTCCAGTTTTCCAATAATGTAACACTCTCCCTTCCCCGTATTTCTTTCGTGTGCCACTCCCCCCATCCCAGTACGCACACATTTCTTCCGCTGTTCCGCCCTTCTCTCCCCTACCCCCCCGCCCCACTGTCTTCCAACTATATCCCTCCACCTGGCTTTACATTTCATTCCTGTTCTATCTTTAACTGTCAGCCTTTTATCTGCATTTTATTTCCAGCCATTCCCCACCACCAGCTTCTAATACAACCCCCTTCATCTGTGTCCGCTTAGGTCTTTTCCAGCTTTCTCCCTCTACTACAACGCATTTAAAGAAGTGTCCCAACCCAAACCTATCTATTTTTCCGTAGATGCCGGCTGGCCTGTTGAGTTACTCTAGCATTTGTGTTGTTCTCAAGACCCGTTTATGCAGTTCCTTATATTTGCGTTGTTTTTGTTTGCATGTGTGGGGCTTGACAAAAATCCTAGTTCTACCACGGCGTGCCGACTTCCATATTGATTCACCAGCATTCTCATTTGAACAAGCGCACCGTTGAGCAAATGGAATTCGGTGATTGTCACTATTTTTTGCCATTCACTGCTTTGCACTGAAAAACGCGGACCAACTGTGACTTTCCCTGAGGAAAGACCATAAGGGAAGTTGCGTATACCGTCCTGCATTAGGTTCAGCAAAGCAACTATTTCATTTTCCACAGCTGCTAATTATTCGAAGCTCGATTAAGAATCTCCCTGTTCACTCCGGTGAAGAATAATTTCCTCAGAATAGTTTCCCAAGCAGACATCGTTTCTATACTCAGAAATAATTAACTAGCACAAGTTTCACCAATACACACACACACACGGGAATTAATCTGCTCCTATTATTTCTGCAGTTAATGCTTTCGCCTTCCACATTAGACATGCTCTGGCCTCTCTGGTGCTCCTGATCCTGATTGGTGTCGTTATTGGGACGCACTGTCAGTTGCCGTTTTATAAAAGGTACGTTATATATGAAAACAATATGTTCGTACAATATTTCATGGAATTAGGAAAGATATATGCGAGAGTTTATGTATTGCGCAGAGGATCATAAATATAATTATAATTTAAACCTGAAGGACGTGGATTGTGACTGTCAATTCTTTGAAATGCCAATATATTCTTGGCAACTTAGCATGAAGAAGTAAGAAGATCTGGATGCAAGTAAATTAATAATTAGCATCCGTGAATGCTCAAGTTGTTTATTCTGGTTAAATCCAATGAGCTGGCAAGGAATCCAAGAGCCGGTAAGACCACGCTCCCTCTCATGCAACTTTTTTCTTCAAACATTCTTCGCCGGTAATATTCAATATTGAAGAGTGTTGAAGCGCAGATATTTTATCAAACGCAAAAAGTAAAGTTTCATGTTTATCTAAAGTCTGCATCCAGACTGATGAAACATGCAAGTCATGCAAGATGCATATTTTCCAGGAGAAGGTGCTAATATCCGTCGTCTTTTCACTCTCAATTTTAAATTATTTCCCGCAGAATAGGCGAATGTAGTGTAAAATTACCTGCAAAATCCTTATCATTTGTGTCTATGTTCCGCAATTGCAATTAAACCTAAAATGCAGAGATAACAAACCGGCATTAATAAAATAAAACTTGAAAGAAATTCAGTGGTTCAGCCAGACCCAGATTCCCCCTCTCCCTCCCCTCTCTCTTGCTCCCTCTCAATCCGGGTTTTCAACCAGCAATGTAAACTGATGACTTCAGTCTCTACAAATTTTACTTCATGCGATGAGTCCATTCACTCTTTTTTAAAACTTAAAATGCTTACGGTATTCAATCCCTTTGGAGTAAATGGGATAAAAGTAAACTTCTGTCTTTACTGAAATTGTACCCATTTATAAATGTGATGTTATTTCTAATTGTTGAATATATTTTATCCGCCTAAAAAAGTATCCTTAAATTATCTTCTATAGAACAAATGTTTGCATAATTAAATTGTACCTATAGTTAGCAAGGTTTTCTCCACCCTCTCTTGTTTGTGCAGGGTCTATGTAAGAAAAAGCCATAAAGTAGAGAGTGTTGGAAACCTCAAGCAGGATCAACGAAGCGACACCCAATGAACCTGGCCACCGTTGAAGCACCAGCCTTCCAGCGAATACTGTATGGCTACCCAAGATGATTGTAATTGCAAGATGTGCCTACACAGTAGCCTACAAAACTTAAACATTAATAATTTTGAAATTCATCCCACAGGCGAATTAGATATGGGCACTGAAATTCTGGGAAAAATAATATGTTCAGTATCGGTCGACGTACTCACGGCTACATTATTGACTGTGAGTTACTTGTGGGATTAATGATTAAATATATATATATATATTACATTTATTTATTAGAAACAAATGTACAAAAGTAGAACAAACGGCATATAAAATTATACAGTTATTGTACAGCTTCAATTTTGACTTTTTAGCTTTGAATTAGAAGAAAAGAAAAGAGAAAAAGCAAGAAAGAGAAAAAGTGAGACTGAAAAGATAGGACCCCTAGACTACCAAAGTAGTGTGGCCAAAGAGTGGGTAAAAAAAAGAAAGAAAAGAGGAATAGAAAAAAAAGCACATAAAGAAAAAGAGAAAGAAAAGTCGTGGTATACCTGCCTCTCGTCCCTCACCACCCACCTCACCCAGCCCATAGTTAGATTTAAATCCAAAGTTGTGTTGCGCCATACTATCCTTGTAAGAAATCGATGAAGGGTGTCCATGTCTTGGAAAAATGATCTGTTTTTTCTGCCAAGACAAGTCTAATATTTTCAAGATGTAGTGTCTCGGACATGTTTATAATCCACATCCACAAGATCCATAATCCACAAGAGTAGGGACTGATGTATGTTTCCAAAATTTAATATTAATTTTTTCGTGGTTATCAGGCCATAATTAAGGAAACATCTTTGAAATAGTGATAGTTCAGAACAGGCTTCTGAAGTACCTAGAGTGATCAGTTCCGTGTCGGGATCCAATTTTATTTTTAATGTTTTAGAAAAAATTTCAAACATTCCTCTCCAGAAATTATGTAACTTTATACAAGAGGTAAAGGAATGGGTTATAGTTGCTTCCTGAAGGAGACATTTATCACAAATAGGAGAAACATTTGGAAAGATATTCAGTTTAGACTTTGAATAATAGAGTCTGTGCGGTATTTTAAATTGAATTAACGAATGCCTAACGTTAAGAGAACAGTTATGTATGTATAGAAGGCTTTCCTCCCATCTGTCTTTAAAAAATTTTAGGCCAAGTTCATCTTCGCAAGCTCTTCTAATTACTTCTGACAATGGGGTTTGTATATTTAAAAGGGTATTACACAGATATGATATTAACTTGTTTGAATCCGAATTTTTATTCATACATTCGTCTAATGTGTCTGGCAACATAAATTGAAAGTCTTGGATATATGATTTCAGATAGTCTCGTATTGGAAGGTATCTAAAGTATTGGCTACCTTTCAGATGATATTTCGACTGTAATTCTTGAAATGAGAGAAGAGTTCCCATCTCATAAAGATCTCCCAGTTTTTTAATTCCTAATCTTTCCCAATGTGTGAACGTTTTGTCTAAAATAGACGGCTTGAACGCAGGATTGTTGGCAATTGGTGAAAGAAGAGATACATTTCTCAGTTTAAGGTTTGACCACTTGTTTCCAGATTCGTATGGTGCTGTGGATAATCGAATTTTTCTCATATAGTGTTTTCTTCAAATTTATTGGAGAGAGAAGAATCGTGCCTATATTAAAAGGCGCACAATCCTCTCTCTCCATTATTAACCATTTTACCTGTTGGCATGTGTTGTCCATCCAATAGATTACATTTTTAATATTCGTTGCCCAAAAATTGGGGAGAGCCAATCTGCCAATTTCTTTGGGTTTACATAGATGTCGTTTATGGATTCTGTGTGTTTTATAACCCCAAATAAAGTTTGTGATCAGAGAGTCAAAAAAAAAATTTAGGGAGATAAATCGGTATTGATTGAAATAAGTACAGGATTTGTGGAAGGAAGATCATCTTTATGGCATTTATTCTGCCTATGAGAGACATCGGAAGCGTTTTCCAAAATTGAGTAAGGGCATTTAGTTTGGTAATTAATGGAGGAAAGTTTGCTTGAAATAGAGAAATGTATTTTCTAGTTACGTAACCTCCAAGGTATTTAAATTTTTCCGTAGCAATTCTAAAAGGGAATTTTAGAAGGTGTGCCGGATCTTGAGGTTTTATTGACATGATTTCACTTTTGTTCCAATTTATTCTATATCCTGAAAAGGAACCGAATTCCTCTATAAGATTTAGTATACTTGGAATGCTAACCTGGGAATTGGTGAGATAAAGTAATACATCATCTGCATATAATGATATTTTATTATTAGAATATTTAGTATTATAGCCGTAAATATTCGGGTGTACTCTTATACTTTCTGCTAAAGGTTCAATCGCAAGGGCAAATAACAGGGGTGATAATGCACATCGTTGTCTATTGCCCCTGGATAGCTGAAATTTAGGTGAGAGTATATGATTAGTCAGTATTCTGGCATACGGTTTGTCATATAGCAATTTTATCCATGAAATAAAATTTTCTCCCAACTGGAATTTTTGCAATACTATAAAAAGATATTTCCATTCTACTTGGTCCAATGCTTTTTCTGCATCTAATGAAATAATTGAGAAGTCTTCCTGTATCGTTCTGTGTGAGTACATTATATTAAACAGGCGTCTCTAATTATTAAACGAGTGTCTCTTGGGTATAAACCCAGTTTAATCAGAATGTATTAATTTATTAACGTATTTACTTAATCTTCTTGCCAGGGTTTTAGCTAATATTTTCTGATCTGTATTTAACAGGGCAATTGCTCTGTATGATCCCTGGTCTTCCAGATCTTTATCTTTTTTGGGTATCAGTGTAATAGTTGATTCGGCTAAGGTTTGTGGTAGCGTCTGTTCTTTAAATACGTGTATATAAAGGTTATGTTAACGCGGGGAGATTACATCATAATTTTTTTAATAAAATTAATTACTAAACCCGTCTGGGCCTGGTGTTTTGCCATTCTTCAATGAATTGATAGTCTCTTTGATTTCTTTAATTGTAATCTGTGCTCCTAATTCATCACGTTCCGCCACGTTAAGTAAGGAAAGATTACAGTTATCAAGGAACTTTGTAATTTTTCTCATTTCTGTTGATGTTTTGGATGTATATAAATTTTGATAGAATTGGGCAAATCTTTCGTTAATATCTTTTGGAAGTGTGAACTGTTCACCTTTTTCTGATCTGATTTTTTGAATAGTATGATCCTTTCCACTTTTCTCAACTGACGTGTAGAAGTTTATGCGGTTTGTCGCCAAATTCAAAGTTCTCCTGTTTAGTAATTTGAAATAGCCTGATAACTCTTGCAGAGAGAATTCGATTTAGTTTGAATTTTAATACTGCCAAATTATTATGTTTATCCATAGACGGATCTGTCGCATTTTCGGAATCCAGCTGTCTGATCTATTCTTCTAATTGCAATTGTTCCATCCTGTTCTTTTTGTTTTGATATGCTTGATATGAAATGATAGAGCCTCTAATAAAGGCCGTAAAAGATTCCCATAATAACGAAGCCGAAATACCTGGAGTATCATTGGTCTCAAAAAAGAATTCCATCTGTTGTTTTAAATATTCACAGCAAACTGCGTTAGTTAGTATCTGGGGATTAAACCTCCAGAACGATTTGTTATTGTACATTCCTTCTAGTTTTAAGGAGAAGGTTAGCAGGGATGATTGGAAATAATACTATTATGATATTTGGGATTAGTTGTAAAAGGTATTCATTTTGTGTCCACCGGAAAATAGTCAATACGTGTATAAGTTTTATGTACGGATGAATAAAAGGAATATTCTCTTCCGGATGGATTTGCAATCTTCCATGCGTCTGTTATATTTGTATTTTTTATATACGTATTTAGGAGTTCGTTGATTAAATATTTGATGCCTTGCTTTACTACTATGAAAATTAATACATATTTTGAAATATGTGTTGTGTTGTGATAAAGTAACTTTCCAAACGCTTTGAATTACGTTATTATTGTCAGTCACATAACTAAAATATACGTTTTATGGTTACTTCTGATCGCTCGGTCATTTTCAATGTATTTGTTATTTCCGAAAGAAAAAACTGCGAGGCGAGGGATTTAGGCCCTATATCATTCTGTCCCGTCTCGTCTCATTCTGACCTAAATACAGACAGTTTTCAGCATACCAAAGTCTATAGACACTTTATTTTTCACAACAACCACCACACGTTTTGTCGAGAGTTTGAGATGTGATCAATTTCCATTGAAATCTATTCTGGAAGAATATTTTTTTTAAGCATTTATACTACGACCATTGTACTACGGAGGTATTTTAGAAGACGGTGGAGCGTATATAATTCCGAGGCAATAAACAATAGTTTAATTATTAGAAATTACATTAAAAAGAACCAAATGCATGGTAGTGCAGGAGGTGGTCCGTAGTGTTCTGCTGTCAAGGTAGGATCATGGGTTTCCAAGCACTTTGAGGAACCTAATCGTTGTAGGAGAATAGCGAATTGAATCTGGCATTGTGCGCTTCAGTACCCCCTGCCTGATAGTTGCAGTGAAACGCGGGAATGGCGCGGTTAATAGAGGTTCAGATCCAGAGCACTATATTCATATGATTTGTTAACATGTACAGTATGTAACGAAATGTCTTCTGATCACCGGTGTGTATATATTACCAATCGCGTTGAGGCCTCTTATTCTCCACGTCACAAGGCGTTGAGCTCCTTATCTACTCTGTTCAGTCGCTTTATATGCATTTAGACTCAACATTGATGAAGTAATTTGCAACAATCAAAATCACCTTTTTTTTGCAATGTGTTAATAAGACCATTGGTCTGTCATTTTCTTCATAAGCATTGAGACCATTTCCCCCATTAATCTTTGATTCCACCTCCAGCTGAATGCAAGTTGATGTCAGGTTTATATTTTCGCTACTGTAACATTTTATTCGTCAAATGAAATGATGGCCAGTGGAGCAAGATGGCAATGGTTTTTATCATTGCATTAGACAGTGAGCAGAATATTGTAAATGACTCTTCACAGCAGTGCCGTTGATATTCGTCCACATCATCAAATGTCCCGGCGGCAATTAGCCATATAGGATGCGTCCAATCTTTGCAAACATGACGAACCTGGGTAATATAGTTAATTAACGAGAAAACCGCTGCCACCATAATTTGATCCAGGTTCATGAAATTCCTGCATATCCCATTTCCGCCCAACCAGCATGCAAAGAACAAATTAATACATTTACCTGGAATAAAAACACCATTGACAGTATTAAAAAATAAACCTGCCGGTACTTCTAAAAGGCTTTTCCATGAAATTCGCCAGAATGTCTTGCTACAGTTTGACTCCAGCTCCACCATTTTCAACACAGTAAAGAGATGGAGAAGTAGACAATAGACAATAGACAATAGACAATAGGTGCATGAGTAGGCCATTCGGCCCTTCGAGCCAGCACCGCCATTCAATGTGATCATGGCTAATCATCCCCAATCAGCACCCCGTTCCTACCTTCTCCCCATTTCCCCTGACTCCGCTATTTTTATGCGCCCTACCTAGCTCTCTCTTGAAAGCATCCAGAGAACCTGCCTCCACTACCCAATGAGGCAGAGAATTCCACAGACTCACCACTCTCTGTGAGAAAAAGTTCCTCGTCTCCGTTCTAAATGGCTTACTCCTTATTCTGAAACTGTGGCCCCTGGTTCTGGTCTCCCGCAACATCGGGAACATGTTTCCTGACAGTAGATCATTTGGCATGTTTTGCTGCTCTGTCATCCAGCATAATCCCGAATAATCACCGCCACTTTCCTGCATTATTCTTATTTAATTCGAATACATTAATGTATAACGTATTGTTCCTGTCTGGAATACACGTGGACACGTGTACACTAAGATTTCAAAGTCCACATGAACAGAGAATTCCCAATATTATTGATCTTTTGTTCCGCTTCTCTCCAACAGGCTTTTACAAAAATGTTTCAAATTATTTGGCCTCAGATCTTCTACAAATCATAAACACGTCCCTTCTCTCAGGTGTCTTCCCAAAGGCCCTGAAAACTGCAGTCATCAAGCCACTCTTAAAAAAGGACAATCTAGACACGTCACTAATGTGCAAATGCTGGCCCATATCAAACTTTCCATTTTAAATAAACTTTGAAAAAGCTGTTTTTCAACAGCTTAACAAATTCTTGTCACTAAACAACTGCTTTGATGTCTTCCAGTCGGGTTTTCGACCGCACCAAAGCACTGAAACTGTTCTTGTTAAGGTCTTCAATGACATCCACTTATATACAGACAAAATACAGGCAAATTTTCAGTCATCGTATTACTGGATCTCAGTGCTGCATTTGACACAGTCGACCACACCATATTACTAGACCGATTGGAAAACTGGGTTGGACTTTCTGGTACAGTACTAAACTGCTTTTAATCCTACTTAAAGAACAGGGATTACTTTGTGTCTTTAGGTAATTACACATCAGAGTGGGCAAATATGACATGTGGAGTTCTGGGGCCTCTTCTGTTTAACATCTACATGCTCCCACTGGTTCAGATTATGGAAAACAACGAAATAAGTTACAATAATTATGCAGACGACACAAAAATTTAGATAACTATATCACCAGGGGGACTATGGTCCAATGCAAATACTGAGTAGGTGCATCGAACAAATCAAGGATTGGCTGTGCCAAAACTTTCTTCAATTAAATGAAGACAAAACTGAGGCCGTTTTTTTTTTAGCCAAAGAGGATCGATTAAAAGTCAGTGCTCAGCTTCAACCGGCAATGTTATAAACCACGGACAAAGCCAGAACTCTTGGTGTAGTCATGAACTCAGACCTGAACATCAATAGCCACTTTACGACAATTACAAAGTCAGCCTACTATAACCTTAAGAATATATCGAGGGTTAAAGGACTAATGGTTTTGCAGGATTTGGAAAAACTTGTCCATGCATTTATCTTCAGTAGACTTGACTACCGTAATGCTGTCTTCACAGGTCTCCCCAAAAAAAATCGATTAGACAGCTGCAGCAGATTCAGAAAGCTGCTGCTCGAGTCCTCTCTAAGACCAAGAAAGTGGATCACATCACTCCAGTTTTGAGGTCTTTACTGTTAAAGAATTGATTTCAAAATATTACTGTTGCTTTATAAATCATGCATGGTCTGGGCCAAAATGCATTTCTGGTCTTCTGCTATATTATGAACCATCCAGACCTCTGAGATCGTCAGGGACAGGTCTGCTTTCTGTCCCAAGAGTCAGAACTAAACTTGGAGAAGCAGCGTTTAGTTTTTATGCACCACATATATGGAACAAACTTCCAGAAAAATGCAGGTCCGCTCCAACTCTCAGTTCTTTTAAATCGGGGCTGAAGACTTTTCTGTTTGACGTTGCCTTTGATTAAATAAAATAATTATTCATTCTTACACTGCGCTGTAACTTTTATTCTTGTATTTTATACTTGTCTTATTTTATTTTAGCTTGTTTTTATTTTCTATTCTTTATAATAACTGTTTTTTAATTACATTGATTGCTCTTTAATACTTTGTATAAAGCACTTTGAATTGCCTTGTTGCTGAAATGTGCTATATAAATAAACTTGTTTGCTTGCTCTGAACACTACATGGAAGTCAAAATAAACAATGTCCAATATTAGCTGAATACACCCTGTACATCCTGAATAATACTCTCAATGGCAAAATGATTTTCTTTCACAAATTCACATTCAGATGCTGACTCATCCTTCTAAATTCCAGTGAATACAAGCCCAGTCTTTCCAATCTTGCAACAAATGACAGTCCCGCCATCCCACGGATGAACCTTGTGAACCTACCTCAATAGCAAGGATGTTGTTCCTCAAATTAGGAGACCAAACTGGCACACAATACTCCAGATGTGGTCTCACCAGTGCTCTGTACAACTGCAGAATGACCTCTTTACTCAAATTAATCCTTTACCACCTCACTCAAAAGTCACCCTGCAACCTCCTAGCATCCTCTTCGCAGTTCACATTTTTGTGTCATCTGCAAATCTGCTAGTGTTACTTTTAATCCCATCATCTAAATCATTAATATATATTGTAAATAGTTGCGGCACTCCACTCGCCACTGCCTGTTAATCTGACAGGTACCCGTTTATTCCTACTCTTTGTTTCCTGTCTGCGAACCAATTCTCTATCCTTGTCAATATCCTACCCCCAATACCATGTGCTCTAATTTTGCCCACTCATCTCCTGTGTGGAATCGGAGTGAAGCCAGAACTAAAGTACCTGTTCAACTCTTCTGTCATTTCTTTGTTCCCCATAATAATTTCACCTGTTTCTGCCTTTAAGGGACCCACATTTGTCTTTACTAATCTTTTTCTCTTAACATACCTAAATAAGCTTTTACTATCCTTCTTTATATTCTTGGCCAGCTTACCCTCGTACTTCATCTTTTTACCGCATATTGCCCTTTTTGTTACCTTCAGTTGTCCTTTGAAAGTGTTCCAATCCTCTGGCTACCTGCTACTCTTTGCTATGTTATACACCTTTTCCTTTAGTTTTATTCCACCGCTAACTTCCCTTGTCAGCCACGGTTGCCTCTTACTCCCCTTAGAATCTTTCTTCCTCTTTGGAATGAAATGATCCTGCATCTTCTGGATTATGTCCAGAAATTCCTATCATTCCTGTTCCACCGTCATTCCTGCTAGGATCCCTTTCCAGTCGACCTTGGTCAGCTCCTCTCTCATGCTTTAATAGTCCCATTTGTTTAACTGCAACACTGACACTTTTGATTTAACCTTCTCCCTCTCAAATTGCAGATTAAACCATATCATATTATGATCACCACCTCCTAGCGGTTCCTTTACATTAAGTTCCCTTATTAAATCTGGTTCATTGGACAACACTAAATCCAGAATTGCCTTCTCTCTGGTAGGCTCCAGTCCAAGCTGCTCTAAGAATCCATCTTGTATGCACTCTACAAACTCCCTTTCTTGGCGTCCAAAACCAACCTGATTTTCCCAGTCTACCTGCATATTGAAATCTCCCATAACCACAGTGGCATTACCTTTGTTACTTGCCAATTTTAACTCCTGCTGCAACTTGCACGTATCTCCAGGAGAAATGGGAAAGATGTAGCAACACTTATAGGGGTGTATTATAGACTGCCTAATGGGGAGCGAGAATTGGAAGAACAAATATGTAAGGAGATAGCAGATATTAGTAGTAAGCACAAGGTAGTGATTGTGGGAGATTTCAATTTTCCACACATAGGCTGGGAAACACATTCTGTAAAAGGGCTGGATGGTTTGGAGTTTGTAAAATGTGTGCAGGATCGTTTTTTGCAGCAATACATAGAGGCACCTACTAGAGAAGGGGCAGTGCTGGACGTCCTGTTAGGAAATGAGACAGGTCAGGTGGCGGAGGTATGTTTTGGGGAGCACTTCGGGTCCAGTGATCACAATACCATTAGTTTCAATATAATTATGGAGAAGGTCAGAACTGGACCAGGGGTTGAGGTTTTTGATTGGAGAAAGGCTAACTTTGAGGAGATGCGAAAGGATTTAAAAGGAGTGAATTGGGAGATTTTGTTTTATGGGAAGGATGTAGAAGAGAAATGGAGGACATTTAAAGGTGAAATTTTAAGAGTACAGAATTTTTATGTCCCTGTTCGGTTGAAAGGAAAGAGTAATAATTGGAAAGAGCCATGGTTTTCAAGGGAAATTGGACACGGTTCGGAAAAAGAGAGAGATCTACAATAATTATAGGCAGCATGGAGTAAATGAGGTGCTTGAGGAGTATAAAGAATGTAAAAAGAATCTTAAGAAAGAAATTAGAAAAGCTGAAAGAAGATATGAGGTTGCTTTGGAAAGTAAGATGAAAGTAAATCCAAAGGGTTTCTACAGCTATATTAATAGCAAAAGGATATCGAGGGATAAAATTGGTCCATTAGAGAGTCAGAGTGGACAGCTATCTGCAGAGCCAAAAGAGATGGTGGAGATATTGAACAATTTATTTTCGTCAGTATTCACCAAGGGGAAGGATATTGAACTATGTGAGGTTAGGGAAACAAGTAGAGTAGCTATGGAAACTATGAGGATCAAAGAAGAGGAAGTACTGACTCTTTAAAAAAATATAAACGTGGATAAGTCTCCGGGTCCTGACAGGATATTCCCTAGGAGATTGAGGGAAGTTAGTGTAGAAATAGCAGCGGCTATGACAGAAATATTTCAAATGTCATTAGAAACGGGAATGGTGCCGGAGGATTGGCGTACTGCGCATGTTGTTCCATTGTTTAAAAAGGGTTCTAAGAGTAAACCTGCCAATTATAGACCTGTTAGTTTGACGTCAGTGGTGGGAAAATTAATGGAAAGGAAACTTAGAGATAATATATATAATCATCTGGATAAACAGGGTCTGATTAGGAACAGTCAACATGGATTTGTGCCTGGAAGGTCATGTTTGACTAATCTTCTTGAATTTTTTGAAGAGGTTACTAGGGAAATTGATGAGGGTAAAGCGGTGCATGTTGTCTATATGGACTTCATTAAGGCCTTTGACAAGGTTCCACATGGAAGGTTGGTTAAGAAGGTTCAATTGTTGGGTATTAATAGTGGAGTAGCAAGATGGATTCAACAGTGGCTGAATGGGAGATACCAGAGAGTAATGGTGGATAACTGTTTGTCAGGTTGGAGGCTGGTGACTAGTGGGGTGCCTCAGGGATCTGTGTTGGGTTCACTGTTGTTTGTCATATACATCAATGATCTGGATGATGGTGTGGTAAATTGGATTAGTAAGTATGCAGATGATACTAAGATAGGTGGTGTTGTGGATAATGAAGTAGATTTTCAAAGTCTACAGAGAGATTTAGGCCATTTGGAAGAGTGGGCTGAAAGATGGCAGATGGAGTTTAATGCTGATAAGTGTGAGGTGCTACATCTTGGCAGGACAAATCAAAATAGGACGTACATGGTAAATGGTAGCGAATTGAGGAATGCAGTTGAACAGAGGGATCTAGGAATAACTGTGCATAGTTCCCTGAAGGTGGAATCTCATGTAGATAGGGTGGTAAAGAAAGCTTTTGGTGTGCTGGCCTTTATAAATCAGAGCATTGAGTATAGAAGTTGGGATGTAATGTTAAAATTGTACAAGGCATTGGTGAGGCCAATTCTGGGGTATGATGTACAATTTTGGTCGCCAAATTTTAGGAAAGATGTCAACAAAATAGAGAGAGTACAGAGGAGATTTACTAGAATGTTGTCTGGGTTTCAGCACCTAAGTTACAGAGAAAGGTTGAACAAGTTAGGTCTTTATTCTTTGGAGCGCAGAAGGTTAAGGGGGGACTTGATAGAGGTCTTTAAAATTATGAGAGGGATAGACAGAGTTGACGCGGATAAGCTTTTCCATTGAGAGTAGGGAAGATTCAAACAAGAGGACATAGTTTGAGAATTAAGGGACAAAAGTTTAGGGGTAACATGAGGGGGAACTTCTTTACTCAGAGAGTGGTAGCTGTGTGGAATGAGCATCCAGTGGAAGTGGTGGAGGCAGGTTCGATTTTATCATTTAAAAATAAATTGGATAGGTATATGGACGGAAAAGGAATGGAGGGTTATGGTCTGTGTGCAGGTAGATGGGACTAGGTGAGAGTAAGTGTTCGGCACGGACTAGAAGGGTCGAGATGGCCTGTTTTCGTGCTGTAATTGTTGTATGGTTATATACTGTTTGGGGGCCTGTAGATAACTCCCATCAGTGTCTTCTTAGCTTTACAATTGCTCAATTCTATCCACAGCGAATCGACATCATCAGTCCCTATGTCACCCCTCGCAGGGGACTGAATTTCATCCCTCACCAACAGAGCCACCCCACCTTCTCCGCCCACCTTCCTGTCCTTTCCATAGGACGTATAACCCTGAATATTCAGAATATTCCGTGAAATAATCCTGATTAGCCGTTCAAACTACTGTATTACAATCCCAACAGTATTATATTCCAGCATTTCCCAAATGCTACAGCCTTGCAAATACTCGTTTTCTCAATCTTATTCTGTTTTTAAATAGTGGGATAACAGTTTCTACATTTTTTTTAGAATTGTTTGAGATCACTAGGACTTTTGCGCGACTGACAAAATCATCCATGATTTCGTTTCCACATGTGGTATTAATAGACGTAATAAGAAATTGCTGGAGAGGATTCTGAGATATAATATCGACATATTTGAATAAAGAGGGGATGAGTAGACATAACCAGGATGGTTAGCTACATGTGAGATTGTGTCCCACAAATTTGATTGAGTTTCCTGAAGAAATAACCAAGAACATGAGCGGCAAGGTGGTTTAGCGGTAGAGCTACTGCCTTACAGAGACCTGGGTTCGATCCTGACCGCGGGTGCTTCACGGAGTTTGTACTTCTCCCCGTGACCTGCGTGTATTTTCTCCAAGATCTTAGGTTTCCTCTCACACTCCAAATACGTAGAAGTTTGAAGGTTAATTGGCTTGGAATCAATGTAAAACGTGTCACCAGTATGTGCAGGATAATGTTAATGTGCGGTCGTAGGTCGGCGCGGACTCGGTGGGCCAAAGAACGCTGTATCTCGAAACTAAGGACAAGGCTGCAGAAGGGCCTTTGATACTGTTTTGCATCATATTATCTACATCACTGGTGACCATCGGACTATCTTTGATTCGGACTTTGCTGGCTTTACCTTGCACTAAACGTTATTCTCGTAACATTTACCTCCACACTAAATGGGTCAATTGTAATCATGTATTGCCTTTCCGCTGACTGGATAACAAGCAACAAAAGCTTTTCACTGTACCTCGGTACACGTGACAATAAACTAAAGTGAAACTTATGGCTGACTATATTCCTTCATATCAACCAGAATAAAAAATAAAAAGGGGAGAATGCGGAGTCAAATATTTTATTGATAAACATTACTCCAGATGCGTGAAGTTAATAAAAAGTGATATTTTCTTTTAATTCTGGCTCCGTTTTGCGCAAACTGTTCACGACTCTGAAATACATCGTTCAACGTTTATCAAGAGAGAAATAAAAATCGTTTTTTGACATGTGTTTCAATTACAGATTAAAGTGAAAGAAAATTGCCATATCATTCCCCTAATCCAATAAAATTGAAATAGCCAGTGTGGAACAACCAAAGAACACATATATATTTCACACCGAGCAGACGAAATTCTTGATCATCATTTTCATATTAGATAATATGTAATCAGCAGAACGAATGCACTTGATAATGTTAGGAATTCACTTACAGTTTTCAAAGTTTTGCTTAAGTCATGAATACCGCGCATTAGAAACTGATCAGTTAATAGTTATACGAGCACAACCACCAATCAGTATTGTTTCCATAAACGATGTTTTGCACGCATAAACTATTTATTCGCGTTGTTCAATCCGCCGTAAGATGATTACGTTGGTCGGTCGTTAGAGAAGCGAAGCTGTTCTAACGGCTGGGAATGATTATCTGAGCTGTGTGAAGTTGAAGGATGCAATGAGTCTTTCGGCGATCGTTTCGCTGAACACCTCCGCTTAGTCCGCCTTAACCTACCTGATTTCCCGGTTGCTCAGCACTTTAACTTCCCCTCCCATTCCCAATCTGACCTTTCTGTCCTGGGGCTACTCCATTGTCAGAGCGAGGCCCAGCGCAAACTTCTACTTCTATAACTTCAAATAGCCCTTGCTTTCCCTCTCTCTCCATCTCATCCCCTTTCCCAGTTCTCCCACCAGTCTTACTGACTCCGACTACATTCTATCTCTGTCCCGCCCATTCCCCTGACATCAGTCTGAAGAAGGGTCTCGACCCGAAACGTCACCCATTCCTCCTCTCCAGAGATGCTGCCTGTCTCGCTGAGTTACTCCAGCACCTTCGAATTATCCCAGCATCTGCAGTTCTTTCCTAGACGATCCAACGAGAATCCGGCTTGATCAACGCTCGGTCCCAGTGCCTCTGCCCAACCGCCCACTGAATCACGACCGGGAACACAAGTGATCACAAGTGACATATAAGCAGATGCTGATCGATGGAGCACACGTTCGAGTCAACAACCAGCGTATCGTGCATTTATTTTATGCAGTCTGCGAAAAAATCCTACTTACTATTGATAAATTGATTTTGAATATCGATGACAGTTCAAACGATGCAAAAAATTGGTATTAACGAACTACATTGTGGACATAAATGGGGCATGTCTGCTTGAAATCTTGCCAATTTTCTGTGTCGTCATTTCTATGTCTTATATGATCGAGAATGAAATTTAAGATTGAGAGTAGGAGTAAAGCACGCACTAAGAAGAATAAAATTTAAATGATAATTTCCACTACTTTGCTACGTGCGGCCGATTTGATTTTAGAAGACGTTCGAAATCCAACCAGTCAAATTATATTTGCAACCTTCGGTTACAGGATATGAATCATCCTTCATCGGCTGTAAACCACGCCTCACTTTACATTTGCCAACGCTGCTTTCTGCAGACAAACTAGTTGTAGCTGGTGGCCGGAATGGAAACCAGTATGATATTTCACTTACTGCCAGTCGTTGGGAATATTTGCAGAGGTACGACTTTGATCGTTGTTCCATCTGCTTTGGTTGTAAAATAATTACAGACACGTTGACACCTTAATGTAGCTACTTGTAAGGTTGTCCCTTTTATTCTACCGTCCGTATGCCGTCATCAACATAATCACCTTTCCGTGACTGTGTTTCCTAACAGGTGGGGAACAGATTTCAAACAACTTACAGCAAATGCCCAAAGAAGTGATTTTACACAAAGGAGGGAACACCACATTCTACTGCATATTCCCTATTTCTCGAGACCAATCTCGGGTAATAGTCAAATGGTGGAAACAAGGCGAGAATGAATGCCAACGTGCAAGTACCGACGACAGGAAAAGTTTTGGCGTGAGTGGTCGAGCAAGCGGGTACTTTGAGTTGAAGAATGCAAAGATCCAAGATTCGTATAGGAATGGCTCCAAGAAATTCAACCGGATCACGTCTAATAGTATATGGTAAGCGAAAAATAATTGGAGAAGGGAGAATTCATTGTGGAATATAATGGTTTGGTAAACCGAATCACTGTGAAGATGTCCTTTAATGCCTTTTGTGTATGTTATGTTCAGTATATCTGTTCTATCGCTCTATCTACATTCTGCGAACAAGAGGGTTGAAACTCCGCATGCCTATCCTCCTTTATGAAATTCGGCTCCACTTCACTCATCTCGCCAAAATTGGAAACGCGACGTGCGATTTTATAAAATCAAATTAATATTTTTAAAATTCCTTCAAAGTTCATCATGGATCTCTAACCTATGAAAGTCCAATAAGTGCAAGAAAATATTTCCTTGAATGTTCATTGAGTTGCAGTCGGTTGAATTGTGCAGTTTTGCCCAAACCAGGATGCAATCGCTCCAGTGTTGTCAGCATTAACTGAAAGTGAACAAATGCCCATGTTCTACTTCTTTAGTTGGAGAATGTTACTCAGATCACATATTTTAAATGACCTTGGCCAATTCACTCTGGCATCACCTAATTAATCTCCCTAAATTTTATAATTCTGACGTGAAGCGCAATGGAACTTAATATACAAAGTTCGTAAATTCATTTCGTTGCCTGCAGTCATACATATAATAATAAATGACAAAACACACAATAAACACAAATTAACATCCACCACAGTGAGTTCACCAGGTACCTCCTCACTGTGATGGAGGCAAAAGTCTTAAAGTCTCTGTCTCTTCCCGCTTTCTTCTCCCTCTGCGCTGAGGCGATCCAGGCTTCTGATGCTGTGGCCCCGCCGGGCGACGGTAAGCCAGTCCAGCGGCCGAATCCGTGCTCCGCGACGGGCCGGCTCAAACTCCGCGGCCCGGGGTGGTCGAAGCTGCCGAAGCTACCGCCCTCCAGTCCAGCGGACGCAGCTGTAGTTGCGGGAGCCCCAGAAAAACAGGTCACCAACCTGTGACCTGCGCGCTCCCGACGATGTCGTCGGGCCGAGCCTCCGGATTCAGGTCGCCACCAGTGTCCTCGGTCGCCACCGCCGGAACGCCACCGCAGCCCCGAAGTTGGCCAGCCTCGCGCTCCCGAAGATGCCGTCCACTGGGCCAGCTGCGGCCGAGCCTCCGGATTCAGGTCGCCACCGCCGGAACGCCACCGCAGCTCCGAAGCCGGCCAGCCTCGCGCTCCCGAAGATGTCGTCCACTGGGCCAGCTGCGGCCGAGCCTCCGGATTCAGGTCGCCACCAGTGTCCTCGGTCGCCACCGCCGGAACGCCACCGCCACCGCCGGAACGCCACCACAGCCCCGAAGTTGGCCAGCCTCGCGCTGGTAAGCATAGTCATAGGAGCAGACTAAGACAATTCGACCCATAGAGGCTACTGGGCCTTTCAATCATGGCTGGTCAATATTTCCATTTCAACCTCATTTTCCTGTATTCGACTGATAACCTTTCACATACATACTAAATCAATAATCAATACATACAAATACTGTCCACATCCATTCTATCCAGGTCTTTCACTATTTGGTAAGTTTCAATAAGGTCCCCCCCATATACCTCTAAACTACAGATTGTATAGGCCCAGAACCGTCAATCGCTCAATATACGTTTACCCAATCGTCCCCTGGATAATTCTCGTAAATATCCTCTGAACTCTTTTCAACGCCAGAACACCCCTCCTCAGATATGAGGGCCCAAAACTGTTTACAATACTCAAACGCGGTCTGACGATTGCCTTATGAAGCCTCAGCATTACATCACTGTTTTTGTTTATATTCCATTCCTCTCACAATAAATGCTAACGTTTTTAGTTACCATATATTCGATTTTAAAGAGGTTGATAAACATCTGCTATTGTATTGGGAAATTATGATAAATCAATGTCAATAGACAATAGACAATAGGTGGAGGAGTAGGACATTCGGCCCCCTTCGAGTCAGCACCGCCATTCTCTGTGATCATGGTTGATCTTACACAATCAGTACCCTGTTCCTGCCATCTCCCCATATCCCTTGACTCCACTATCTTTAATAGCTATATCTAACTCTCTCTTGAAAGCATCCAGAAAATCGGCCTCCACTGTCTTCTGAGGTAGAGAATTCCACAGATTCACTACTCTGGGTGAAAAAGGTTTTCCTCATCTCGGTTCTAAATGGCCAACGCCTTATTCTTAAACTGCGGCCCCTGGTACTGGACTCCACCAACATCGGCAAAATGTTTCCTGTCTATAACATGTCCAATCCATTAATAATCTTCTATGTTTCAATAAGATCCACCCTCATCCTTCTACATTTCAGTGTATACAAGTCGCAGTATACAGTCACTCCATTCTTTCAACATAGGACTGTCCCGCCATCCCGGGAGTTAACCTTCGTCACAAAAATAGTGTCGAAATATTAGCAGAGTAAAACACAAATCCTGCCACCTATTCACATTACAATAGTAGAAGAAAAGGAAACGTACGTCTCAAGAACATTCACTTGAAAACGTTTCTCATCATAAACACGGTCTGAACATATTGCTACTACGGAGTCTCAGAGTTGCACAGCACAGGAACAGCCTTCCGGTCCGCCACGTCCATCCGACCTATTTTTCCATCTAGACGAATTCAATTTTTAGGCCCTTAGCTACTACGAGTTGCCTATTAGAATGTCTGTGAATTCCTATTAACCTGGTGATTTTATCTGACTACAGCACCTACGCTGGATGCCAATTGCAGATAGCAACCTCTCTGTGTAAAAATCGTCCTTTCAGATTCCCTTTGAAAACCCCTGTCCTTTAATTTTGGCATAAGCCTTCTACGATGGAAAAAAAACGTTCCATGTATCGTCCATTTATGCTTCTTGTAACTTGATATACGTCCACCAGATCACACCACGGTTGTGTTCGCACCAGGGAAACAAACCGGGCTCAATCCCGGCAAATTCAAAATTCATACGGAATCTCTTCTGTACCTCCCCCCCTTCCCCTCCAAGGACAACCACGACGGGGACAATCACGACTTTCGTACAATGTGGAATCCAGAACTGCCGCGAAAACTCTAAATGTTAATTTAACGCTTTTGGTAAAGTTCTTACATAAGGTCCCAACATTTATATTTTATGTCCTCGCCTATGAAGGTATGTCGTCTGCACCATCTTGCCTATCCCTGTTGCCATATTCGCGGAACCTTGGAGTTGAATCCAAAGGTCTCTCCATTGATCAACATTCCTTAGCGCTCTAATATATACTGAATATTTCCACCATATTCGACTTCACAATGCGCATCACCAGGCAGTTTTCGGGTGTACATTGCATTTGACTACGCTCAACCACTTCCCAGCTGATCTCTGACAGGCTACATTTCTGTTTAAAATTCTTGATGAGAAATACAGCTGGTGTGAGGGGTTAAAAAGCCAGCAAGCTATTCACTGCTTGTCAACTGATTAGCGTAGAGAGCTGATGTGTGCAAAAACTCAAACACCAACCGCACTCTCCTGAAAGAGTTGATATAGTTCGCAGGATGTAATGTGTTGGTGAAAGAACATATTCTCCTCACCATTTTCTGTGCTCCTGCTCTGCTTCTTCTGCAAAACCGACTCGCTTTCTCACTTGATCAATAATGATGTGCAGAAAACTCATCGTTATCTTTGAGTAAAAAACTCAGAGAATCCCATCGTGGTAACATATGTCGAGTTGTATTTGATTTATTATTCAAACTCTAATAAGATAAACCTACATAAATATTTGAAGAAAGCGTCATTAGCACTGAATTGGCAAGACTCGTGAAACACCGGCCTGGAAGAGAGATTTGGATCAGGTATGAGCACCTGGTCTAGGTAATATCAAATACATTTTCCAATGCGTCATTATAACAACGCACTCGAGGTTAATAATAGCAACCCGTCAACGGCGTAATGTGATTTAATTGTGTTCATGTTCTGTTCCGCAGCACTTCCAACTCCACTGAAAATTTTCACCAAGACTCGTGTAATGAATCCAGCCGCGAGTTGTATTCATGTGTGTGAAACAGCTGCATTCTATCCCGAGAATTTCACGCTTAATTGGTATACAAATGGGGTCGAAACAACATCGGAAATACAGATCGAAACAAAGAAGAACGCCGAAGGACTGTATACGGTTTCTAGCTCTTTGATCGCGTTGCCGCCATTTCAGAGCGACAACAAATATACCTGTTTAATATCTCACGTCTTCCGCAATACATCAGCCCAGGCTGTCATCGCTGGTTCCGAATGTACCCAAGCTACGCTGCCAACAAAGCTATCTCGTACCCAAGGTACGATGCCAACAAAGCCATTACTTAAATGTAAACTACTATTTCTATTTTTTCCTGTCCGCGAGGAAAATTCACCTTAGTTCAATTAAAAGTTGCAGTTCTCTTTAATTAAAACAATGAAACCCAATCTCTTGCAAGACCGGATACAACAAACCTATTATCAATTACGTTTAAGAAAGAACTGCAAATGCTGGAAAATCGGAGGTAGACAAAAATGCTGGAGAAACTCAGCGGGTGAGGCAGCATCTATGGAGCGAAGGAATGGGTGTCGTTTCGGGTCGAGACCCTTCTTCAGACTGATGTGAAGAAGGGTCTCGTCTGAGGAAGGGTCTCGACCGGAAACTTCTATTATCAATCACATTCGTTTTCAATGAAAATGTCTTATTTGTTCTCCAAAATAGAAAAACAAATTTAAACATTTTGCCTTTCTACTGGGTAGTGTTGATGTTTCTTTCATGTTGCTTTAAAAAAGGTTTCCTAATGCACCGTTGATTCCACACTTGGCGGCGCAACTGATTTCAGGTGCTTAGGTTTTCCCTCACGCTTCCTCGGTTTTTATCCTGATGCAGAATCTTTGCTTCACCGTGCTCACCCTCGTTAAAATCGAACTACCCATCCTCCCTAAATTCCTTGGTACGTCATCCACTCCCACTGCCACCGTGACAAATTCAAGTACGGACCTAAAAGTAACGCCTTTCTAAACTGAAAGGACACCTTTAGCAGATTAAAACCGACAATTATGTTGTGTTATAATTGAAGAGAGGCTTCGATTGAGGCGTCCAACACTGCATTTCCCCCCAGCCTTTACTGACCACCAGCTTCTAATCAAACCACCTTCACCTGTATCCGCTTAGGTCTTTTCCAGCTTTCTCCCTCTACAACAACACATTTGAAGAAGGGTCTCAACTCAAATTGTCACCTATCCATTTTTCCGTAGATGCCAGTTGGCCTGTTGAGTTACTCCAGCATTTGGGTTGTTCTCAAGATCCGTTTATGCAGTTCCTTATATCTGCGTTGTTTTTGTTTGCATGTGTGTAGCTTGACAAAAATCTTAGTTCTACCACGGCGTGCCGACTTCCATATTGATTCACTAGCATTCTCATTAGAACAAGCGCACCGTTGAGCAAATGGAATTCGGCGATTGTCACTATTTTTTTTGCCATTCACTGCTTTGCACTGAAAAACGCGAACCACCTGTGACTTTCCCTGAGGAAAGACCATAAGGTAAGTTGCGTATACCGTCCTGTATTGGGTTCAGCAAAGCAACTATTTCATTGTCCACAGCTGCTAATTATTCGAAGCTCGATTAAGAATCTCCCCGTTCACTCCGGTGAAGAATAATCTCCTCAGAATAGTTTCCCAAGCAGACATCGTTTCTATACTCAGAAATAATTAGCACAAGTTTCACCAATACACACACACACACTGGAATTAATCTGCTCCTATTATTTCTGCAGTTAATGCTTTCGCCTTCCACATTAGACATGCTCTGGCCTCTCTGGTGCCCCTGATCCTGATTGGTGTCGTTATTGGGACGCACTGTCAGTTGCCGTTTTATAAAAGGTACGTTATATATGAAAAAAATATGCTCGTACAATATCTCATGGAATTAGGAAAGATATTTGCGAGAGTTTATGTATTGCGCAGAGGATCATAAATATAATTATAATTTAAACCTGAAGGACGTGGACTGGGACTGTTAATTCTTTGAAATGCCAATGTATTCTTGGCAACTTAGCACGAAGAAGTAAGAAGATCTGGATGCAAGTAAATTAATAATAAGCATCCGTGAATGCTCAAGTTGTTAATTCTCGTTAAATCCAATGAGCTGGCAAGGAATCCAAGAGCCGGTAAGATCACGCTCCCTCTCGTGCAACCTTTTTCTTCAATCATTCGTCGCCGGTAATATTCAATATTGAAGAGTGTTGAAGCGCAGATATTTTATCAAACGCAAATGTTTCTCTAAAGTCTGCATCCAGACTGCTGAAACATGCAAGTCATGCCAAGATGCATATTTTCCAGGAGAAGATGCGAATATCCGTCGTCTTTTCACTTTCAATTTGAAATTATTTCCCGAAGAATAGGCGAATATAGTGTAAAATTACCTGTAAAATCATTATCATTTGTTTCTATGTTCCGCAATTGTATTTAAACCTAAAATGCAGAGATAAAAAACCGGCATAAATAAAATAAAACTTGAAAGAAATTCAGTGGTTCAGCCACCAGACCCAGATTCCCCCTCCCCCCTTCCCTCCCTCTTGCTCCCTCTCAATCCGGGTTTTCAACCAGCAATGTAAACTGATGACTTCAGTCTCTACACATTTTACTTCACTCTTTTTTTAAACTTAAAATACTTACGGGTTTCAATCCCTTTGGAGTAAATGGGATAAAAGTAAACTTATGTCTTTACTGAAATTGTACCCATTTATAAATGTGATGTTATTTCTAACTGTTGAATATATTTTATCCGCCTGAGAAAGCATCCTTAAATTATCTTCTATAGAACAAATGTTTGCATAATTAAATTGTACCTATAGTTAGCAAGGGTTTCTCCACCCTCTCTTGTTTGTGCAGGGTCTATGAAAAAGCCATAAAGTAGAGAGTGCTGGAAATCTCAAGCAGGATCAACCAAGCGACACCCAATGAACCTGACCACCATTGAAGCACCAGCCTTCCAGCGAATACTGTATGGCTACCCAAGATGATTGTAATTGTAAGATGTGCCTACCACAGCAGCCTACAAAAAGTAAACGTTAATATTTTGAAGTTCATCCTACAGACGAATTAGATATAGGCACTGAAATTCAGGAAAAATAATATGTTCAGTATCGTTCGACGTACTCACGGCTACATTATTGACTGTGAGTTACTTGTGGGATTAATGATTACATATTTGACGCCTTGCTTTACTACTATGAAAATTAATGCATATTTTGAAATATGTGTTGTGTTTAACTGATAAAGTAACTTTCCAAACGCTTTGAATTACGTTATTATTATTAGTTACATAACTAAAATAGACGTTTTATGGTTACTTCTGATCGCTCGGTGATTTTCAATGTATTTGTTATTTCCGAAAGAAAAACTGTGAGGCGAGGGATTTAGGCACTATATTGTTCTGTCGCATCTCATTGTGACCTAAATACAAACAGTTTTCAGCATACCAAAGACTATAGACACTTTATTTTTCACAACAACCACCACAACGTTTTGTCGAGAGTTTGATCAATTTCCATTGAAATCTATTCTGACAAAAATATATTTTTAACGCATTTATACTATAACCATTGTACTACCGAGGTATTTTCTAAGATGGTAGAGCGTATATAATTCCGAGGCAATAAACAATAGTTTAATTATTAGAAATTACCTTAAAAAGAACCAAATGCATGGTAGTGCAGGAGGTGGTCCGTAGTGTTCTGCTGTTAAGGTAGGATCATTAGTTTCCAAGCACTTTCAGGAACCTGATCGTTGTAGGAGAATAGCGAATTGAATCTGGCAATGTGCGCTTCAGTACCCCATGCCTAATAGTTGCAGTGAAACGCGGGAATGGCGCGGTTAATAGGGGTTCAGATCCAAAGCACTATATTCATATGATTTGTTAACATGTACAGTATGTAACGAAATGTCTTCTGATCACCGCGGTGTATATATTACCGATCGCGTTGAGGCCACTTATTCTCCACGTCACAACAAGGGGTCGTTGAGCTCCTTATCTACTCTGTTCAGTCGCTTTATATGCATTTAGACTCAACATTGATGAAGTAATTTGCAACAATCAAAATCACCTTTTTTTGCAATGTGTTAATAAAACCATTGGTCTGTCATTTTCTTCATACGCCTTGAGACCATTTCCCCCATTAATCTTTGGTTCCACCTACAGTTAAATGCAAGTTGATGTCAGGTTTATATTTTCGCTACCATTACATTTTATTCGTCAAATGTAATGAAGGCCCGTGGAGCAAGATGGCAATGATTGTATCATTGCATTAGTCAGTGAGCAGAATATTGTAAATGACTCTTCACAGCAGTGCTGTTGATATTCGACCACATCATCAAATGTTCCGACGGCAATTACCCATATAGGATGTGTCCAATCTTTGCAAACATGGGTAATATAGTTAATTAACGAGAAAACGGCTGCCACACAATAATTTGATCCAGCGTCATGAAATTCCTGCATATCCCATTTCCGCCCAACCAGCATGCAAAGATCAAATTAATACATTTACCTGGAAAAAAAACACCCTTGACAGTATTAAAAATAAACCTGCCGGTACTTCTAGAAGGCTTTTCCATGAAATTCGCCAGAATGTCTTGCTCCAGTGTTCATTTGACTCCAGCTCCACCATTTTCAACACAGTAAAGAGGTGGAGAAGTAGACCATTTGGTATGTTTCGCTGCTCTTTCATCCAGCATAACGCCGAATAATCAGTGCCAACTTCCTGCATTATTCTTATTTAATTCGAATACATTCATGCATAACGTATTGTTCCTGTCTAGAACACACGTGTAAGTAAATAAGTAAGTAAGTAAGTAAGTAAGTAAGTAAATAAGTAAATAAGTAAATACGTGAGTGAGTGAGTGAGTGAGTGGGTGAGTGAGTGAGTGAGTAAGTTTATTGGCCAAGTATTCACATACAATGAATTTCCCTTGGTGCTCCGCCCACAAGTAACAACATGACATACAGTGACAGTTACGAATGACTCAGAAAACACTAAACATTAATAATAATAAAACATTAATGATAAAACACCATCGATCAAGCATGTGAACCAACAAAATGCCAGATCAAAGGGAGGCTACAGAGTTTTGGCTGTTGAGTAGAGCAACTACTCGTGGATAAAAAGTGTTTTTATGTCTGACTGTGGCAGCTTTGACAGTCCGGAGTCGCCTTTCAGAGGGAAGTGATTCAAAGAGTTTGTGGCCAGGGTGAGAGGGGTTAGTGATGATCTTGCCCACTCGCTTCCTGGCCTTTGCAGTGTACAGCTCATCAATGGAGGGAAGGTTGCAGCCAATAACCTTCTCAGCTGATCGGACGATTCGCTGCAGCTTCTAGGTGTCGTGCTTGGTGGCTGAGCCAAACCAGACCATGATGGAGAAAGTGAGAACAGACTCTATGATGGCCGTGTAGAATTGGACCATCATTGCTCGTGGCAGATTGTGTTTCCTCAGCTGCCATAGGAAGTACATCCTCTGTTGTGCCTTTTTGACTGTGGAGTCGATAGTAGCCCCCCACTTAAGGTCCTTGGAGATGATGGTTCCCAGGAACTTAAAAGACTCCACAGATTTGACTCTGGTGTTTTTGATAGTGAGTGGGGTGAGGGGAGGGGGAGCTCTCCTAAAGTCTACAATCAATTCCACTGTCTTAAGAGCATTGAGTTCTAGGTTGTTGCGATGGCACCAGTATGCCAGCTGTGACACTTCCTGTCTGTAGGCAGATTCCTCCCCATCCTGGATCATTCCAATCAGGGTTGTGTCATCCGCAAACTTGAGAAGCTTGACAGAGGTGTCTGTGGAGGTGCAGTCATTGGTGTAGAGGAGAGGAGAGAGTATGCAGCCTTGCGGTGCTCCTATGCTGAGTGTTTGCGGGTCCGAGATGTGCTTTCCCAGCCTAACATGCTGCTTC
>CM075978.1:179893237-179978904 GCA_038087875.1 Malacoraja senta
CAGGTTAATTAGCCATCAAACATTGCTTGGAGTGTGCTGGAAGCTGACGAAAACAAGGAGAGAATAAAACAGGATTAGTGTAAGTGGCTGATTAATGGTTAGCATCGACTAATTAAATTGCTTTAAATGGTCCGCCCATTGCTTTATTACACTATGCCTCTGCAACTCCTCTGCGGTTGACACATCTAAACGTGAACGTGAGATTTGGTGCATTTAGTTAAATCTTAAGTGCACGTGAGATTTAGCACTCGTTTGCTCTAAAATTGGCAAACATACAGCATAATACATTTCATTTTATTACGCACATGGTGCTTTCAAGTCTTCAAGCTCCTCTTATTTTAGTCATGTTTTGGTGTTTCAGATATTCCTGTTTATTAATGGGACCATCATTGGGTGCAATGCCACTGATTTATAAAGGTACGTTCATTATGAAAAATAATTTTTATACAATATTTCATAGTTACGAAATATTTTTGCGAGTTCACAATTATGTAATACAATAGGATAGAATAGAATAGTATCTCCGAACTAAACTAAATTAAACAGGAATTTGACTATTTATATAGAGGAATTGTTTCGAGATTGTCAATTCTTCCAAATGTCAGCTGAGCCTTCAATTTAGATTTCAGAATTATAAACGCAATTTAAAGTAAGTGCGGGTAATTAACGACATGCGTTTCTGTAAATCGTCATATGCGTCAGTAATTAATTCTTGTTAATTTCCCATTACTTTGCACAGTGGATGATTTCTTAAGGTCCAGCTCAGGCCTGTGGAACTTATTTCTTCAATCATTCACCACTGATAATGTTCAAATTTGAAGAACATTAGTATGCAGATAATTTAAAATGTGCAGAAAGAAACGTTGCATATATCTCTGAAATCTGCGTGCAGGTTGATGGAAAGATACAATTACGCAGAGATCATATTTTCCTGTACGTGGCAAAATACATCACAGGGAATAGGCGAATATAATGTAATGTGTCCGTAGAATCGTTATCGGGGCTCAATTTATCAATTTAATGACAAATCCGAAGACAAAAGAAATTGCAGATGCTGGAATCTGGAAAAAAGAAACTGGAGAGGAACTCTGTGGTTTAGATACCAGACTCCCACTAGACCAGAGGTCACTATTCTCATTGTATTGAGCTGCAAGAAAACAAAATGGCATGAAATGCTGGGCAAGTTAGATGCGACTTGACATGACGCATATTTGCAGCATTTTGTTTCCATTTTAGATTTCAAAAACCTGAATCCTTTCTTTATTTCCTCAAAATTGTGTCTTGTGAAATATTAACTACCACACCTGGTCGCATGATCTCCTGCTCTCTTGTCACCGATATATATATATTTTTAAACCTTTGAACAATGCATAGATTAATAAATATCAACCATCCCTGCAGATGAGCTTCAACATCTGAATGACAAAGTAAAACTTTATTGGCCGATGCACTTTTGGACAATAACGGGCAACAGGCTGGTTTTATTTTCGCTCTGGCATACACGGATTGATCACGAAATCCCGTCCATCAGCCATCTTTTATAAACAGGGAAACAAATAACTCTTAATCGGCATGCGTATTAATTACAAATTAAAGTCATAGAAATATATCAAATGACCAAATGACCAAAACCAATAAAATGGAAATTACTCGAGATCCGATCAAGCTAGGAGAAAGTACATTTTATCCCAAGCCGATGAAATTATTTATCTATGTTCACATATTAGGAAATATGTCCTCAATAGACGTTATTCTTATACGTCCGTTACACGTTTGTGAATTGATACTTAAGTGGTTCAATACAACGATTTTTTATCATGCGATTGTACTTATTAGAAGCTGATCACTTAATAAGTGTACATGCATAACGACCATTCCGGGGTTTTTTTCCTGCAATGTTTCACACACTTATTGCTTCACCGTAAGTGTTCCTTCTCGTTGTTCAACGCGCCATTAAACGATAGCGCTAACTAGGCTGATGTGTCAAGCGGTCAAACCGCAAGGAAACAGCGCCGAAGATCTTTCAAGCCGAACGACGTTACCAGGGACCAGAATGATCGACGCTGGATCCGAGCGCCTCCGTTGAACCAGCGAATTACTAACCTAAAACAAAAGTGCAATAAACCTGATAGGTTAATAAATGTTGATCCATGAAACACACGTCTGATCAGCAACCAGCACATCACTCCTTTTCCTAAAAGTTCTCCTTGTTATTCAAATATTGTTTGTAATGATCCATTACAGGGTAAATAATGCAAAGATTTGGCATTTTTGATTTGTTAGGTCTATCCACATTATTCCACCAGCATGTGCGTTTCAAATCTTGCGAAATTTCGGAATCTCCATTTCTGTATCTTAAATAACCAAAAAATAATATAAAGTTTCAAAGTTGTAAAGACAATAGTAAGAAAAATAAAAATAAATTAGAATTTTTTCCACTGTGATTCCCGCGGCTGATCTGAACGTAATAGACATTAGCATACGTTTTATCCATGGAACTCAGTTATCGGATTTGAATCAACATTCGTACAATGTAAAACACGTCCTTACTTAACAGTTGCAAACGCGAACTTCTGCAGACTACTTACTTTAATATATTGATCAGAACGCTAGCCACTATAATGTTTCACCTGTGGTTGGGAACATTCCCCTGGGTAAAGCATTGTTCCATTTCCACCTGCCTTCATTTGTAAACTAAGTTCTGGCTAGCTTTCAACTTGGAGCTAAATGCAATTCGTCCTCGAGATTGTCTGTTTTAACCTACCATCTAAACGTCGTTTTTTAAAAACATAATTGCATTTTCTTGACAGTGTTTTCCAAGAGTTGTTGAACAGATTTCGTTCAATGTAATGCAACTGCCCGAAGAAGTGGTTTTATCCAAAGGGGGTGAACATTACCTACTGCATATTCCCCAACGGATCAAATTATTCTTGCAACCCTCAGTTACAAGATACAAATCATCCTTCATATAATGTAAACCACGCCCTGATAGGACGTAATAAGAATACCCTTTAATTATAATTTTCACCACTCTGCTATCTGCGGCCGATTTGATTCTAGAAGACATAGCGAATCCAACGGATCAAATGATACTAGCAACCTCTATTACAGGATGTGAATCATCCTTCATAGAATGTAAACCACGCCCTCACTTAACAGTTGCCAAAGCAGCTTTCTGCGGACAAATTTGTTGTAGCTGTTGGCCGGAATGGAAATCGGTATAATATTTAACTTACTGATCATCGGTGGGAATATTTACATAGGTACAGCTTTGTTCATTATTCCATGTGCTTATTTATAAACTAATTGTAAGGTCTACCGTCCGTATGCCGTCATCAACTGAATTACCTTTCCTTGGTTGTGTTTCCTAACAGGCGGGGAACAGATTTCATACATGTAGAGCAAGTGCCCAAAGAAGTGGTTTTACTCAAAGGAGGGAACGTCACATTCTACTGCATATTCCCCATCTCTCAAGACCAATCTTGGGTAAGAGTCAAATGGTGGAAACAGGGCGAGAATGAATACCAACGTGCAAGTACCGACGACAGGAAACAATCTGGTGTGATAGGTCGAGCAAGCGGGTACTTCGAGTTAAAGAATGTAAAGATCCAAGATTCTGGAGTGTATTGGTGTTCGGTGACGCGAAATGGAATGGCTCCAAGAAATTCAACCGGATCACGTCTAATAGTATATGGTAAGCGAAAAATACTTGGAGAAGGAGGTATTTATTATGGAATATAATAGGTGGCAATACCGATTCACTATGTAGTCGTCCTTTAATACGATGTTTGTATATTATGATGAGCATAAGGGTGGAATGGTAACCGAAAATAATTGAGGGGTGAACCATAATGTTATATATATCAAATATAACATGCGGTAAAACCCATTCACTGTGAAGATATATTTTGATACCTTTGTCGATATTATGTTTAATAAATAAGTATGCGACTAAGAGAAAGGTTGAAGCTCCGCACTGCGTTTCTAAATTCACACAATGTTTGACCATCTTCGCTCTTCTCGTCAACACTGGTTACCTGATAGACAGACACGAAATGCTGGAGTAACTCGGCGGATCAGGCAGCATCTCTGGGGAAATGAATAGGTGACATTTCTATTCCCTCTAATAGGTGAAACGTCACCTATTCCATTTCCCCCGAGATGTTGCCTGACTCGCTGAGTTACTCCAGCATTTTGTGTCTATCTTCGGCGTAAACCAGCATCTGCAGTTCATTTCGACACGCCGGTTACCCGAAGTCTAGCTTTTAGGGTTCAAAGCCTTAATTTTTTAATTCCTTCGTTGTTCCCCGTGTATCTTTAAACTATAGAAATCCAATATATCAAATACATATATAAATAAATAAAAGGACGTCCTTTGGAGGTTCAATGGTTTGCAGTGGGTGGATGCAATCGCTCCCATAATGACGGCAGAAACTCAGAGCGAACAATTCGGAAATCTCTGATGCATTTTTTGTAGTTTTAGAATGATTATCAAACCATATGTTCAAACAAACATTAGTCAACTCCTTGAGTGTCCCTGACTTTTGATAACGCTCATGAAACGCATTGGAACTTAATTTGTTAGGTTAAAGAGATATATGAACGATTATTCTTGCTGATGTGAGAACAATATTCCATTTAGCTCCACTATCTATGCCTCTTATATTTGAGATACGTCCATTAGGTCACCACATAGTCTTCTTCGCACTAGGCAATCGCTTACTTATCATATCCAAACCAATCGTATCCATTCCACCCTCATTACCAAAGCCCGTAATCCAAGCAGAATTATAGTGAATCTCTTCTGCAGTCCATCCAACACAATCGCATCCTTCGTATAATTTGAGATCCAGTATTGAACAAATTGCGTCGAATGCCAATTAATCAATCTTTGTATAGACCCCACATACGCTTCCAACATTTATATTTTGTGTCGTGACATATGAAAACATTCATATTTGGTGTCGTGGCCAAGCAGAACGTATGGCCTCTGTACCATCTGTGCTCCCACACTTGGGAACCACGGACATACACGCAATGGTACACCTGTTCGTCAACATTCCTCAACAATCTATCATTTACTCCCTCCGGTCGGTCCGCATGATCTACATCGGTGAGACCAAGCGGAGGCTTGGCGATCGTTTCGCCGAACACCTCCGGTCGGTCCGCAATAACCACTTGACCTCCCGGTGGCTCAGCACTTCAACTCCCCCTCCCATTCCGTATCTGACCTCTCTGTCCTGGGTCTCCTCCCATGGCCACAGCGAGCAACACCGTAAATTGGAGGAAATGCACCTCATATTCCGCTTGGGCAGTCTACATCCTGGGGCTTGAACATTGAATTCTCCCAATTCTGCTAGCCCTTGCCTTCCCTTCATCAGCCCTCTGGTTGTCTCCTCCCCTCCCCCAGCCCTCAGGCTCCTCCTCCGCCTTTTTCCTTTTTTCCTTTCTTCTCCCCACCCCCTATCAGTCTGAAGAAAGGTTTCGGCCGAAACGTTGCCTATTTCATTCGCTCCATAGATGCTGCTGCACCCGCTGAGTTTCTCCAGCATTTTTGTGTACCTACCATTTACTCTCTATTTTTCTCCCCTATGTGACCTCACGATATAATCACCTGGTACGTTTCGAGGTTAAATTTCATTTGACGACACTCCAACCAAAAGTTCAGCTGCTTTCTGATAGATTACATTGCTGCTAGAGATTCTTGGATAAGATTAATGTGAGGGGTTTCAAAGCCCGCAAGTTACCCACTGGTGGTCAATTTCTTGGCTCAGCGAAATGAAGTGCGAAGAAAATTCAAAATTTTGTCGCGCCAAACTGCAATAACTGATATAGGAGGTATGGTGTTGATATATTCCGTTTCTAAAATAATATATTCCTTTCACCAATTTATGTGCCCCCTCTCCCTCTCCTGTGTGCTTTTTTTGTTGCAAATCCTACTGGCTTTCTCATTTGATCATCAACGAAATGCTGAATATTTTTCACTGTGCTCAAGAAACAGAGAGTATCGGCGTGGTAGCCGATCTCGAGGTTTATTTGGTTTATTACCTGAACTCCAAGAAAAGAAACCTAAATCGGTATTTGAAGTAGCTTCATTATCGCTGGGTGAGCGAACTCCGTAAATACCGGCCTCAAAGTGAGATTTAGATCGGGCATCAGTACTTGGTCTAGGTAACAACAAAACCATTTTCAAACTGCGCCATTATAATTAACTGGCTCGTGGTTAATAAAATCAATCTTTCAATGACGCAAATTCATATAATGTTGTGCCCTTTCTGTTCCGCAGCTCTTCCAACCCCACTGAAGATTTTCGCCAAGACCCCCGAAATGAATTCAGCCGGGACTTGTATCCTTGTGTGTGAAACGGCTGCATTTCATCCCAGGAATTTGACACTTACCTGGTATAAGAACGGCGTCGAAACTACATTGGAAATATTTACTGAAACAACGCAGAACTCCGAGGGACTGCATGAGGTTACCAGCTCCTTAATCGAGACGCAGCCAGTGCAGAACGACGCCAAATATACGTGTTTAGGATCACATGCCCTCTCTCTATACTTCAGCAAAGGCTAACATTTCTGTTTCCAAATGTCGCCAAGGTAAGAGGCCAACGGAGATATTTCTTGCTAAGTTAGCAGAGATGAATCATACTTGTTCGCGAAGAAAATGCACCTTAATTCAATTGGAAATATCAACTAGAGCGTGAAATTAACGTTTAATATTTAATATCAGCCACTCTTGGACCAAGAGTGTCTGATATTAAATATTAAACGTTAATTTCGGAAACGGAATTTCGGAAACGTCTTGGTGCAATACCGAATGCAACAAAACGGTTAACAATTACATTAGTTTGCATTCTAAATCTTACATTTATCCTCTAAAGTATTCCTCACAATTTATATTTATTAGCATGTAATATTAAGACACCCTTTGTGTTCCTTTAAAAAAATCTACACACGCCATGAACGTAAAACATAGAAAGATACTGCACAGAAACGGCCCATCGGCCCGTTATGCGTCGGAAACAATGCCACGATAAACTAATCGGAGATGTCCTGATTCTTTAGGGAATGGGGGTTCCCCTCTTCCATTCTAGGTGAGGCTCTCACTAGGGTCTCCTCGATATCCCGCAGCTCCGCTCTTCCTCTTTATAACAAGAGGAATCGAATATGGGAGCAAAGAGGTCCTTCTGAAGTTGTACAGAGCCCTAGTGAGACCACACCTGGAGTATTGTGTGCAGTTTTGGTCCCTAATTTGAGGAAGGATATTCTTGCTAGTGAGGGAGTGCAGCGTAGGTTTACAAGGGATGGCGGGCCTGTCATATGCGGAGAGAATGGAGCAGCTGGGCTTGTACACTCTGGAGTTTAGAAGGATGAGAGGGTATCTCATTGAAGCAATATAAGATTGTTAAGGGTTTGGACGAGCTAGAGGCAGGAAACATGTTTCCGATGTTGGGGGAGTCCAGAACCAGGGCCACAGTTTAAGAATACGGAGTAAGCCATTTAGAACGGAGACGAGGGAACACTTTTTCTAACAGAGAGTTGTGAGTCTGTGGAATTCTCTGCCTCAGAGGGTGGTGGAGGCATGTTCTCTGGATGCTTTCAGAGAGGGCTAGATAGGGCTCTTAATAATAGCGGAGTCAGGGATATGGGGAGAAGGGAGGGATGGGGTACTGATTGGGGATGATCAGCTATGATCACATTGAATGGTGGTGCTGGCTCGAAGGGCCGAATGACCTACTCCTGCACCTATTGTCTATTGTCTATTGTCTACCCCCCCCCCATCCGTAACAAGGACAGAGCCCCCCTTGTCCCCACCCAGGAGTCCTGTCCTGGGCCTCCTCCATTGTCAGAGTGAGGCCCAGTGCAAATTGGAGGAACAGCATCTCATATTTCGCTTGGGTAGTTTGCACCCCAGCGGTATGAACGTTGATTTCTCTAATTTCAGATAGCCCTTGCATTCTCCCTCCTTCCGCTCCCCTTCCCAGTTCTCCTACTAGTCCTACTGTCTCCGCTTACTTTCTATATTTTTCCCGCTCCACCCCACACCAGTCTGAAGAAGGGTCTCGACCCAAAGCATCACCCAATCTTTATCTCAGATGCTGCGCACCCAATGAGTTATTCCAACATTTTGTGTCCCCTGCTAGTCCTACTGTCTCTGCCTACTTTCTATCTTTGTCCAGCCCCCTCTCCCGACATCAGTCTGAAGAAGGGGCTCGACCTGAAACGTCACCCATTCCTTCTCTCCATTGAATTGCCTCACCCGCTGAATTACTCAAACGTTTTGTGTCTTCCATGATAAACTAATCTCATTTGCTTGCACATGGTCCATATCACTGCATTCCCAGCATAATAATTTGGCTATCAAAAAGCCTTTTGCATGCCACTATCGTATCTGCCTCCATCGCCCCACCTAGAAGCTCGTTCCATGCACCCACCATTCACTGTGTCAAAAATCTTGCACCGCAGATCTGTTTGTCTGTCTGTCCGTCCGTCCGTCCGTCCGTACGTACGTCCGTACGTACGTCCGTCTATCTGTGTTTGCCCATGTGATCCTGGAACTACACCAAAACGGTACACGGCACCACCTTACTCACCATTGTCCTGCGGTCGTTTGTGTCAACTCGTTCAGATTGATGTTATATTTCACGTTATTGACATTTAAAAATTTACAAAACCCCACTTTGAGAACAATAACTTGGCAGTTGCTGTACCAGCTGCTGAGAGATTCTGGCAGTTTCCAGCTATGGCATCACAATTGGCTCTTGCAGTCCTCCACCAGACAATGACATCACAATGGGATCTCATTTATATAAGCTGCTGTTAACAGTCCTCCACCCGAGAATGACATCACAATGGGATCTCAGCTGCCAATCAACAGTGTTGGGATAAGCTCCACCCAGTGCAATGAGAGATTTCTTACATTGTTGTAAGGAGACAGAGGTGTGGGGGAGGGGAGGAGAAGAAATGTTATTTAAACATTGTGTTTAGTGGGGGAGTGCGATAGGGGAGAGGTGAGGGAGGGAGTGACTAAGGGGAGGGAAAAGGAGAGGGAGGGAGAGGTGAGGTAGGGAGTGGAGGAGGGTAGGAGGCGAGGGGAGAGAAGAGGGAGGGTGAAGACGAGGGGGGTGTAGTGTATGAGCCATGCCTGTGCAGTTGGGCCAAATGGGTGAGTGGTGGAATATTGCATTGGGGAACAGATTACGTTGGGGGAACGGGTGAGTGGTGGTAATGTGTTTGCATTGGGGAAACAGATGAGTGGTGGAATAGTGCAATTTCGTTCAAACCATTCTGTTTGAATGACAACAAAAGGCATTCTATTCTATTCTATTCTATATTGCGTGTGGGAGCGGGGCCCAACGGGTCAGGTTGGTAAGGAGGGCAGAGGGGTTATGGAGGGTGGGAGGGAGTGACTGAGGGTCGGGCAAGGAGAAGGAGGGAGAGGTGAGGGAGGGAGTCATGGAGGGGAGGAGGAGGAGAGGGGAGAGAAGAGGGAGGGTGAAGAGGAGGGGTGGGAGTGTTAGGGATGAGGGGAAATGAGCCGCGCCCAGGGGCGGAAACCACTATCAAAACGTGGGGGGGACACATTTCTTTGCTGGCCCCGCGCATGCGCAAGCACGCACGCACGCGAACGCATGCGCGCGCACGCACACACGCACACACACACACACACACACACACACACACACACGCGAGGCTTTGGAGGCTTCAGCCGTGGGCCCTGTGAACTGTAACATCGGAGCTGACCTGTTTAAGAAAGAACTGCAGATGCTGGAATAATCGAAGGTTGACAAAAATGCAGGTGAGACTGCATCTATGTAGAGAAGGAATAGTTGACATTTCGGCTCGAAATCCTTCTACAGACCAGATCTGAGGAAGGGTCTCGACCCAAAACGTAACCCATTCTTTCGCTCCATAGATGCAGCCTCACCCGCTGAGTTTCTCCAGCATTTTTGTCTACCTTCGGGAGCTGACCTGGTTGGTGACCGAATCTGAACTCCAGCAACAGCAGCTTCATCCGCCCCGAATCGTGGGGCTTGAATCAACCCGTTTGCGGGGCCTTTTGTCGCCCGGCGCGACTTTAAATCGGCCGGCGGAGGCTTCAACATCAGGAGCCTCGATGGCCTCGATGCAGCAGATTGATTTTAAGCCACGCTGGGCGATGAAAGGCCCTGCGAACGGGCCGATTCAGCCATTAGAAAGCGTCTGATACCCACTTGAATCTTTCAAAAGCTACGTTGTGATAAATAACACAAACAAATAAAACTGAAGCTAATAAAGGTAAACAGAAGAACCAACCTTGGAGGGGGGAGAGAGAGAGAGAGATGGGAAAAACATACTAAAAACGTGAGTGACCTGAATGAGGGACCTGCCTGCAAGCCAGCCAGGAAACCCATTCGACCGGAGCCTAATGACCTGACCCTTTTAAATCCGATGCTCGTTTAAATCTTTCCCATCAACGAATACATCCAATTAATTCAAATGGTAATTGTACCCGCATCAGGCAGCTTTAAGAAATTCTCCATGAATACCTTCAGTAATACTTGTAGGTCAAAACACAATTGGTGACACATCGTGTTAATACGATGTTAATGGAGGCATTTAACAAGCGCTTAACAGTGACACCCCTGACTGTTTCGCGGAAAGCAGAGATTTTAATAGATTTTTTTCACCAAATTTCGAAATCCAGATTACAAAACATGGGGGGGATTGTCTCCCACCTCTCAAAACATGGAGGGGGCGTGTCCCCTGTCCTCCTGGGATTTCCGCCCGTGCCCACGCCTGCACGGTTGGGGGAATGGGTGAGTGGTGGATTATTACATTGGGGGAACGGGGCCCAACGCATCCCACTTGGTCCAGTATCTTCTATCTTTCTATCTTTCTATCTTTCTATCTTTCTTTCTTTCTTTCTTTCTTTTTTTCTTTCTTTCTTTCTTTCTTTCTTTCTTTCTTTCTTTCTCTCTCTCTCTCTCTCTCTCTCTCTCTCTCTCTCTCTCTAAAACTCTCATCTTGACGACTTCCAGTCTCTGTTGTAATTAAATTTGCGCAAAAAACCTACATTGCTGGATTTTTGCCACCTTACTCACTGTTCTCCTCTGCTCCAAGCCACCAAGTTTTGTTCCGGTCGGTGAAAAATGAGAAAAGCTATGAAGGTTTTAAAAATCGTGAGATCAGCAGATTGGTCTTCTCGCCTGTCAGTCACAATGAAGATAACGCCCCTTCCAGCACCCGCTGGATAATAAAGCCGGGACTTTATAATAATAGAGGCGGGGCTGAGTAAACAAGCCGTGCTGATTGAGACCGCAAGAGTGGAGTCGGAAAAAGGCGCTGTGTGGGGTCGAGTAAGCCGCTGTGTGGAGTCGGGAAAGCCGCTGTGCGGAGTCGGGGAAGCCGCTGTGCAGAGTCGGGAAAGCCGCTGTGTGGAGCCGGGAAAGCTGCTGTGTGGAGCCGGGAAAGCCGCTGTGCGGGGTCGGGAAAGCCGCTGTGTGGAGTCGGGAAAGCCGCTGTGTGGAGTCGGGAAAGCCGATGTGTGGAGTCGGGTAAGCTGCAGTGTAGAGTCGGGAGGTGCTGTGTCGGGAGCACCCCCTCCCCCACACCCCCTTCCCCCACACCCCCCTTCCCCACACAAACCCCTTCCCACACACACACACACCCCTACCCTACTCCCCACACCCTCCCCCAAACCCCCCTCCCACACACACACCCTCCCCCACTCCCCCACACCCAAGTCTGGGGATATGGTGAGAAGGCAGGAACGGGGTACTGATTGGGGATGATCAGCCATGATCACATTGAATGGCAGTGCTGGCTCGAAGGGCCGAATGGCCTACTCCTGCACCTATTATCTATTGTCTATTGTATCACAAAACCCCGCCAAAATGGTACACGACAGTGCTACAATGTTTGGCACACCTTACTCAACATTGTCCTGGGATGTAAATGAAACAAGTTTTGTTTGGATTGATGTTATATGTTACAAGTTATTGACATTTTAATCTTTACAAAAATCACTTTTCAAACCACTTTTCCACTGGCCCAGCCGGTCAGCCGCGTTCGACGTCACAATGACGTCACTATGTGATCCGGAATCTGATTTACATTTAAAAATCGCGATTTTCAAAAGAACTCAATCAAATTCTTCCGTTTTCATTAACAGCTAACATTATGTTTAGATTATTTTAAAGAAAAAAAAACGCGATTTTCATTGAGAATTTAATTTGAAAAAACATCGCGAATTTCATTGTGGTGGGGTAGGGGTGGTGAGGAGTGGGGGAGCAGGGGATAGAGGGAGAGGAGGGGGCTAGGAAGGGGAGAGGGGATATGGAGGGAGGGAGAGAGTGGCTGTGGGTAGGGGAAAGGAGTGGGAGGGAGAGGTGAGGGAGGGAGTGCTGGGGCAAGAGGGGGAATAGAGGAGGATAGGGGTAGGACGAGGGATGGCGAGGCGCAGTTGTGGGAGGGTTGCCATGAATCGCGTCACAACGGGGATCTCTAGCGTCACAACGGGAACCCCTCAGCCGCGCCTGCGCAGTTGGGGGATATGGGTCAGTGGCGGAATATCGCCTTGGGGGACGGGCCTGGTCTTGTCTCCTATAAACGTTGCCCCTGTCGACTTAATACTATGTCCCTATTCTTTGATAGTGCTATCCTGGCAAAAAGATTCTGACTGGCTACACTATCTATGTCTCTCATGATTTTGTATACTTCTATCAGGTCTCCCTTCAATCTTCCACATGTTTGTTCAATCTCCCCTTGCAGCAAATGCCCCTTAATCTAGGCAAAATTTGTGTAAACTTCTTCACATCCTTCCTGTAATGAGACGGCAATAACTGCACGTAATATTACAAATGCTTTCTAGCTAAAGCGCTAGGGAGCCGGATCATGACTCCCCGACTAATGTTCAATGCCGCGACCAATGAAGGCAAACATGCCAGCCGAACACCCCTTCTTTATCACTCTTTCTGCTGGTGTTGTCACTTTCAGGAAGCTATTGATCAGGACCCCAAAATTCATCTGTATTATTGTAAAGGGCCTTGCCATTAACTGTATACTTTCCCTTTACATTTAACCCTGAAATATATCGATTTAAAATTGCATCTGGCGATTGTTAATTGAGATATCGAATTTAGCTATCAATTTTATAAACAATGGTGGGAACAAATTCTCCAGTTTTCCAATAATGTAACACTCTCCCTTCCCCGTATTTCTTTCGTGTGCCACTCCCCCCATCCCAGTACGCACACATTTCTTCCGCTGTTCCGCCCTTCTCTCCCCTACCCCCCCGCCCCACTGTCTTCCAACTATATCCCTCCACCTGGCTTTACATTTCATTCCTGTTCTATCTTTAACTGTCAGCCTTTTATCTGCATTTTATTTCCAGCCATTCCCCACCACCAGCTTCTAATACAACCCCCTTCATCTGTGTCCGCTTAGGTCTTTTCCAGCTTTCTCCCTCTACTACAACGCATTTAAAGAAGTGTCCCAACCCAAACCTATCTATTTTTCCGTAGATGCCGGCTGGCCTGTTGAGTTACTCTAGCATTTGTGTTGTTCTCAAGACCCGTTTATGCAGTTCCTTATATTTGCGTTGTTTTTGTTTGCATGTGTGGGGCTTGACAAAAATCCTAGTTCTACCACGGCGTGCCGACTTCCATATTGATTCACCAGCATTCTCATTTGAACAAGCGCACCGTTGAGCAAATGGAATTCGGTGATTGTCACTATTTTTTGCCATTCACTGCTTTGCACTGAAAAACGCGGACCAACTGTGACTTTCCCTGAGGAAAGACCATAAGGGAAGTTGCGTATACCGTCCTGCATTAGGTTCAGCAAAGCAACTATTTCATTTTCCACAGCTGCTAATTATTCGAAGCTCGATTAAGAATCTCCCTGTTCACTCCGGTGAAGAATAATTTCCTCAGAATAGTTTCCCAAGCAGACATCGTTTCTATACTCAGAAATAATTAACTAGCACAAGTTTCACCAATACACACACACACACGGGAATTAATCTGCTCCTATTATTTCTGCAGTTAATGCTTTCGCCTTCCACATTAGACATGCTCTGGCCTCTCTGGTGCTCCTGATCCTGATTGGTGTCGTTATTGGGACGCACTGTCAGTTGCCGTTTTATAAAAGGTACGTTATATATGAAAACAATATGTTCGTACAATATTTCATGGAATTAGGAAAGATATATGCGAGAGTTTATGTATTGCGCAGAGGATCATAAATATAATTATAATTTAAACCTGAAGGACGTGGATTGTGACTGTCAATTCTTTGAAATGCCAATATATTCTTGGCAACTTAGCATGAAGAAGTAAGAAGATCTGGATGCAAGTAAATTAATAATTAGCATCCGTGAATGCTCAAGTTGTTTATTCTGGTTAAATCCAATGAGCTGGCAAGGAATCCAAGAGCCGGTAAGACCACGCTCCCTCTCATGCAACTTTTTTCTTCAAACATTCTTCGCCGGTAATATTCAATATTGAAGAGTGTTGAAGCGCAGATATTTTATCAAACGCAAAAAGTAAAGTTTCATGTTTATCTAAAGTCTGCATCCAGACTGATGAAACATGCAAGTCATGCAAGATGCATATTTTCCAGGAGAAGGTGCTAATATCCGTCGTCTTTTCACTCTCAATTTTAAATTATTTCCCGCAGAATAGGCGAATGTAGTGTAAAATTACCTGCAAAATCCTTATCATTTGTGTCTATGTTCCGCAATTGCAATTAAACCTAAAATGCAGAGATAACAAACCGGCATTAATAAAATAAAACTTGAAAGAAATTCAGTGGTTCAGCCAGACCCAGATTCCCCCTCTCCCTCCCCTCTCTCTTGCTCCCTCTCAATCCGGGTTTTCAACCAGCAATGTAAACTGATGACTTCAGTCTCTACAAATTTTACTTCATGCGATGAGTCCATTCACTCTTTTTTAAAACTTAAAATGCTTACGGTATTCAATCCCTTTGGAGTAAATGGGATAAAAGTAAACTTCTGTCTTTACTGAAATTGTACCCATTTATAAATGTGATGTTATTTCTAATTGTTGAATATATTTTATCCGCCTAAAAAAGTATCCTTAAATTATCTTCTATAGAACAAATGTTTGCATAATTAAATTGTACCTATAGTTAGCAAGGTTTTCTCCACCCTCTCTTGTTTGTGCAGGGTCTATGTAAGAAAAAGCCATAAAGTAGAGAGTGTTGGAAACCTCAAGCAGGATCAACGAAGCGACACCCAATGAACCTGGCCACCGTTGAAGCACCAGCCTTCCAGCGAATACTGTATGGCTACCCAAGATGATTGTAATTGCAAGATGTGCCTACACAGTAGCCTACAAAACTTAAACATTAATAATTTTGAAATTCATCCCACAGGCGAATTAGATATGGGCACTGAAATTCTGGGAAAAATAATATGTTCAGTATCGGTCGACGTACTCACGGCTACATTATTGACTGTGAGTTACTTGTGGGATTAATGATTAAATATATATATATATATTACATTTATTTATTAGAAACAAATGTACAAAAGTAGAACAAACGGCATATAAAATTATACAGTTATTGTACAGCTTCAATTTTGACTTTTTAGCTTTGAATTAGAAGAAAAGAAAAGAGAAAAAGCAAGAAAGAGAAAAAGTGAGACTGAAAAGATAGGACCCCTAGACTACCAAAGTAGTGTGGCCAAAGAGTGGGTAAAAAAAAGAAAGAAAAGAGGAATAGAAAAAAAAGCACATAAAGAAAAAGAGAAAGAAAAGTCGTGGTATACCTGCCTCTCGTCCCTCACCACCCACCTCACCCAGCCCATAGTTAGATTTAAATCCAAAGTTGTGTTGCGCCATACTATCCTTGTAAGAAATCGATGAAGGGTGTCCATGTCTTGGAAAAATGATCTGTTTTTTCTGCCAAGACAAGTCTAATATTTTCAAGATGTAGTGTCTCGGACATGTTTATAATCCACATCCACAAGATCCATAATCCACAAGAGTAGGGACTGATGTATGTTTCCAAAATTTAATATTAATTTTTTCGTGGTTATCAGGCCATAATTAAGGAAACATCTTTGAAATAGTGATAGTTCAGAACAGGCTTCTGAAGTACCTAGAGTGATCAGTTCCGTGTCGGGATCCAATTTTATTTTTAATGTTTTAGAAAAAATTTCAAACATTCCTCTCCAGAAATTATGTAACTTTATACAAGAGGTAAAGGAATGGGTTATAGTTGCTTCCTGAAGGAGACATTTATCACAAATAGGAGAAACATTTGGAAAGATATTCAGTTTAGACTTTGAATAATAGAGTCTGTGCGGTATTTTAAATTGAATTAACGAATGCCTAACGTTAAGAGAACAGTTATGTATGTATAGAAGGCTTTCCTCCCATCTGTCTTTAAAATTTTTTAGGCCAAGTTCATCTTCGCAAGCTCTTCTAATTACTTCTGACAATGGGGTTTGTATATTTAAAAGGGTATTACACAGATATGATATTAACTTGTTTGAATCCGAATTTTTATTCATACATTCGTCTAATGTGTCTGGCAACATAAATTGAAAGTCTTGGATATATGATTTCAGATAGTCTCGTATTGGAAGGTATCTAAAGTATTGGCTACCTTTCAGATGATATTTCGACTGTAATTCTTGAAATGAGAGAAGAGTTCCCATCTCATAAAGATCTCCCAGTTTTTTAATTCCTAATCTTTCCCAATGTGTGAACGTTTTGTCTAAAATAGACGGCTTGAACGCAGGATTGTTGGCAATTGGTGAAAGAAGAGATACATTTCTCAGTTTAAGGTTTGACCACTTGTTTCCAGATTCGTATGGTGCTGTGGATAATCGAATTTTTCTCATATAGTGTTTTCTTCAAATTTATTGGAGAGAGAAGAATCGTGCCTATATTAAAAGGCGCACAATCCTCTCTCTCCATTATTAACCATTTTACCTGTTGGCATGTGTTGTCCATCCAATAGATTACATTTTTAATATTCGTTGCCCAAAAATTGGGGAGAGCCAATCTGCCAATTTCTTTGGGTTTACATAGATGTCGTTTATGGATTCTGTGTGTTTTATAATCCCAAATAAAGTTTGTGATCAGAGAGTCAAGATTTAAAAAAAAAATTTAGGGAGATAAATCGGTATTGATTGAAATAAGTACAGGATTTGTGGAAGGAAGATCATCTTTATGGCATTTATTCTGCCTATGAGAGACATCGGAAGCGTTTTCCAAAATTGAGTAAGGGCATTTAGTTTGGTAATTAATGGAGGAAAGTTTGCTTGAAATAGAGAAATGTATTTTCTAGTTACGTAACCTCCAAGGTATTTAAATTTTTCCGTAGCAATTCTAAAAGGGAATTTTAGAAGGTGTGCCGGATCTTGAGGTTTTATTGACATGATTTCACTTTTGTTCCAATTTATTCTATATCCTGAAAAGGAACCGAATTCCTCTATAAGATTTAGTATACTTGGAATGCTAACCTGGGAATTGGTGAGATAAAGTAATACATCATCTGCATATAATGATATTTTATTATTAGAATATTTAGTATTATAGCCGTAAATATTCGGGTGTACTCTTATACTTTCTGCTAAAGGTTCAATCGCAAGGGCAAATAACAGGGGTGATAATGCACATCGTTGTCTATTGCCCCTGGATAGCTGAAATTTAGGTGAGAGTATATGATTAGTCAGTATTCTGGCATACGGTTTGTCATATAGCAATTTTATCCATGAAATAAAATTTTCTCCCAACTGGAATTTTTGCAATACTATAAAAAGATATTTCCATTCTACTTGGTCCAATGCTTTTTCTGCATCTAATGAAATAATTGAGAAGTCTTCCTGTATCGTTCTGTGTGAGTACATTATATTAAACAGGCGTCTCTAATTATTAAACGAGTGTCTCTTGGGTATAAACCCAGTTTAATCAGAATGTATTAATTTATTAACGTATTTACTTAATCTTCTTGCCAGGGTTTTAGCTAATATTTTCTGATCTGTATTTAACAGGGCAATTGCTCTGTATGATCCCTGGTCTTCCAGATCTTTATCTTTTTTGGGTATCAGTGTAATAGTTGATTCGGCTAAGGTTTGTGGTAGCGTCTGTTCTTTAAATACGTGTATATAAAGGTTATGTTAACGCGGGGAGATTACATCATAATTTTTTAAATAAAATTAATTACTAAACCCGTCTGGGCCTGGTGTTTTGCCATTCTTCAATGAATTGATAGTCTCTTTGATTTCTTTAATTGTAATCTGTGCTCCTAATTCATCACGTTCCGCCACGTTAAGTAAGGAAAGATTACAGTTATCAAGGAACTTTGTAATTTTTCTCATTTCTGTTGATGTTTTGGATGTATATAAATTTTGATAGAATTGGGCAAATCTTTCGTTAATATCTTTTGGAAGTGTGAACTGTTCACCTTTTTCTGATCTGATTTTTTGAATAGTATGATCCTTTCCACTTTTCTCAACTGACGTGTAGAAGTTTATGCGGTTTGTCGCCAAATTCAAAGTTCTCCTGTTTAGTAATTTGAAATAGCCTGATAACTCTTGCAGAGAGAATTCGATTTAGTTTGAATTTTAATACTGCCAAATTATTATGTTTATCCATAGACGGATCTGTCGCATTTTCGGAATCCAGCTGTCTGATCTATTCTTCTAATTGCAATTGTTCCATCCTGTTCTTTTTGTTTTGATATGCTTGATATGAAATGATAGAGCCTCTAATAAAGGCCGTAAAAGATTCCCATAATAACGAAGCCGAAATACCTGGAGTATCATTGGTCTCAAAAAAGAATTCCATCTGTTGTTTTAAATATTCACAGCAAACTGCGTTAGTTAGTATCTGGGGATTAAACCTCCAGAACGATTTGTTATTGTACATTCCTTCTAGTTTTAAGGAGAAGGTTAGCAGGGATGATTGGAAATAATACTATTATGATATTTGGGATTAGTTGTAAAAGGTATTAATTTTGTGTCCACCGGAAAATAGTCAATACGTGTATAAGTTTTATGTACGGATGAATAAAAGGAATATTCTCTTCCGGATGGATTTGCAATCTTCCATGCGTCTGTTATATTTGTATTTTTTATATACGTATTTAGGAGTTCGTTGATTAAATATTTGATGCCTTGCTTTACTACTATGAAAATTAATACATATTTTGAAATATGTGTTGTGTTGTGATAAAGTAACTTTCCAAACGCTTTGAATTACGTTATTATTGTCAGTCACATAACTAAAATATACGTTTTATGGTTACTTCTGATCGCTCGGTCATTTTCAATGTATTTGTTATTTCCGAAAGAAAAAACTGCGAGGCGAGGGATTTAGGCCCTATATCATTCTGTCCCGTCTCGTCTCATTCTGACCTAAATACAGACAGTTTTCAGCATACCAAAGTCTATAGACACTTTATTTTTCACAACAACCACCACACGTTTTGTCGAGAGTTTGAGATGTGATCAATTTCCATTGAAATCTATTCTGGAAGAATATTTTTTTTAAGCATTTATACTACGACCATTGTACTACGGAGGTATTTTAGAAGACGGTGGAGCGTATATAATTCCGAGGCAATAAACAATAGTTTAATTATTAGAAATTACATTAAAAAGAACCAAATGCATGGTAGTGCAGGAGGTGGTCCGTAGTGTTCTGCTGTCAAGGTAGGATCATGGGTTTCCAAGCACTTTGAGGAACCTAATCGTTGTAGGAGAATAGCGAATTGAATCTGGCATTGTGCGCTTCAGTACCCCCTGCCTGATAGTTGCAGTGAAACGCGGGAATGGCGCGGTTAATAGAGGTTCAGATCCAGAGCACTATATTCATATGATTTGTTAACATGTACAGTATGTAACGAAATGTCTTCTGATCACCGGTGTGTATATATTACCAATCGCGTTGAGGGCTCTTATTCTCCACGTCACAAGGCGTTGAGCTCCTTATCTACTCTGTTCAGTCGCTTTATATGCATTTAGACTCAACATTGATGAAGTAATTTGCAACAATCAAAATCACCTTTTTTTTGCAATGTGTTAATAAGACCATTGGTCTGTCATTTTCTTCATAAGCATTGAGACCATTTCCCCCATTAATCTTTGATTCCACCTCCAGCTGAATGCAAGTTGATGTCAGGTTTATATTTTCGCTACTGTAACATTTTATTCGTCAAATGAAATGATGGCCAGTGGAGCAAGATGGCAATGGTTTTTATCATTGCATTAGACAGTGAGCAGAATATTGTAAATGACTCTTCACAGCAGTGCCGTTGATATTCGTCCACATCATCAAATGTCCCGGCGGCAATTAGCCATATAGGATGCGTCCAATCTTTGCAAACATGACGAACCTGGGTAATATAGTTAATTAACGAGAAAACCGCTGCCACCATAATTTGATCCAGCGTCATGAAATTCCTGCATATCCCATTTCCGCCCAACCAGCATGCAAAGAACAAATTAATACATTTACCTGGAATAAAAACACCATTGACAGTATTAAAAAATAAACCTGCCGGTACTTCTAAAAGGCTTTTCCATGAAATTCGCCAGAATGTCTTGCTACAGTTTGACTCCAGCTCCACCATTTTCAACACAGTAAAGAGATGGAGAAGTAGACAATAGACAATAGACAATAGACAATAGGTGCATGAGTAGGCCATTCGGCCCTTCGAGCCAGCACCGCCATTCAATGTGATCATGGCTAATCATCCCCAATCAGCACCCCGTTCCTACCTTCTCCCCATTTCCCCTGACTCCGCTATTTTTATGCGCCCTACCTAGCTCTCTCTTGAAAGCATCCAGAGAACCTGCCTCCACTACCCAATGAGGCAGAGAATTCCACAGACTCACCACTCTCTGTGAGAAAAAGTTCCTCGTCTCCGTTCTAAATGGCTTACTCCTTATTCTGAAACTGTGGCCCCTGGTTCTGGTCTCCCGCAACATCGGGAACATGTTTCCTGACAGTAGATCATTTGGCATGTTTTGCTGCTCTGTCATCCAGCATAATCCCGAATAATCACCGCCACTTTCCTGCATTATTCTTATTTAATTCGAATACATTAATGTATAACGTATTGTTCCTGTCTGGAATACACGTGGACACGTGTACACTAAGATTTCAAAGTCCACATGAACAGAGAATTCCCAATATTATTGATCTTTTGTTCCGCTTCTCTCCAACAGGCTTTTACAAAAATGTTTCAAATTATTTGGCCTCAGATCTTCTACAAATCATAAACACGTCCCTTCTCTCAGGTGTCTTCCCAAAGGCCCTGAAAACTGCAGTCATCAAGCCACTCTTAAAAAAGGACAATCTAGACACGTCACTAATGTGCAAATGCTGGCCCATATCAAACTTTCCATTTTAAATAAACTTTGAAAAAGCTGTTTTTCAACAGCTTAACAAATTCTTGTCACTAAACAACTGCTTTGATGTCTTCCAGTCGGGTTTTCGACCGCACCAAAGCACTGAAACTGTTCTTGTTAAGGTCTTCAATGACATCCACTTATATACAGACAAAATACAGGCAAATTTTCAGTCATCGTATTACTGGATCTCAGTGCTGCATTTGACACAGTCGACCACACCATATCACTAGACCGATTGGAAAACTGGGTTGGACTTTCTGGTACAGTACTAAACTGCTTTTAATCCTACTTAAAGAACAGGGATTACTTTGTGTCTTTAGGTAATTACACATCAGAGTGGGCAAATATGACATGTGGAGTTCTGGGGCCTCTTCTGTTTAACATCTACATGCTCCCACTGGTTCAGATTATGGAAAACAACGAAATAAGTTACAATAATTATGCAGACGACACAAAAATTTAGATAACTATATCACCAGGGGGACTATGGTCCAATGCAAATACTGAGTAGGTGCATCGAACAAATCAAGGATTGGCTGTGCCAAAACTTTCTTCAATTAAATGAAGACAAAACTGAGGCCGTTTTTTTTTTAGCCAAAGAGGATCGATTAAAAGTCAGTGCTCAGCTTCAACCGGCAATGTTATAAACCACGGACAAAGCCAGAACTCTTGGTGTAGTCATGAACTCAGACCTGAACATCAATAGCCACTTTACGACAATTACAAAGTCAGCCTACTATAACCTTAAGAATATATCGAGGGTTAAAGGACTAATGGTTTTGCAGGATTTGGAAAAACTTGTCCATGCATTTATCTTCAGTAGACTTGACTACCGTAATGCTGTCTTCACAGGTCTCCCCAAAAAAAATCGATTAGACAGCTGCAGCAGATTCAGAAAGCTGCTGCTCGAGTCCTCTCTAAGACCAAGAAAGTGGATCACATCACTCCAGTTTTGAGGTCTTTACTGTTAAAGAATTGATTTCAAAATATTACTGTTGCTTTATAAATCATGCATGGTCTGGGCCAAAATGCATTTCTGGTCTTCTGCTATATTATGAACCATCCAGACCTCTGAGATCGTCAGGGACAGGTCTGCTTTCTGTCCCAAGAGTCAGAACTAAACTTGGAGAAGCAGCGTTTAGTTTTTATGCACCACATATATGGAACAAACTTCCAGAAAAATGCAGGTCCGCTCCAACTCTCAGTTCTTTTAAATCGGGGCTGAAGACTTTTCTGTTTGACGTTGCCTTTGATTAAATAAAATAATTATTCATTCTTACACTGCGCTGTAACTTTTATTCTTGTATTTTATACTTGTCTTATTTTATTTTAGCTTGTTTTTATTTTCTATTCTTTATAATAACTGTTTTTTAATTACATTGATTGCTCTTTAATACTTTGTATAAAGCACTTTGAATTGCCTTGTTGCTGAAATGTGCTATATAAATAAACTTGTTTGCTTGCTCTGAACACTACATGGAAGTCAAAATAAACAATGTCCAATATTAGCTGAATACACCCTGTACATCCTGAATAATACTCTCAATGGCAAAATGATTTTCTTTCACAAATTCACATTCAGATGCTGACTCATCCTTCTAAATTCCAGTGAATACAAGCCCAGTCTTTCCAATCTTGCAACAAATGACAGTCCCGCCATCCCACGGATGAACCTTGTGAACCTACCTCAATAGCAAGGATGTTGTTCCTCAAATTAGGAGACCAAACTGGCACACAATACTCCAGATGTGGTCTCACCAGTGCTCTGTACAACTGCAGAATGACCTCTTTACTCAAATTAATCCTTTACCACCTCACTCAAAAGTCACCCTGCAACCTCCTAGCATCCTCTTCGCAGTTCACATTTTTGTGTCATCTGCAAATCTGCTAGTGTTACTTTTAATCCCATCATCTAAATCATTAATATATATTGTAAATAGTTGCGGCACTCCACTCGCCACTGCCTGTTAATCTGACAGGTACCCGTTTATTCCTACTCTTTGTTTCCTGTCTGCGAACCAATTCTCTATCCTTGTCAATATCCTACCCCCAATACCATGTGCTCTAATTTTGCCCACTCATCTCCTGTGTGGAATCGGAGTGAAGCCAGAACTAAAGTACCTGTTCAACTCTTCTGTCATTTCTTTGTTCCCCATAATAATTTCACCTGTTTCTGCCTTTAAGGGACCCACATTTGTCTTTACTAATCTTTTTCTCTTAACATACCTAAATAAGCTTTTACTATCCTTCTTTATATTCTTGGCCAGCTTACCCTCGTACTTCATCTTTTTACCGCATATTGCCCTTTTTGTTACCTTCAGTTGTCCTTTGAAAGTGTTCCAATCCTCTGGCTACCTGCTACTCTTTGCTATGTTATACACCTTTTCCTTTAGTTTTATTCCACCGCTAACTTCCCTTGTCAGCCACGGTTGCCTCTTACTCCCCTTAGAATCTTTCTTCCTCTTTGGAATGAAATGATCCTGCATCTTCTGGATTATGTCCAGAAATTCCTATCATTCCTGTTCCACCGTCATTCCTGCTAGGATCCCTTTCCAGTCGACCTTGGTCAGCTCCTCTCTCATGCTTTAATAGTCCCATTTGTTTAACTGCAACACTGACACTTTTGATTTAACCTTCTCCCTCTCAAATTGCAGATTAAACCGTATCATATTATGATCACCACCTCCTAGCGGTTCCTTTACATTAAGTTCCCTTATTAAATCTGGTTCATTGGACAACACTAAATCCAGAATTGCCTTCTCTCTGGTAGGCTCCAGTCCAAGCTGCTCTAAGAATCCATCTTGTATGCACTCTACAAACTCCCTTTCTTGGCGTCCAAAACCAACCTGATTTTCCCAGTCTACCTGCATATTGAAATCTCCCATAACCACAGTGGCATTACCTTTGTTACTTGCCAATTTTAACTCCTGCTGCAACTTGCACGTATCTCCAGGAGAAATGGGAAAGATGTAGCAACACTTATAGGGGTGTATTATAGACTGCCTAATGGGGAGCGAGAATTGGAAGAACAAATATGTAAGGAGATAGCAGATATTAGTAGTAAGCACAAGGTAGTGATTGTGGGAGATTTCAATTTTCCACACATAGGCTGGGAAACACATTCTGTAAAAGGGCTGGATGGTTTGGAGTTTGTAAAATGTGTGCAGGATCGTTTTTTGCAGCAATACATAGAGGCACCTACTAGAGAAGGGGCAGTGCTGGACGTCCTGTTAGGAAATGAGACAGGTCAGGTGGCGGAGGTATGTTTTGGGGAGCACTTCGGGTCCAGTGATCACAATACCATTAGTTTCAATATAATTATGGAGAAGGTCAGAACTGGACCAGGGGTTGAGGTTTTTGATTGGAGAAAGGCTAACTTTGAGGAGATGCGAAAGGATTTAAAAGGAGCGAATTGGGAGATTTTGTTTTATGGGAAGGATGTAGAAGAGAAATGGAGGACATTTAAAGGTGAAATTTTAAGAGTACAGAATTTTTATGTCCCTGTTCGGTTGAAAGGAAAGAGTAATAATTGGAAAGAGCCATGGTTTTCAAGGGAAATTGGACACGGTTCGGAAAAAGAGAGAGATCTACAATAATTATAGGCAGCATGGAGTAAATGAGGTGCTTGAGGAGTATAAAGAATGTAAAAAGAATCTTAAGAAAGAAATTAGAAAAGCTGAAAGAAGATATGAGGTTGCTTTGGAAAGTAAGATGAAAGTAAATCCAAAGGGTTTCTACAGCTATATTAATAGCAAAAGGATATCGAGGGATAAAATTGGTCCATTAGAGAGTCAGAGTGGACAGCTATCTGCAGAGCCAAAAGAGATGGTGGAGATATTGAACAATTTATTTTCGTCAGTATTCACCAAGGGGAAGGATATTGAACTATGTGAGGTTAGGGAAACAAGTAGAGTAGCTATGGAAACTATGAGGATCAAAGAAGAGGAAGTACTGACTCTTTAAAAAAATATAAACGTGGATAAGTCTCCGGGTCCTGACAGGATATTCCCTAGGAGATTGAGGGAAGTTAGTGTAGAAATAGCAGCGGCTATGACAGAAATATTTCAAATGTCATTAGAAACGGGAATGGTGCCGGAGGATTGGCGTACTGCGCATGTTGTTCCATTGTTTAAAAAGGGTTCTAAGAGTAAACCTGCCAATTATAGACCTGTTAGTTTGACGTCAGTGGTGGGAAAATTAATGGAAAGGAAACTTAGAGATAATATATATAATCATCTGGATAAACAGGGTCTGATTAGGAACAGTCAACATGGATTTGTGCCTGGAAGGTCATGTTTGACTAATCTTCTTGAATTTTTTGAAGAGGTTACTAGGGAAATTGATGAGGGTAAAGCGGTGCATGTTGTCTATATGGACTTCATTAAGGCCTTTGACAAGGTTCCACATGGAAGGTTGGTTAAGAAGGTTCAATTGTTGGGTATTAATAGTGGAGTAGCAAGATGGATTCAACAGTGGCTGAATGGGAGATACCAGAGAGTAATGGTGGATAACTGTTTGTCAGGTTGGAGGCTGGTGACTAGTGGGGTGCCTCAGGGATCTGTGTTGGGTTCACTGTTGTTTGTCATATACATCAATGATCTGGATGATGGTGTGGTAAATTGGATTAGTAAGTATGCAGATGATACTAAGATAGGTGGTGTTGTGGATAATGAAGTAGATTTTCAAAGTCTACAGAGAGATTTAGGCCATTTGGAAGAGTGGGCTGAAAGATGGCAGATGGAGTTTAATGCTGATAAGTGTGAGGTGCTACATCTTGGCAGGACAAATCAAAATAGGACGTACATGGTAAATGGTAGCGAATTGAGGAATGCAGTTGAACAGAGGGATCTAGGAATAACTGTGCATAGTTCCCTGAAGGTGGAATCTCATGTAGATAGGGTGGTAAAGAAAGCTTTTGGTGTGCTGGCCTTTATAAATCAGAGCATTGAGTATAGAAGTTGGGATGTAATGTTAAAATTGTACAAGGCATTGGTGAGGCCAATTCTGGGGTATGATGTACAATTTTGGTCGCCAAATTTTAGGAAAGATGTCAACAAAATAGAGAGAGTACAGAGGAGATTTACTAGAATGTTGTCTGGGTTTCAGCACCTAAGTTACAGAGAAAGGTTGAACAAGTTAGGTCTTTATTCTTTGGAGCGCAGAAGGTTAAGGGGGGACTTGATAGAGGTCTTTAAAATTATGAGAGGGATAGACAGAGTTGACGCGGATAAGCTTTTCCATTGAGAGTAGGGAAGATTCAAACAAGAGGACATAGTTTGAGAATTAAGGGACAAAAGTTTAGGGGTAACATGAGGGGGAACTTCTTTACTCAGAGAGTGGTAGCTGTGTGGAATGAGCATCCAGTGGAAGTGGTGGAGGCAGGTTCGATTTTATCATTTAAAAATAAATTGGATAGGTATATGGACGGAAAAGGAATGGAGGGTTATGGTCTGTGTGCAGGTAGATGGGACTAGGTGAGAGTAAGTGTTCGGCACGGACTAGAAGGGTCGAGATGGCCTGTTTCCGTGCTGTAATTGTTGTATGGTTATATACTGTTTGGGGGCCTGTAGATAACTCCCATCAGTGTCTTCTTAGCTTTACAATTGCTCAATTCTATCCACAGCGAATCGACATCATCAGTCCCTATGTCACCCCTCGCAGGGGACTGAATTTCATCCCTCACCAACAGAGCCACCCCACCTTCTCCGCCCACCTGCCTGTCCTTTCCATAGGACGTATAACCCTGAATATTCAGAATATTCCGTGAAATAATCCTGATTAGCCGTTCAAACTACTGTATTACAATCCCAACAGTATTATATTCCAGCATTTCCCAAATGCTACAGCCTTGCAAATACTCGTTTTCTCAATCTTATTCTGTTTTTAAATAGTGGGATAACAGTTTCTACATTTTTTTAGAATTGTTTGAGATCACTAGGACTTTTGCGCGACTGACAAAATCATCCATGATTTCGTTTCCACATGTGGTATTAATAGACGTAATAAGAAATTGCTGGAGAGGATTCTGAGATATAATATCGACATATTTGAATAAAGAGGGGCTGAGTAGACATAACCAGGATGGTTAGCTACATGTGAGATTGTGTCCCACAAATTTGATTGAGTTTCCTGAAGAAATAACCAAGAACATGAGCGGCAAGGTGGTTTAGCGGTAGAGCTACTGCCTTACAGAGACCTGGGTTCGATCCTGACCGCGGGTGCTTCACGGAGTTTGTACTTCTCCCCGTGACCTGCGTGTATTTTCTCCAAGATCTTAGGTTTCCTCTCACACTCCAAATACGTAGAAGTTTGAAGGTTAATTGGCTTGGAATCAATGTAAAACGTGTCACCAGTATGTGCAGGATAATGTTAATGTGCGGTCGTAGGTCGGCGCGGACTCGGTGGGCCAAAGAACGCTGTATCTCGAAACTAAGGACAAGGCTGCAGAAGGGCCTTTGATACTGTTTTGCATCATATTATCTACATCACTGGTGACCATCGGACTATCTTTGATTCGGACTTTGCTGGCTTTACCTTGCACTAAACGTTATTCTCGTAACATTTACCTCCACACTAAATGGGTCAATTGTAATCATGTATTGCCTTTCCGCTGACTGGATAACAAGCAACAAAAGCTTTTCACTGTACCTCGGTACACGTGACAATAAACTAAAGTGAAACTTATGGCTGACTATATTCCTTCATATCAACCAGAATAAAAAATAAAAAGGGGAGAATGCGGAGTCAAATATTTTATTGATAAACATTACTCCAGATGCGTGAAGTTAATAAAAGTGATATTTTCTTTTAATTCTGGCTCCGTTTTGCGCAAACTGTTCACGACTCTGAAATACATCGTTCAACGTTTATCAAGAGAGAAATAAAAATCGTTTTTTGACATGTGTTTCAATTACAGATTAAAGTGAAAGAAAATTGCCATATCATTCCCCTAATCCAATAAAATTGAAATAGCCAGTGTGGAACAACCAAAGAACACATATATATTTCACACCGAGCAGACGAAATTCTTGATCATCATTTTCATATTAGATAATATGTAATCAGCAGAACGAATGCACTTGATAATGTTAGGAATTCACTTACAGTTTTCAAAGTTTTGCTTAAGTCATGAATACCGCGCATTAGAAACTGATCAGTTAATAGTTATACGAGCACAACCACCAATCAGTATTGTTTCCATAAACGATGTTTTGCACGCATAAACTATTTATTCGCGTTGTTCTTTTTTTTTTTTTTTTTTTTTTTTTTTTTATATTTTTTATTTTTTAGAAGTACGGTAGATTACAGTAATGTACAACACGTATATATTAATACATTTTTTGTACCGCTTCACTTTTTTAAACTTTAAGAAAGAAAAAGAAAGAAGTAAGAAAAGTGAAGAAAGTGCGCAAAGGTTGTGAAGTGCAAAAGAGTGTTGGGAAAAGAAAGCCCCTTAGAAAAGAGGTTAGAGAAGGAAGTAAAGTTAGAAAATAGACCCTAGAAAAAAAAGAGAAAGAAAGAAGGAACAATCGCTCTATTATGACTCTTATACCATACTTCATAGAGAAGGAACTACCAACCAAGTCTATTTTTATTTTACCTCCCATTACCAGGTCCAGATACCTTTTATTTATTTATTTGTTTTTCTAAATTACTATTGCACCTCATGCTTGTAATAGGTCCAAAAACGTAGACCACGTCTTTTGAAATTGATCTGCTTTGCCTACTAGGAGGAATCTCATCTCTTCCAGATGTAATGTTTCCAACATATTTGATGTCCACATTTTTATTGTTGGTGTGGGCGCATTTTTCCAGAATTTAAGTATAAGCTTTTTTCCCATTATTAGCCCATAATTGAGTAAATTCTTCTGATACACGTTTAATTCAGGAATACCTTCCGATATTCCAAAAATAATCCATTCTGGTTTTGGTACCAGTTTTATTTTGATTAATTTTGAAAAAATATCAAATATTTCAAACCAGAATTTTTGGATTTTTGTACAAAAAACAAAAGAATGTGCTATGGTAGCTTCTTGACATATACATTTATCACAGATTGGTGAGACGTTAGGAAAGATTTTATTTAGTTTGGTTTTTGAATAATATAATCTATGTAATGTTTTAAATTGGATAAGCGTATGTCGTACGTTGATCGAGCATTTATGCACCTGTAATAAATGATTATCCCAACTCTCTTTTGAAATTTTTATACCTAGATCTTGTTCCCAATCTCTTCTAATTCCATCTGTTGTGGGTATTTCTATATTTAAAATGATATTATATAAGTATGATATTAAATTAGCTGATTCCGCCTTTGTCTTCATTGCTTCATCTAGTAAGTCGGAAGGCATATTATAATAATCTTTTGTGTGTGTTTTCAAATAGTCACAGATTTGTATATATTTAAAATATTGATTATTTTTCAAATTATATTTCAGTTGTAGTTGTTGGAATGATAGTAATTTTTCTAATTCATACAGATCTTCGAGCGTTTTAATTCCCATTCTTTCCCATTGTATAAATGCTTTATCTATGATTGAAGGTTTAAACGATGGGTTATTGACTATTGGTATTAAGAGAGATAGGTTTCTTAATTTTAGATTCTGTTTTATTTGCTTCCATGTTCTAATAGTGCTATATATAATTGGATTATTCGCGTTGTTCAATCCGCCGTAAGATGATTACGTTGGTCGGTCGTTAGAGAAGCGAAGCTGTTCTAACGGCTGGGAATGATTATCTGAGCTGTGTGAAGTTGAAGGATGCAATGAGTCTTTCGGCGATCGTTTCGCTGAACACCTCCGCTTAGTCCGCCTTAACCTACCTGATTTCCCGGTTGCTCAGCACTTTAACTTCCCCTCCCATTCCCAATCTGACCTTTCTGTCCTGGGGCTACTCCATTGTCAGAGCGAGGCCCAGCGCAAACTTCTACTTCTATAACTTCAAATAGCCCTTGCTTTCCCTCTCTCTCCATCTCATCCCCTTTCCCAGTTCTCCCACCAGTCTTACTGACTCCGACTACATTCTATCTCTGTCCCGCCCATTCCCCTGACATCAGTCTGAAGAAGGGTCTCGACCCGAAACGTCACCCATTCCTCCTCTCCAGAGATGCTGCCTGTCTCGCTGAGTTACTCCAGCACCTTCGAATTATCCCAGCATCTGCAGTTCTTTCCTAGACGATCCAACGAGAATCCGGCTTGATCAACGCTCGGTCCCAGTGCCTCTGCCCAACCGCCCACTGAATCACGACCGGGAACACAAGTGATCACAAGTGACATATAAGCAGATGCTGATCGATGGAGCACACGTTCGAGTCAACAACCAGCGTATCGTGCATTTATTTTATGCAGTCTGCGAAAAAATCCTACTTACTATTGATAAATTGATTTTGAATATCGATGACAGTTCAAACGATGCAAAAAATTGGTATTAACGAACTACATTGTGGACATAAATGGGGCATGTCTGCTTGAAATCTTGCCAATTTTCTGTGTCGTCATTTCTATGTCTTATATGATCGAGAATGAAATTTAAGATTGAGAGTAGGAGTAAAGCACGCACTAAGAAGAATAAAATTTAAATGATAATTTCCACTACTTTGCTACGTGCGGCCGATTTGATTTTAGAAGACGTTCGAAATCCAACCAGTCAAATTATATTTGCAACCTTCGGTTACAGGATATGAATCATCCTTCATCGGCTGTAAATGACGCCTCACTTTACATTTGCCAACGCTGCTTTCTGCAGACAAACTAGTTGTAGCTGGTGGCCGGAATGGAAACCAGTATGATATTTCACTTACTGCCAGTCGTTGGGAATATTTGCAGAGGTACGACTTTGATCGTTGTTCCATCTGCTTTGGTTGTAAAATAATTACAGACACGTTGACACCTTAATGTAGCTACTTGTAAGGTTGTCCCTTTTATTCTACCGTCCGTATGCCGTCATCAACATAATCACCTTTCCGTGACTGTGTTTCCTAACAGGTGGGGAACAGATTTCAAACAACTTACAGCAAATGCCCAAAGAAGTGATTTTACACAAAGGAGGGAACACCACATTCTACTGCATATTCCCTATTTCTCGAGACCAATCTCGGGTAATAGTCAAATGGTGGAAACAAGGCGAGAATGAATGCCAACGTGCAAGTACCGACGACAGGAAAAGTTTTGGCGTGAGTGGTCGAGCAAGCGGGTACTTTGAGTTGAAGAATGCAAAGATCCAAGATTCGTATAGGAATGGCTCCAAGAAATTCAACCGGATCACGTCTAATAGTATATGGTAAGCGAAAAATAATTGGAGAAGGGAGAATTCATTGTGGAATATAATGGTTTGGTAAACCGAATCACTGTGAAGATGTCCTTTAATGCCTTTTGTGTATGTTATGTTCAGTATATCTGTTCTATCGCTCTATCTACATTCTGCGAACAAGAGGGTTGAAACTCCGCATGCCTATCCTCCTTTATGAAATTCGGCTCCACTTCACTCATCTCGCCAAAATTGGAAACGCGACGTGCGATTTTATAAAATCAAATTAATATTTTTAAAATTCCTTCAAAGTTCATCATGGATCTCTAACCTATGAAAGTCCAATAAGTGCAAGAAAATATTTCCTTGAATGTTCATTGAGTTGCAGTCGGTTGAATTGTGCAGTTTTGCCCAAACCAGGATGCAATCGCTCCAGTGTTGTCAGCATTAACTGAAAGTGAACAAATGCCCATGTTCTACTTCTTTAGTTGGAGAATGTTACTCAGATCACATATTTTAAATGACCTTGGCCAATTCACTCTGGCATCACCTAATTAATCTCCCTAAATTTTATAATTCTGACGTGAAGCGCAATGGAACTTAATATACAAAGTTCGTAAATTCATTTCGTTGCCTGCAGTCATACATATAATAATAAATGACAAAACACACAATAAACACAAATTAACATCCACCACAGTGAGTTCACCAGGTACCTCCTCACTGTGATGGAGGCAAAAGTCTTAAAGTCTCTGTCTCTTCCCGCTTTCTTCTCCCTCTGCGCTGAGGCGATCCAGGCTTCTGATGCTGTGGCCCCGCCGGGCGACGGTAAGCCAGTCCAGCGGCCGAATCCGTGCTCCGCGACGGGCCGGCTCAAACTCCGCGGCCCGGGGTGGTCGAAGCTGCCGAAGCTACCGCCCTCCAGTCCAGCGGACGCAGCTGTAGTTGCGGGAGCCCCAGAAAAACAGGTCACCAACCTGTGACCTGCGCGCTCCCGACGATGTCGTCGGGCCGAGCCTCCGGATTCAGGTCGCCACCAGTGTCCTCGGTCGCCACCGCCGGAACGCCACCGCAGCCCCGAAGTTGGCCAGCCTCGCGCTCCCGAAGATGCCGTCCACTGGGCCAGCTGCGGCCGAGCCTCCGGATTCAGGTCGCCACCGCCGGAACGCCACCGCAGCTCCGAAGCCGGCCAGCCTCGCGCTCCCGAAGATGTCGTCCACTGGGCCAGCTGCGGCCGAGCCTCCGGATTCAGGTCGCCACCAGTGTCCTCGGTCGCCACCGCCGGAACGCCACCGCCACCGCCGGAACGCCACCACAGCCCCGAAGTTGGCCAGCCTCGCGCTGGTAAGCATAGTCATAGGAGCAGACTAAGACAATTCGACCCATCGAGGCTACTGGGCCTTTCAATCATGGCTGGTCAATATTTCCATTTCAACCTCATTTTCCTGTATTCGACTGATAACCTTTCACATACATACTAAATCAATAATCAATACATACAAATACTGTCCACATCCATTCTATCCAGGTCTTTCACTATTTGGTAAGTTTCAATAAGGTCCCCCCCATATACCTCTAAACTACAGATTGTATAGGCCCAGAACCGTCAATCGCTCAATATACGTTTACCCAATCGTCCCCTGGATAATTCTCGTAAATATCCTCTGAACTCTTTTCAACGCCAGAACACCCCTCCTCAGATATGAGGGCCCAAAACTGTTTACAATACTCAAACGCGGTCTGACGATTGCCTTATGAAGCCTCAGCATTACATCACTGTTTTTGTTTATATTCCATTCCTCTCACAATAAATGCTAACGTTTTTAGTTACCATATATTCGATTTTAAAGAGGTTGATAAACATCTGCTATTGTATTGGGAAATTATGATAAATCAATGTCAATAGACAATAGACAATAGGTGGAGGAGTAGGACATTCGGCCCCCTTCGAGTCAGCACCGCCATTCTCTGTGATCATGGTTGATCTTACACAATCAGTACCCTGTTCCTGCCATCTCCCCATATCCCTTGACTCCACTATCTTTAATAGCTATATCTAACTCTCTCTTGAAAGCATCCAGAAAATCGGCCTCCACTGTCTTCTGAGGTAGAGAATTCCACAGATTCACTACTCTGGGTGAAAAAGGTTTTCCTCATCTCGGTTCTAAATGGCCAACGCCTTATTCTTAAACTGCGGCCCCTGGTACTGGACTCCACCAACATCGGCAAAATGTTTCCTGTCTATAACATGTCCAATCCATTAATAATCTTCTATGTTTCAATAAGATCCACCCTCATCCTTCTACATTTCAGTGTATACAAGTCGCAGTATACAGTCACTCCATTCTTTCAACATAGGACTGTCCCGCCATCCCGGGAGTTAACCTTCGTCACAAAAATAGTGTCGAAATATTAGCAGAGTAAAACACAAATCCTGCCACCTATTCACATTACAATAGTAGAAGAAAAGGAAACGTACGTCTCAAGAACATTCACTTGAAAACGTTTCTCATCATAAACACGGTCTGAACATATTGCTACTACGGAGTCTCAGAGTTGCACAGCACAGGAACAGCCTTCCGGTCCGCCACGTCCATCCGACCTATTTTTCCATCTAGACGAATTCAATTTTTAGGCCCTTAGCTACTACGAGTTGCCTATTAGAATGTCTGTGAATTCCTATTAACCTGGTGATTTTATCTGACTACAGCACCTACGCTGGATGCCAATTGCAGATAGCAACCTCTCTGTGTAAAAATCGTCCTTTCAGATTCCCTTTGAAAACCCCTGTCCTTTAATTTTGGCATAAGCCTTCTACGATGGAAAAAAAACGTTCCATGTATCGTCCATTTATGCTTCTTGTAACTTGATATACGTCCACCAGATCACACCACGGTTGTGTTCGCACCAGGGAAACAAACCGGGCTCAATCCCGGCAAATTCAAAATTCATACGGAATCTCTTCTGTACCTCCCCCCCTTCCCCTCCAAGGACAACCACGACGGGGACAATCACGACTTTCGTACAATGTGGAATCCAGAACTGCCGCGAAAACTCTAAATGTTAATTTAACGCTTTTGGTAAAGTTCTTACATAAGGTCCCAACATTTATATTTTATGTCCTCGCCTATGAAGGTATGTCGTCTGCACCATCTTGCCTATCCCTGTTGCCATATTCGCGGAACCTTGGAGTTGAATCCAAAGGTCTCTCCATTGATCAACATTCCTTAGCGCTCTAATATATACTGAATATTTCCACCATATTCGACTTCACAATGCGCATCACCAGGCAGTTTTCGGGTGTACATTGCATTTGACTACGCTCAACCACTTCCCAGCTGATCTCTGACAGGCTACATTTCTGTTTAAAATTCTTGATGAGAAATACAGCTGGTGTGAGGGGTTAAAAAGCCAGCAAGCTATTCACTGCTTGTCAACTGATTAGCGTAGAGAGCTGATGTGTGCAAAAACTCAAACACCAACCGCACTCTCCTGAAAGAGTTGATATAGTTCGCAGGATGTAATGTGTTGGTGAAAGAACATATTCTCCTCACCATTTTCTGTGCTCCTGCTCTGCTTCTTCTGCAAAACCGACTCGCTTTCTCACTTGATCAATAATGATGTGCAGAAAACTCATCGTTATCTTTGAGTAAAAAACTCAGAGAATCCCATCGTGGTAACATATGTCGAGTTGTATTTGATTTATTATTCAAACTCTAATAAGATAAACCTACATAAATATTTGAAGAAAGCGTCATTAGCACTGAATTGGCAAGACTCGTGAAACACCGGCCTGGAAGAGAGATTTGGATCAGGTATGAGCACCTGGTCTAGGTAATATCAAATACATTTTCCAATGCGTCATTATAACAACGCACTCGAGGTTAATAATAGCAACCCGTCAACGGCGTAATGTGATTTAATTGTGTTCATGTTCTGTTCCGCAGCACTTCCAACTCCACTGAAAATTTTCACCAAGACTCGTGTAATGAATCCAGCCGCGAGTTGTATTCATGTGTGTGAAACAGCTGCATTCTATCCCGAGAATTTCACGCTTAATTGGTATACAAATGGGGTCGAAACAACATCGGAAATACAGATCGAAACAAAGAAGAACGCCGAAGGACTGTATACGGTTTCTAGCTCTTTGATCGCGTTGCCGCCATTTCAGAGCGACAACAAATATACCTGTTTAATATCTCACGTCTTCCGCAATACATCAGCCCAGGCTGTCATCGCTGGTTCCGAATGTACCCAAGCTACGCTGCCAACAAAGCTATCTCGTACCCAAGGTACGATGCCAACAAAGCCATTACTTAAATGTAAACTACTATTTCTATTTTTTCCTGTCCGCGAGGAAAATTCACCTTAGTTCAATTAAAAGTTGCAGTTCTCTTTAATTAAAACAATGAAACCCAATCTCTTGCAACACCGGATACAACAAACCTATTATCAATTACGTTTAAGAAAGAACTGCAAATGCTGGAAAATCGGAGGTAGACAAAAATGCTGGAGAAACTCAGCGGGTGAGGCAGCATCTATGGAGCGAAGGAATGGGTGTCGTTTCGGGTCGAGACCCTTCTTCAGACTGATGTGAAGAAGGGTCTCGTCTGAGGAAGGGTCTCGACCGGAAACTTCTATTATCAATCACATTCGTTTTCAATGAAAATGTCTTATTTGTTCTCCAAAATAGAAAAACAAATTTAAACATTTTGCCTTTCTACTGGGTAGTGTTGATGTTTCTTTCATGTTGCTTTAAAAAAGGTTTCCTAATGCACCGTTGATTCCACACTTGGCGGCGCAACTGATTTCAGGTGCTTAGGTTTTCCCTCACGCTTCCTCGGTTTTTATCCTGATGCAGAATCTTTGCTTCACCGTGCTCACCCTCGTTAAAATCGAACTACCCATCCTCCCTAAATTCCTTGGTACGTCATCCACTCCCACTGCCACCGTGACAAATTCAAGTACGGACCTAAAAGTAACGCCTTTCTAAACTGAAAGGACACCTTTAGCAGATTAAAACCGACAATTATGTTGTGTTATAATTGAAGAGAGGCTTCGATTGAGGCGTCCAACACTGCATTTCCCCCCAGCCTTTACTGACCACCAGCTTCTAATCAAACCACCTTCACCTGTATCCGCTTAGGTCTTTTCCAGCTTTCTCCCTCTACAACAACACATTTGAAGAAGGGTCTCAACTCAAATTGTCACCTATCCATTTTTCCGTAGATGCCAGTTGGCCTGTTGAGTTACTCCAGCATTTGGGTTGTTCTCAAGATCCGTTTATGCAGTTCCTTATATCTGCGTTGTTTTTGTTTGCATGTGTGTAGCTTGACAAAAATCTTAGTTCTACCACGGCGTGCCGACTTCCATATTGATTCACTAGCATTCTCATTAGAACAAGCGCACCGTTGAGCAAATGGAATTCGGCGATTGTCACTATTTTTTTTGCCATTCACTGCTTTGCACTGAAAAACGCGAACCACCTGTGACTTTCCCTGAGGAAAGACCATAAGGTAAGTTGCGTATACCGTCCTGTATTGGGTTCAGCAAAGCAACTATTTCATTGTCCACAGCTGCTAATTATTCGAAGCTCGATTAAGAATCTCCCCGTTCACTCCGGTGAAGAATAATCTCCTCAGAATAGTTTCCCAAGCAGACATCGTTTCTATACTCAGAAATAATTAGCACAAGTTTCACCAATACACACACACACACTGGAATTAATCTGCTCCTATTATTTCTGCAGTTAATGCTTTCGCCTTCCACATTAGACATGCTCTGGCCTCTCTGGTGCCCCTGATCCTGATTGGTGTCGTTATTGGGACGCACTGTCAGTTGCCGTTTTATAAAAGGTACGTTATATATGAAAAAAATATGCTCGTACAATATCTCATGGAATTAGGAAAGATATTTGCGAGAGTTTATGTATTGCGCAGAGGATCATAAATATAATTATAATTTAAACCTGAAGGACGTGGACTGGGACTGTTAATTCTTTGAAATGCCAATGTATTCTTGGCAACTTAGCACGAAGAAGTAAGAAGATCTGGATGCAAGTAAATTAATAATAAGCATCCGTGAATGCTCAAGTTGTTAATTCTCGTTAAATCCAATGAGCTGGCAAGGAATCCAAGAGCCGGTAAGATCACGCTCCCTCTCGTGCAACCTTTTTCTTCAATCATTCGTCGCCGGTAATATTCAATATTGAAGAGTGTTGAAGCGCAGATATTTTATCAAACGCAAATGTTTCTCTAAAGTCTGCATCCAGACTGCTGAAACATGCAAGTCATGCCAAGATGCATATTTTCCAGGAGAAGATGCGAATATCCGTCGTCTTTTCACTTTCAATTTGAAATTATTTCCCGAAGAATAGGCGAATATAGTGTAAAATTACCTGTAAAATCATTATCATTTGTTTCTATGTTCCGCAATTGTATTTAAACCTAAAATGCAGAGATAAAAAACCGGCATAAATAAAATAAAACTTGAAAGAAATTCAGTGGTTCAGCCACCAGACCCAGATTCCCCCTCCCCCCTTCCCTCCCTCTTGCTCCCTCTCAATCCGGGTTTTCAACCAGCAATGTAAACTGATGACTTCAGTCTCTACACATTTTACTTCACTCTTTTTTTAAACTTAAAATACTTACGGGTTTCAATCCCTTTGGAGTAAATGGGATAAAAGTAAACTTATGTCTTTACTGAAATTGTACCCATTTATAAATGTGATGTTATTTCTAACTGTTGAATATATTTTATCCGCCTGAGAAAGCATCCTTAAATTATCTTCTATAGAACAAATGTTTGCATAATTAAATTGTACCTATAGTTAGCAAGGGTTTCTCCACCCTCTCTTGTTTGTGCAGGGTCTATGAAAAAGCCATAAAGTAGAGAGTGCTGGAAATCTCAAGCAGGATCAACCAAGCGACACCCAATGAACCTGACCACCATTGAAGCACCAGCCTTCCAGCGAATACTGTATGGCTACCCAAGATGATTGTAATTGTAAGATGTGCCTACCACAGCAGCCTACAAAAAGTAAACGTTAATATTTTGAAGTTCATCCTACAGACGAATTAGATATAGGCACTGAAATTCAGGAAAAATAATATGTTCAGTATCGTTCGACGTACTCACGGCTACATTATTGACTGTGAGTTACTTGTGGGATTAATGATTACATATTTGACGCCTTGCTTTACTACTATGAAAATTAATGCATATTTTGAAATATGTGTTGTGTTTAACTGATAAAGTAACTTTCCAAACGCTTTGAATTACGTTATTATTATTAGTTACATAACTAAAATAGACGTTTTATGGTTACTTCTGATCGCTCGGTGATTTTCAATGTATTTGTTATTTCCGAAAGAAAAACTGTGAGGCGAGGGATTTAGGCACTATATTGTTCTGTCGCATCTCATTGTGACCTAAATACAAACAGTTTTCAGCATACCAAAGACTATAGACACTTTATTTTTCACAACAACCACCACAACGTTTTGTCGAGAGTTTGATCAATTTCCATTGAAATCTATTCTGACAAAAATATATTTTTAACGCATTTATACTATAACCATTGTACTACCGAGGTATTTTCTAAGATGGTAGAGCGTATATAATTCCGAGGCAATAAACAATAGTTTAATTATTAGAAATTACCTTAAAAAGAACCAAATGCATGGTAGTGCAGGAGGTGGTCCGTAGTGTTCTGCTGTTAAGGTAGGATCATTAGTTTCCAAGCACTTTCAGGAACCTGATCGTTGTAGGAGAATAGCGAATTGAATCTGGCAATGTGCGCTTCAGTACCCCATGCCTAATAGTTGCAGTGAAACGCGGGAATGGCGCGGTTAATAGGGGTTCAGATCCAAAGCACTATATTCATATGATTTGTTAACATGTACAGTATGTAACGAAATGTCTTCTGATCACCGCGGTGTATATATTACCGATCGCGTTGAGGCCACTTATTCTCCACGTCACAACAAGGGGTCGTTGAGCTCCTTATCTACTCTGTTCAGTCGCTTTATATGCATTTAGACTCAACATTGATGAAGTAATTTGCAACAATCAAAATCACCTTTTTTTGCAATGTGTTAATAAAACCATTGGTCTGTCATTTTCTTCATACGCCTTGAGACCATTTCCCCCATTAATCTTTGGTTCCACCTACAGTTAAATGCAAGTTGATGTCAGGTTTATATTTTCGCTACCATTACATTTTATTCGTCAAATGTAATGAAGGCCCGTGGAGCAAGATGGCAATGATTGTATCATTGCATTAGTCAGTGAGCAGAATATTGTAAATGACTCTTCACAGCAGTGCTGTTGATATTCGACCACATCATCAAATGTTCCGACGGCAATTACCCATATAGGATGTGTCCAATCTTTGCAAACATGGGTAATATAGTTAATTAACGAGAAAACGGCTGCCACACAATAATTTGATCCAGCGTCATGAAATTCCTGCATATCCCATTTCCGCCCAACCAGCATGCAAAGATCAAATTAATACATTTACCTGGAAAAAAAACACCCTTGACAGTATTAAAAATAAACCTGCCGGTACTTCTAGAAGGCTTTTCCATGAAATTCGCCAGAATGTCTTGCTCCAGTGTTCATTTGACTCCAGCTCCACCATTTTCAACACAGTAAAGAGGTGGAGAAGTAGACCATTTGGTATGTTTCGCTGCTCTTTCATCCAGCATAACGCCGAATAATCAGTGCCAACTTCCTGCATTATTCTTATTTAATTCGAATACATTCATGCATAACGTATTGTTCCTGTCTAGAACACACGTGTAAGTAAATAAGTAAGTAAGTAAGTAAGTAAGTAAGTAAATAAGTAAATAAGTAAATACGTGAGTGAGTGAGTGAGTGAGTGGGTGAGTGAGTGAGTGAGTAAGTTTATTGGCCAAGTATTCACATACAATGAATTTCCCTTGGTGCTCCGCCCACAAGTAACAACATGACATACAGTGACAGTTACGAATGACTCAGAAAACACTAAACATTAATAATAATAAAACATTAATGATAAAACACCATCGATCAAGCATGTGAACCAACAAAATGCCAGATCAAAGGGAGGCTACAGAGTTTTGGCTGTTGAGTAGAGCAACTACTCGTGGATAAAAAGTGTTTTTATGTCTGACTGTGGCAGCTTTGACAGTCCGGAGTCGCCTTTCAGAGGGAAGTGATTCAAAGAGTTTGTGGCCAGGGTGAGAGGGGTTAGTGATGATCTTGCCCACTCGCTTCCTGGCCTTTGCAGTGTACAGCTCATCAATGGAGGGAAGGTTGCAGCCAATAACCTTCTCAGCTGATCGGACGATTCGCTGCAGCTTCTAGGTGTCGTGCTTGGTGGCTGAGCCAAACCAGACCATGATGGAGAAAGTGAGAACAGACTCTATGATGGCCGTGTAGAATTGGACCATCATTGCTCGTGGCAGATTGTGTTTCCTCAGCTGCCATAGGAAGTACATCCTCTGTTGTGCCTTTTTGACTGTGGAGTCGATAGTAGCCCCCCACTTAAGGTCCTTGGAGATGATGGTTCCCAGGAACTTAAAAGACTCCACAGATTTGACTCTGGTGTTTTTGATAGTGAGTGGGGTGAGGGGAGGGGGAGCTCTCCTAAAGTCTACAATCAATTCCACTGTCTTAAGAGCATTGAGTTCTAGGTTGTTGCGATGGCACCAGTATGCCAGCTGTGACACTTCCTGTCTGTAGGCAGATTCCTCCCCATCCTGGATCATTCCAATCAGGGTTGTGTCATCCGCAAACTTGAGAAGCTTGACAGAGGTGTCTGTGGAGGTGCAGTCATTGGTGTAGAGGAGAGGAGAGAGTATGCAGCCTTGCGGTGCTCCTATGCTGAGTGTTTGCGGGTCCGAGATGTGCTTTCCCAGCCTAACATGCTGCTTCCTGTCTGTCAGGAAGCTGGTGATCCACTAACAGAGGGGTTCAGGCACAGTCAACTCGGAAAGTTTGGAGTGTAGTAGTTCTGGCACAATGGTGTTGAATGCAGAGTTAAAATCAACAAACAGGGTCCTCGCATAGGTCCCCTGGTGCTGTAGGATGAAGTGTAGGCCCACGTTGACTGCATCATTCACAGATCTATTGGCCCGATATGCACTGTGTACACTAAGATTTCGAAGTCCACATGAACAGAGAATTTCCAATATTATTGATCTTTTGTTCCGCTTCTCTCCAACAGGCTTTTACAAAAATGTTTCAAATTATTTGGCCTCAGATCTTCTACAAATCATAAACACGTCCCCTCTCTCAGGTGTCTTCCCAAAGGCTTCAACAGCCACTTAAAGACAATTACAAAATTATCTATCTACTAGACTAAGTGGGACCTGTTGGGCCCCAGTTTCACATGGGAGGGCTGGTCCCCCAATGCAATATTTCACTTCTCCACCAATTCCAATATTGCTGGCCAGTGGGGGGGGGGGGGGCGACGGAGGGGCTTTCTGGAGCGCTAGCATGGATGTTGTGGACCGAAGGGACTGTTTTCCAGAGGGCTAGTAAGGATATTGTGGGCCGAATGGATTCTTGGGCTGATTCTTCACACACACACACACACATACACACACACACACACACACACACACACACACACACACACACACACACACACACACACACACACACACACACACACACACACACACACACACACACACACACACACAAACACACACACACACACACACACACACACTCACACTCACACTCACACTCACACATACACATACACTCGCACACACACACATACACTCACATACACACTCACATACACACAAACACACATACACACTCACACTCACACTCACACTCACACTCACACTCACACTCACACACACACACACTCACACTCACACACACAGACTCATACACCATAAATATGACAGTAAACTTCCTTGAATCTACTCACACGGCTGAGCGCGGCCGCTCCACTATGGGGCTTCCGCAGTCAGCGGCACTTCCACAATCAGTGTGACCTCTGCACTTACCGGAAATTATGTAATCAGTGCGACTCTGAACTCACCAGAAATTACGCAATCAGCGCGATCGGTCCACTTAGCGGAAGTCACGAAATGAGCGGACTTTTGGACTAAACACAGTCGGACCTAATAAAGCATTTATTCCTTCCAAATACAGTCAGACCTAATAAAGCATTTATTCCTTCCAAACACAGTCGGACCTAATAAAGCATTGCATTTTCAAGCACAGGCAGGGCAGCAGGCCAAACAACTCATGGCATTGTCATTTCATTTCATTTCATTTCCAATTTAGCATTGCACGTTCAAGCACAGGCAGGGCGGCAGGCCTAACAACTCATGGCATTGTCATTTCATTTCATTTCATTTCATTTCATTTCATTTCATTTCGTTTCCATTTAAGTATTGCACATTCAAGCACAGGCAGAGCAGCAGGCCAAACAACTCATGACATTGTCATTAAGGGCGAACAAATCATTTATTGGAACTACATTGCAGACTCACAGTTCAGTTGATTCACAGCTTAGAATGACAGTCGTGGCCTCTCCCTCGTGATCTTGCAGAGTGACTGACTCACGTCCAGACACCAGGGGTTTTATAGTCCTGCCCCCCCCGGAAGGGGAGTTACCTTCATCGCAGTGATTGACAGGTGACAGAACCAATCAGCTGTTCTCAAGGTTTTTTAAACACTCATAACTTTTTTATTTTTCATCGATGGGAAAAATCACAGCGATACAGTGTAGCGTTTTTTCTAAAATAAATATAGAGCGCAAGTGGTCAAGATGAGTCTTTTAATTATATAGATATCACCAGGGGACTATGCTCCAATACATATACTGAGTAACATAGAAACATAGAAAATAGGTGCAGGAGGAGGCCATTCGGCCCTTCGAGCCAGTACCACCATTCATTGTGATCATGGCTGATTGTCCCCTATCAATAACCCGTGCCTGCCTTCTCCCCATATCCCTTGACTCCATTAGCCCCTTGAGCTCTATCTAACTCTCTCTAAAATTCATCCAGTGACTTGGCCTCCATTGCCCTCTGTGACAGGGAATTCCATAAATTCACAACTCTCTGGGTGAAAAAGTTTTTTCTCACCTCAGTCTTAAATGACCCCTTTATTCTAAGACTGTGGCCCCTGGTTCTGGACTCCCCTAACATTGGGAAACTTTTTCCTGCATCTAGCTTGTCCAGTCCTTTTATAATTTTATATGTTTCGATAAGATCCCCCCTGATCCTTCTAAACTCCAGTAAATACAAGCCTAGTCTTTTCAATCTTTCCTCATATGACAGTCCCGCCATCCCAGGGATCAATCTCATGAACCTACACTGCACTGCCTCAATCACAAGGATGTCCTTCCTCAAATTAGGAGACCAAAACTGAACACAATACTCCAGATGTGGTCTCACCAGAGCCCTATCCAACTGCAGAAGAACCTCTTTACTCGTATACTCCGAAAAGATCATCCACACATTCATCTCCTCCCGCCTAGCTTACTGCAACTCCCTTTACACTGGCATCAGCCAATCTTCCCTGTTCCGCCTGCAACTGGTCCAAAACGCCGCAGCGAGACTCCTGACGGGCACCCGAAAAAGGGACCACATCACCCCGATTCTGGCCTCTCTACACTGGCTCCCTGTGCGGTTCCGTATAAACTTCAAGATCCTCCCCCATGTCTACAAAGCCCTCAATGGGCTTGCCCCCACTTACATAAAAAGTCTTCTCACCCACCACTCCACCTCCAGGCCCCTCAGATCGTCCGACTTGGGGTTGCTGAATATCCCACGGTCTAGGCATAAGCTCAGGGGCGACCGCGCCTTTGCGGTTGCAGCCCCTAGACTGTGAAAGAGCATCCCCTTTCCCATCAGAACTGCCCCCTCCATCGACTCTTTTAAGTCAAGACTAAAGACTTATCTATACTCCCAAGCCTTTCCTGATGTCCTCTGAGTGAGGGCTACATGTATTCATGTATGTAGTTTGTTTTGTTTGTGCTATTCTTATAACAAATGTAAAGCACTTTGGCCAACGAGAGTTGTTTTTTAAATGTGCTATATAAATAAATGTGACTTGACTTGACTTGACTATACTGAAATCCTCTTGTTATGAAGGCCAACATTCCATTAGCTTTCTTCACTGCCTGCTGTACCTGTAAGCCAGCTTTCAGTGACCGGTGTACAAGGACGCCCAGATCTCGCTGCACCTCCCCCTTACCTAACCTAACCCCATTGAGATAATAATCTGCCCCCTTGCCTTTGCCACCAAAGTGGATAACCTCACATTTATCTATATTATACTGCATCTGCCACGCATCTGCCCACTCACTCAACCCGTCCAGGTCACCCTGCAACCTCCTAAATTCCTCTTCACAGTTCACACTGCCACCCAGCTTTGTGTCATCTGCAAACTTGCTAGTGTTGCTCCTAATTCCCTCTTCCAAATCATTAATATATATGGTAAACAGTTGCGGCTCCAACACCGAGCCTTGCGGCACTCCACTCGCCACTGCCTGCCATTCTGAAAAGGACCCGTTCACTCCTACTCTTTGCTTCCGGTCTGCCAACCAATCTTCTATCCATGTCAACACCCTACCCCCAATACCATGTGCTCTAATTTTAGTCACAAGTCTCCCATGCGGGACCTTATCAAAGGCTTTCTGAAAGTCTAGATACACTACATCCACTGGCAACCCTTCATCCATTTTACTTGTCACATCCTCAAAAAATTCCAGAAGATTAGTCAAGCATGATTTCCCTTTCCGTTAATTTAAGCAAGACGGCTCTTAGCGAGCGGCAGTGAGTGAGCGGCCTTGTGAGGGAAGTGTGAGTCTTTGGCTCGAGAGTCTTCGGCGAGGAGGCTGAGGAGAGGAGACCACGCAATACGCTTGAGAGGTAGAGACGAAAGAAGGAGATGTCAGGCAAGCTGATTCAGTGCGATGCTTGCAGTATGTGGGAGGTCAAGGCACCGCTGGTGCCTCTGGCTGCTACAAATGCGAGAAGTGCATCCAGGTAGAGCTCCTGAAGGGCCGTGTTGGGGAACTGGAGAAGCAAGTGGATGACCTCCGGTTCGTCCGAGAAACGGAGTCGTTCCTCGACAAGCCCTACAGTACGATTGTTACACCTAAGGTACTGGAAGAGAGAAGGTGGGAGACAGTGAGAAAGGGAGGGAAGCATGGAATGCCAACGTCCCCGGGTGTTGTACCACTTGTGAACAGGTTCACCCGCTTAGAAGCTGTTGGGACAGAAGACGTGTTTACACTGAGCGGCGGACTGGCTTGCGATCCGAATAGGGCTGTTGAGCCAAAACCAAAAAGGCCTAAGGCAGGCAACGCCATTGTAGTGGGAGACTCCATTGTAAGAGGTACGGACAGGGGTTTCTGCGGCAACAGACGGGATGCGAGGATGGTGTGCTGCCTTCCTGGTGCCAGGATCCAGGATGTCACGGACAGAGTGCAGAAAATCCTCAAGGGCGAAGGTGAACATCCGGAAGTGGTAGTGCATGTCGGCACAAACGATGTCGGAAAGAAGGGGATGAATATTCTGCAGCGTGACTTTAGAGAGCTCGGAAAAATGCTGAAAAGCAGGACCTCCAGGGTTATTATCTCCGGTTTGCTTCCAGTTCCTCGTGCTGGCGAGAGCAGGAACAGGGAGATACGGGACCTGAACGTGTGGCTGAGGAACTGGTGCACGGGGAAGGGATTTAGATTCTTAGATCACTGGGATCTGTTTTGGGGTAAGGGGGAACTGTACAAAAGGGACGGATTGCATCTTAACAGGTGTGGGACCAGCATTCTGGCAGGCAGGTTTGCCACTGCTACACGGGTGGTTTTAAACTGAATAAGGGGAGTGGGGTGTCGAATGGGATAGAGGAGGATGGAGTTAAAGGGAAAGGGTTTCTTAAATGTGTGAGCGTAGAGACAGAGGGGTGTAAAATGAGGGTAGAAGCAATAGGTAGCAAGGTGAAAAGTAAAAGTGGCAGGCAGACAAAACCAGGGCAAAAATCAAAAAGGGCAACTTTTCAACATAATTGTATAAGGGGTAAGAGTGTTGTAAAAACAAGCCTGAAGGCTTTGTGTCTCAATGCAAGGAGCATTCGTAATAAGGTGGATGAGTTGAATGTGCAGATAGCTATTAATGACTATGATATGGTTGGGATCACGGAGACATGGCTCCAGGGTGACCAAGGCTGGGAGCTGAACATCCAGGGATATTCAATATTCAGGAGGGATAGAGAGAAAGGAAAAGGAGGTGGGCTAGCGTTGCTGATTAGAGAGGAGATTAACGCAATGGAAAGGAAAGACATTAGTTTCGAGGATGTGGAATCGGTATGGGTAGAACTGCAACACTAAGGGGCAGAAAACGCTGGTGGGTGTTGTGTACAGGCCACCTAACAGTAGTAGTGAAGTTGGAGATGGTATCAAAGAGGAAATTAGAAATGCGTGCGACAAAGGCAAAACAGTTATAATGGGTGACTTCAATCTACATATAGATTGGGTGAATCAAATTGGCAGGGGTGCTGAGGAAGAGGATTTCTTGGAATGTATGCGGGATAGTTATCTAAATCAACATGTAGAGGAACCAACGAGAGAGCAGGCTATTTTAGACTGGGTATTGAGTAATGAAGAAGGGTTAGTTAGCAGTCTTGTTGTACGTGCCCCCTTGGGCAAGAGTGACCATAATATGGTTGAGTTCTTCATTAGGATGGAGAGTGACATTGTTAATTCAGAAACAATGGTTCTGAACTTAAAGAAAGGTAACTTTGAGGGTATGAGACGTGAATTGGCCAAGATTGACTGGCAATTAATTCTAAAAGGGTTGACGGTGGATATGCAATGGAAGACATTTAAAGACTGCATGGATGAACTACAAAAATTGTTCATCCCAGTTTGACAAAAGAATAAATCAGGGAAGGTAGTGCATCCGTGGATAACAAGGGAAATCAGGGATGGTATCAAAGCGAAGGATGATGCGTACAAATTAGCCAGAAAAAGCAGCATACCGGAGGACGGAGAAATTCAGAGACCAGCAGAGGAGGACAAAGGGCTTAATTAGGAAAGGAAAAGTAGATTATGAAAGAAAACTGGCAGGGAACATAAAAACTGACTGCAAAAGTTTTTATAGATATGTGAAAAGAAAGAGATTAGTTAAAACAAATGTAGGTCCCTTGCAGTCAGAAACAGGTGAGTTGATCTTGGGGAACAAGGATATGGCGGACCAATTGAATAACTACTTTGGTTCCGTCTTCACTAAGGAAGACATAAATAATCTGCCGGAAATAGCAGGGGACCGCGGGTCAAAGGAGTTGGAGGAATTGAGTGAAATCCAGGTTAGTCGGGGAGTGGTGTTGGGTAAATTGAATGGATTAAAGGCCGATAAATTCCCAGGGCCAGATAGGCTGCATCCCAGAGTACTTAAGGAAGTAGCTCCAGAAATAGTGGATGCATTAGTAATAATCTTTCAAAACTCTTTAGATTCTGGAATAGTTCCTGAGGATTGGCGGGTAGCAAACGTAACCCCACTTTTCAACAAGGGAGGGAGAGAGAAAACGGGGAATTACAGACCAGTTAGTCTAACATCGGTAGTGGGGAAACTGCTAGAGTCACTTATTAAAGATGGGATAGCAGCACATTTGGAAAGTGGCGAAATGATTGGACAAAGTCAGCATGGATTTACAAAAGGTAAATCATGTCTGACGAATCTTATAGAATTTTTCGAGGATGTAACTAGTAGCGTGGATAGGTGAGAACCAGTGGATGTGGTGTATCTGGACTTCCAGAAGGCTTTTGACAAGGTCCCACATAAGAGATTAGTGTACAAACTTAAAGCACATGGCATTGGGGGTTCAGTATTGATGTGGATAGAGAACTGGCTGGCAAACAGGAAGCAAAGAGTAGGAGTAAACGGGTCCTTTTCACAATGGCAGGCAGTGACTAGTGGGGTACCGCAAGGCTCAGTGCTGGGACCCCAGCTATTTACAATATATATTAATGAACTGGATGAGGGAATTGAAGGCAATATCTCCAAGTTTGCAGATGACACTAAGCTGGGGGGCAGTGCTAGCTGTGAGGAGGATGCTAGGAGACTGCAAGGTGACTTGGATAGGCTGGGTGAGTGGGCAAATGTTTGGCAGATGCAGTATAATGTGGATAAATGTGAGGTTATCCATTTTGGTGGCAAAAACAGGAAAGCAGACTATTATCTAAATGGTGGCCGACTAGGAAAAGGGGAGATGCAGCGAGACCTGGGTGTCATGGTACACCAGTCATTGAAAGTAGGCATGCAGGTGCAGCAGGCAGTGAAGAAAGCGAATGGTATGTTAGCTTTCATAGCAAAAGGATTTGAGTATAGGAGCAGGGAGGTTCTACTGCAGTTGTACAGGGTCTTGGTGAGACCACACCTGGAGTATTGCGTACAGTTTTGGTCTCCAAATCTGAGGAAGGACATTATTGCCATAGAGGGAGTGCAGAGAAGGTTTACCAGACTGATTCCTGGGATGTCAGGACTGTCTTATGAAGAAAGACTGGATAGACTTGGTTTATACTCTCTAGAATTTAGGAGATTGAGAGGGGATCTTATAGAAACTTACAAAATTCTTAAGGGGTTGGACAGGCTAGATGCAGGAAGATTGCTCCCGATGTTGGGGAAGTCCAGGACAAGGGGTCACAGCTTAAGGATAAGGGGGAAATCCTTTAAAACCGAGATGAGAAGAACCTTTTTCACACAGAGAGTGGTGAATCTCTGGAACTCTCTGCCACAGAAGGTAGTCGAGGGCAGTTCATTGGCTATATTTAAGAGGGAGTTAGATGTGGCCCTTGTGGCTAAAGGGATCAGAGGATATGGAGAGAAGGCAGGTACGGGATACTGAGTTGGATGATCAGCCATGATCATATTGAATGGCGGTGCAGGCTCGAAGGGCCGAATGGCCTACTCCTGCACCTAATTTCTATGTTTCAATGTTTCTATAAATCCATATTGACTTGGACTAATCCTTTTACTGCTATGCAAATGCCCCATTACTACCTCTTTAATAATTGAGCAGCATCTTTCCCACCACCGAAGTCAGGCTAACTGGTCTGTAATTCCCCGTTTTCTCTCTCGCTTCTTTCTTGAAAAGTGGGATAACATTTGCTATCCTCCAATCCACAGGAACTGATCCTGAATCTATTGAACATTGAAAAATGATCACCAATGCGTCCACTATTTCTAGAGCCACCTCCCTGAGGACCCTGTGATGCAGACCATCAGGTCCAGGGGATTTATCATCCTTCAGTCGCATTAGCCTACCCAATACTATTTCTCGCCTAATGAAAATTTCTTTCAGTTCCACTACCCCCTTAGATCCTCTGTCCTCCAGTACATCTGGGGGATTGTTTGTGTCTTCCCTAGTGAAAACAGATCCGAAGTACCTATTCAACTGTTCTGCCATTTCCTTGTTGCCCATAATAATTTCACCCCTGTCTGCCTTCAAGGGACCCACATTTGACTTTGCTAATCTTTTTCCCTTAACATATCTAAAAGTACTGTCCTTCTTTATATTCCTGGCCAGCTTCCCTTCGTACTTCATCTTTTCAGCCCATATTGCCAATTTGTTTCCTTCTGTTGTCCTATGAAAGTTTCCCAATCCTCTGGCTTCCGGCTACTCTTTGCTGTGTTATACATCCCTAACTTCCCTTTATTCTATCCCTAACTTCTCTTGTTAGCCACGGTTGCCTCCTACTCCCCTTAGAGTCTTTCTTCATTTTTGGAATTAAATGATCCTGCGTCTTCCGGATTATGCCCAGAGTAGGTGCATGGAACAAATCAAAGATTGGATGTGCCAAAACTTTCTTCAAAAAACTTGTTGTTTTTGGAGCCAAAGAGGAACGATTAAAAGTCAGTGTTCAGATTCAACCGGCAATGTTAAAAACCACGAACAAAGCCAGAACTCTTGGTGTAGTCAAGGACTCAGACCTGAACTTCAACAGCCACTTTAAGACAATTACAAAGTCAGCCTTCTATCACCTTAAGTATATATCAAGGGTTAAAGGACTTATGGTTCAGCAGGATTTGGAAAAACTTGTCCATGCATTTATCTTCAGTGGACTTGACTATTGTAATGCTGTCTTCACAGGTCTCCCCAAAAAATTGATTAGACAGCTGCAGCAGATTCAGAACGCTGTTGCTCGAGCCCTCTCTAAAACCAAGAAAGTGGATCACATCACTCCAGTTTTTAGGTCTTTACTGTCAAAGAATTGATTTCAAAATATTACTGTTGGTTTATAAAGCACTGAATGGTCTGGGCCAAAATGCATTTCTGATCTTCTGCTACATTATGAACCATCCAGACCTCTGAGATCGTCAGGGACATGTCTGCTTTCTGTCCCCAGAGTCAGAACTAAATTTGGAGAAGCAGCGTTTAGTTTTTATGCACCACATATATGGAACAAACTTCCAGAAAATTGCAGTTCCTCGACCACTGCTACACCACCATCAAGGATGTCTATCGCTCTATCCCTCGCCCTCACTTTGGTAAATCTGAGCATTCCACAGTGCTGCTTCTTCCTGCCTACAGGCAGCAATTAAAGAGCGCACCCCCAGAGGTGAGGACTGTTCAGAGCTGGTCGGGAGGGGCAGAGGAACAACTCCAGGACTGTTTGGAGTCTGTAGACTGGGCAATGTTCAGGGACTCGGCAGCGGACCTGAACGAATATGCCACAGTCATTAGAGACGTCATAAAGAAGTGTGTAGAGGACTGCATCCCAACAAAAACCTTCCAAGTGTTTCCCAACCAGAAGCCTTGGATGAACTATGAGATCCGCACTCTTCTGAAGTCCAGACACCGGACATTCATGTCTGAAGGTACCGAGGACTACAGGCCACCTAACAGTAGTAGTGGAGTTGGGGATGGCATCAAACAGGAAATTAGAAATGCGTGCAACAAAGGTAAAACAGTTATAATGGGTGACTTCAATCTACATATAGATTGGGTGAATCAAAATGGCAGGGGTGCTGAGGAAGAGGATTTCTTGGAATGTATGCGGGATAGTTTTCAAAACCAACATGTAGAGGAACCAACGAGAGAACAGGCTATTCTAGACTGGGTATTGAGTAATGAGAAAGGGTTGGTTAGCAGATTTGTTGTGCGTGGCCCCTTGGGCAAGAGTGACCATAATATGGTTGAGTTCTTCATTAGGATGGAGAATGACATTGTTAATTCAGAAACAAGGGTTCTGAACTTAAAGAAGGGTAACTTTGAGGGTATGAGACGTGAATTGGCCAAGATAGACTGGCAAGTGATTCTTAAAGGGTTGACGGTGGATATGCAATGGAAGGCATTTAAAGACTGCATGGATGAACTACAACAATTGTTCATCCCAGTTTGGCAAAAGAATAAATCAGGGAAGGTAGCGCATCCGTGGATAACAAGGGAAATCAGGGATAGTATCAAAACAAAAGATGAAGCATACAAATTAGCCAGAAAAAGCAGCCTACCAGAGGACTGGGAGAAATTCAGAGTCCAGCAGAGGAGGACAAAGGGCTTAATTAGGAAAGGAAAAATAGATTATGAAAGAAACCTGGCAGGGAACATAAAAACTGACTGCAAAAGTCTTTATAGATATGTGAAGAGAAAAAGATTAGTTAAAACAAATGTAGGTCCCTTGCAGTCAGAAACTGGTGAATTGATCATGGGGAACAAGGACATGGCAGACCAATTGAATAACTACTTTGGTTCTGTCTTCACTAAGGAAGACATAAAGAATCTGCCGGAAATAGCAGGGGACCGGGGGTCAAATGAGATGGAGGAACTGAGTGGAATCCCGGTTAGCCGGGAAGTGGTGTTAGGTAAATTGAATGGATTAAAGGCCGATAAATCCCCAGGGCCAGACAGGCTGCATCCCAGAGTACTTAAGGAAGTAGCCCCAGAAATAGTGGATGCATTAGTGATAATTTTTCAAAACTCTTTTGATTCTGGAGTAGTTCCTGAGGATTGGAGGGTAGCTAATGTAATCCCACTTTTTAAAAAGGGAGGGAGAGAGAAATCGGGGAATTACAGACCAGTTAGCCTAACATCGGTAGTGGGGAAAATGCTAGAGTCAGTTATTAAAGATGGGATAGCAGCACATTTGGAAAGTGGTAAAATCGTTGGACAAAGTCAGCATGGATTTATGAAAGGTAAATCATGTCTGACGAATCTTATAGAATTTTTCGAGGATGTAACTAGTAGAGTGGATAAGGGAGAACCAGTGGATGTGTTATATCTGGACTTTCAGAAGGCATTCGACAAGATCCCACATTAGAGATTAGTATGCAAACTTAAAGCACACGGTATTGGGGGTTCAGTATTGATGTGGATAGAGAACTGGCTGGCAGACAGGAAGCAAAGAGTAGGAGTAAACGGGTCCTTTTCAGAATGGCAGGCAGTGACTAGTGGGGTACCGCAAGGCTCAGTGCTGGGACCCCAGCTATTTACAATATATATTAATGATCTGGATGAGGGAATTGAATGCAACATCTCCAAATTTGCGGATGACACGAAGCTGGGGGGCAGCATTAGCTGTGAGGAGGATGCTAGGAGGCTGCAAGGTGACTAGGATAGGTTGGGTGAGTGGGCAAATGCATGGCAGATGCAGTATAATGTGGATAAATGTGAGGTTATCCACTTTGGTGGCAAAAACAGGAAAGTAGACTATTATCTGAATGGTGGCTGATTAGGAAAAGAGGAGATGCAAGGAGATATGGGTGTCATGGTACACCAGTCATTGAAAGTAGGCATGCAGGTGCAGCGGGCAGTGAAGAAAGCAAATGGTATGTTAGCATTCATAGCAAAAGGATTGAGTATAAGAGCAGGGAGGTTCAACTGCAGTTGTACAGGGTCTTGGTGGGGCCACACCTGGAGTATTGCGTACAGTTTTGGTCACCAAATCTGAGGAAAGACATTCTTGCCATAGAGGGAGTACAGAGAAGGTTCACCAGACTGATTCCTGGGATGGCAGGACTTTCATATGAAGAAAGACTGGATAGACTCGGCTTGTACTCGCTAGAATTTAGAAGATTGAGGGGGGATCTTATAGAAACTTACAAGATTCTTAAGGGGTTGGACAGGCTAGATGCAGGAAGATTGTTCCCGATGTTGGGGAAGTCCCGACCAAGGGGTCACAGTTTAAGGATAAGGGGGAACTCTTTTAGGACCGAGATGAGAAAATCATTTTTCACACAGAGAGTGGTGAATCTGTGGAATTCTCTGCCACAGAAGGTAGTTGAGGCCAGTTCATTGGCTATATTTAAGAGGGAGTTAGATGTGGCCCTTGTGGCTAAAGGGATCAGGGGGTGTGGAGAGAAGGCAGGTACAGGATACTGAGTTGGATGATCAGCCATGATCATATTGAATGGCGGTGCAGGTTCGAAGGGCCGAATGACCTACTCCTGCACCTATTTTCTATGTTTCTATGTTTCTACCAGATACGACCTTAGTAAGGCTATCAAAAAGGACAAAACGGACCTGCTCCAAGCTAGAGGATGAGACAGATGTTCGGCAGCCGTGGCGGGGCCTGAATGCAATCACCTCCTACAAGGCAAAATCAGGAGGCAGCACACAGTCCCTTCACTCCCTGACGAGCTCAATGCGTTTGATGCACGCATTGATAGGGAGAACACTGATGTGCCTTCTCGGGCCTCCATTCGCTGTGATGGTATTTCGGTCATGGTCACTGAGGTCGACGTCAGGAAATCCTTCAGAGGGGTGAACCCTCGGAAAGCGCCTGGACCTGATGGCATACCCGGTCGTGTTCTAAAAACCTGTGCGGACCAACTGACTGGAGTTTTTACGGACATTTTCAACCTCTCACTTCTGAGGTCTGAGGTTCCCACCTGCTTTAAAAGGGCATCAATTATACCAGTGCCCAAGAAGAGCAAGGTGACGTGCCTCAATGACCATCGACCAGTGGCACTAACATCGGAAGTGATGAAGTGCTTTGAGAGGTTGATCATGGCGCAAATCAACTCCTACCTCGACAAAAACATGGACCCACTGCAGTTCGCTTACCGCCACAACAGATCAACGGTGGATGCGATCTCGCTGGCTCTCCACTCCGCTCTGGACCACTTGGACAACAAAAACTCATGTCAGGCTGTTATTCATTGACTGCAGCTCGGCTTTAATACTATCATCCCCTCCAAGCTGGTTACCAAACTCTCAAAACTGGGTCTCTGCGCATCCCTCTGCAATTGGATCCTCGACTTCCTCATTCACAGACCACAGTCTGTCCGTATTGGTGGAAATGTGTCAGACTCGATAACAATCATCACGGGAGCACCACAAGGCTGCATGCTCAGCCCCCTGCTGTACTCACTCTATACTCATGACTGTGTAGCCGGTCATAGTGCGAACTCCATCATCAAGTTCGCTGATGACACCACTGTTGTGGGACGTATCACTGATGGAGATAAGTCAGAGTATAGAAGTGAGATCGACCGTTTGACCAAATGGTGCCAGCACAATAACCTGGGTCTCAACACCAGCAAAACCAAGGAACTGATTGTGGAGTTTGGAAGGGGTAGGATGGGGACCCATAGTCCCGTTTATATCAACGGGTCGATGGTGGAAAGGGTCAAGAGCCTCAAATTCCTGGGCGTGCATATCTCTCCTGCTCCGAGAACACGGATGCAATTATAAAGAAAGCACATCAGCGCCTCTACTTCCTCTACTTATGGAGAGTCGGTATGTCAAGGAGGACTCTCTCGAACTTCTACAGGTGCACAGTAGAGAGCATGCTGACCGGTTGCATCGTGGCTTGGTTCGGCAACTTGAGCGCCCAGGAGCAGAAAAGACTGCAAAAAGTTGTAAGCACTGCCCAGTCCATCATCAGTTCTGACCTCCCTACCTTCGCGGGGATGTATTGCAGTCGCTGCTTAAAAAAGGCTGCAACATCATCAAGGACCCACACCATCCTGGCCACTCACTCATCTACCCGCTGCCTAAAGGTAGAAGGTACAGGAGTCTGAAATCTGCAACATCCAGGTTCAGGAATAGCTACTTCCCCACAGCCATCGGGCTATTAAACACAACTCAAACAAAACTCTGATCATTAATAGCCCATTGCACGTTATCAGTTTATTTATGTGTGTATATATATGTTCATTGGTATACGGTCACACTGATCAGTTCTGTTCTGTATTTATTTATGCCTATTATATTCTGTTATGCTGAAGCAAAGGAAGAATTTCATTGTCCTATCTGGGACATATAACAATAAACTCTCTTGAATCTTGAATCTTGAACCTTGAACTCTCAGTTCTTTTAAATCGGGGCTGAAGACTTTTCTGTTTGATGCTGCCTTTAATTAAATTAAATAATTATTCATTTCTTACATTGTGCTGTAACTTTTATTCTTGTATTTTATACTCGTCTTATTTTATTTTAGCTTGTTTGTATTTTCTGTTCTTTTTAATGACTGTTTTGTATTATTTTGATTGCTCTTTAATACTTTGTTGTAAAGCACTTTGAATTGCCTCGTTGCTGAAATGTGCTATATAAATAAACTTGTTTGCTTGCTCTGAACACTACATGGAAGTCAAAATAAACAATGTCCAATATTAGCTGTTATGTACATCCTGAATAATACTCTCAATGGCAAAATTATTTTCTTTCACAAATTCACATTCAGATGCTGACCATGTGGAGAATGCATGTTCTCCCTGCGAGTATGTCTACTTCCCATAGACTAGTTGGTTATCTCATCGATCCTAAGCACGTCCTGACTGGAAGGTAAATTGTTTCCTGTAAAATTGCACTGTGGGACATCACAGGAGAATCGCGATGGAGTTAATCGTCACGGGAAGGAAAAGTGGTACAAAAATAAAGGAAAGAATTGGATTTATGTGAACTGGCATAGAATCAATGACCGAAGATTTTTCTTCTGTTTCGTAGGATCATAGAAACATAGAAACATAGAAAATAGTTGCAGGAGGAGGTCATTTGGCCCTGCATGTCAGCACCGCCATTCATTGTGATCATGGCTGATCATTCACAATTAGTAACCTGTACCTGCCTTCTCCCCATATCCCTTGATTCCGCTAGCTTAGAACTATATCTCTCTTTTAAATTCATCCAGTGAATAGGCCTCTCATGCCTTCTGTGGCAGAGAATTCCACAAATTCACAACTCTCTGGGTGAAAACGTTTTTCTCATCTCAGTCTTAAATGGCCTCCCCTTTATTCTTGGACTGTGGCCCCTGGTTCTGGACTCCCTCAACAATGGGAACATTTTTCCTGCATCTAGCTTGTCCAGTCTTTTTATAATTGTATACGTTTCTATAAGATACCCTCTCATCCTTCTAAATTCCAGTGAATACCAGCCCAGTCTTTCAAATCTTTGCTCATATGACAGTCCCGCCATCCCAGGGATTAACCTTGTGAACCGAACTCAATAGCAAGGATGTCGTTCCTCAAATTATGAGACCAAAACTGCACACAATACTCCAGATGTGGTCTCACCAGGGCTCTGTATAACTGCAGAAGGACCCTTTTACTCAAATAAATCCTTTACCTCCTCACTCAAAAGTCACCCTGCAACCTAGCATCCTTTTCACAGTTCACATTGCCACCCAGCTTTGTGTCATCTGCAAATTTTCTAGTGTTACTTTTAATCTCATCATCTAAATCATTAATGTATATTGTAACTAGTTGCGGCACTCCACTCGCCACTGCCTGTTATTCTTACAGGAATCTGTTTATTCCTATTCTTTGTTTCCTGTCTGCCAATCAATTCTCTATCCATGTCAATATCCTACCCCCAATACCATGTGCTCTAATTTTCCCCACTCATCTCCTGTGTGGGATCTTAGTGAAGACAGAACTAATGTTCAACTCTTCTGTCATTTCCTTGTTCCCCATAAAAATTTCACCTGTTTCTGCCTTTAAGGGACCCACATTTGTCTTTACTGATCTTTTTCTCTTAACATACCTAAGTAAGCTTTTACTATCCTTCTTTATATTCTTGGCCAGCTTACCCTCGTACTTCAACTTTTCACCCCGTAATGCCCTATTTGTTACCTTCAGTTGTCCTTTGAAAGTGTTCCAATCCTCTGGCTTCTCGCTACTCTTTGCTATGTTATAACCTTTTCCTTTAGTTTTATTCCATCCCTAACTTCCTTGTCAGCCACGGTTGCCTCTTATTCCCCTTAGAATCTTTCTTTCTCTTTGGAATGAAATGATCCTGCATCTTCTGGATTATGCCCAGAAATTCCAATCATTCCTGTTCCACCGTCATTCCTGCTAGGATCCTTTTCCAGTTGACCTTGGCCAGCTCTTCTCTCATGCCTTCATAGTCCCATTTGTTTAACTGCAACACTGACACTTCTGATTTAACCTTCTCACTCTCAAATTGCAGATTAAAACATATATTATGGTCAGTACCTCCTTTACCTTGAGTTCCCTTATTAAATCTGGTTCATTGGACAACACTAAATCCAGAATTGCCTTCTCTCTGGTAGGCTCCAGTACAAGCTGCTCTAAGAATCCATCTTGGAGGCCCTCTACAAACTCCGTTTCTTGGGGTCCAGAACCTACTTGATTTTCCCAGTCTACCTGCATATTGAAATCTCCCATAACCACAGTGGCATTACCTTTGTTACATGCCAACAGGGCCGGATTTAGATGAAGAGAGGCCATAGGCTATTCCACTTGTGAGGCTCCTCCAAATCCCCCACCCGCATGACGAGAGGAAGATGGAAGAGTCCACCAGATTGACACCGATGTGCAGCCGAGCGTGGCCAATGAGATAAGGGCTGGAAAGCTGCGCTTTTTATTTATTGCCAGTGCTAATGTCGAGTTATCGGCTTAAAACACTATTATTTTGAAATGGAGGGCAAGGAAAATTAGTGGTGTTGTTTAGAGACTACAGTTCGTTGTGACAGCGTATGTAAGAAAGGCCTATGACAGTCAAAAATATTATACACCAGGCCCGTACGAAGTTTTTCAAAAAGGGGGGTGGCATGGCAAGATTACAAAAGTTTAATGTGAAATAAGTGCATGCAGCGCATATCACAAGCGCGAAGCTCAAAGACCCTTGCGGCCGTGGTCCAGGGCCACTTAAGGGCCCTGGAAGATCTGGGGTTTTAGATGCTCTCTGGTGCATTCTGAGCCTTATTTTGGAGCATTTTTGCACAAAATGTATGACCAATATTTCAGAAATAATTTTGGTTGAGTCAAGAGTAATGAGTGGTTGGAATGGGATGATTGGGATCATTGTTCTATACATTTTTTTAAATCAAGAATTGAAGCTGTCCTTGTTTTAATCATCAAGTTGTACTGTAAAATGTTATGTAAAATGTTATAAAGGAGCATGCAAACACTGCAAATAAAATACTGTAAGTTTTTGCAGTAAATAAAACCTTTTATTAGAAAATGTTTTGTTTGTTCATTTCATTGCCTGTTACTGTTTGACTGTGTTAGTGTGTGCACATTAAAAATATGATGCAAAATGAAAGTCGCAAACTATGGAATACATGTTTTTCAGTATTGTTCTCAAGGAAAAGAAAGCGATTCCAATTGTTTGATATTATTCATACGGAGGAGAAAATATAATTGCTCTAAAACCTACCTTAATTTTGCAATCTCACTAAAGATAATCCCCCTTTCCCTCTCCCCCTCCTCTTTCCCCCTCCCTCTCCCTCCCCCTCCACCTCTCTCTCCCTCCCCATGTCTCTCTCCCCCTCCCCTTCCCCTCTCTCCCCCCTCTCTCTCTCCCCCTCCCCTCCTCTCCCCCCTCTGTCTCAACCCCCCCTTTCCCCCTCTCACACCCCCCTCTCTCTCTCTCCCTCCCTTCCCCTCTCTCTCCCTCCCACGCAGTGAGCCTTACAGCTTCACGGAGTTTGTACTTTCTCCCCGTGACCCGCGTGTATTTTCTCCAAGATCTTCGTTCCTCTCACGCTCCAAAGACATAGAGGTTTGAAGGTTAATTGGCTTGGAATAAATGTAGACAGTGTCACCAGTATGTGCAGGATACTGCAGAATTCTCTGCCACAGAGGGCGGTGGAGGCAGGTTCTCTGGATGCTTTCAAGAGAGATCTAGATAGGGTCTTAAAAATAGCAGTCAGGGGATATGGGGAGAAGGCAGGAACGGGGTACTGATAGGGGATGATCACCCATGATCACATTAAATGACGGTGCTAGCTCGAAGGGCCGAATGGCCTACTCCTGCACCTATTGTCTTTTGTCCATTGTCTATTGATAGTGTCAATGTGCGGTCGTAGGTCGGCGTGGACTCGGTGGGCCAAAGAACGCTGTATCTCCAAACTAAACTGCACTAAACATTGAGGAGGCCAAGGCTGCAGAAAGGCATTTGATACTGTTTTGCATGGTGTCTGCTCTGGAAGGTTTGATCGCACGGCATCTAGGGAGAACTAGCCGACTGGATGGAGAATGGTTTCATGGCTGTTAGACGAGGATGACGGTAGAAGTTTGTTTTTCGGACTGGAGGCCTGTGACAAATGGTGTGCCTCAGGTTTCGGAGCTTGAGGTTCATATCTATTTGTGGTTCATATCAACCATTTGGATGAGAACGTGCAAGGCATGATTAGTAGGTTTGCAGATAACACTAAAGTGAGTGGTATTGTAGATAGCGAAGACGGTTATCATACAGTAAATTGCAGTAAGATCTTGATCAGCTAATCAAGTGGGCTGAGAAATGGGTACTGGAGTTTGATGCAGATAAGTAGCAGGTGATGCATTTTGGGAAGTCAAACCAGGACAGAACATTAACAGTGAATGTGAAGACGTATGGCGCATTGGCTTTCATTAGTCAGTCCATTCAATATAGAAGTTGGGGTGTTATGTTACAATTGTACAGTGCAGTAGGGAGGCCCCATTTTGAGTATTGTGTTATGTTTTGTCACACTGATATAGGAACAATGCCGTGAAGTTGGAAGATTTACAAGTATGTTGCCCGGACTTGAGAGCCTGAGCTATAGCGCGATGTTGGGCAGTCAAAGAAGTTATTCCTTGGAGCGCAAGAGGCTGAGGGGCGATCTAGTTGAGGCGTATACGACCACGAATGGAGCAGATAGGTGAACACACAGTCATTTACCCAGGGTAGGGGTATTCAGTACCAGACCACATAGGTTTAAGGTGAGAGGAGAATTATTTACTAGAAAATTAAGTGAAACGTTTTCAGCCTTGCTTTCGTGTCAGCATTTACCAATGGCGCGCTTTAGTCTCCTAATGCGAACCTCCTATATCTCTCACTCCCCCCCCCCCTTTATTATACCTATGCTCTCGTATTCTACACGTGATAAATTCTAGATCAGCAAGTAATAACTTGAGGATGTTGGACCACATAGCCGCTGGATCCCAACAATATATATACGACTTCCATGCGTAGGCAATACTATTGATCATGTTCATGAAGAGTACGTATAGCATGCTTGTTAACATTGAACAGAACATTGACTGCAACATTCGGATAGTCATATTCCAGCTGTACAAGCCGTGCTGAGTTGCAGCTGGAGAATTGCGTCCATGTCTGGTGGCCCGTTAAAGGGAGGATATCACAAGGATGAATATGAAGATGACGGAGGATATGACGATAATGCGGAAATGTTTCACAAGGATGTTACTGGAACTGGAGGCCTTGAGATACGAGAGGCTAGCTAAGATATGCACCTCCTCCCTTCCCTGGAGTGGGGGTCTGAGAGGGATCTTATGGAGATCTATAAAATAATGAGCATAGATAAAATGGACGGCCACCTTATTTTTTGCCAGCAGAGGGGAGTCTGAAACCAGAAGATGAGTGGAAAGTGATCCTGAGGAGCAAGGTTTCACATAGCGGATGACAGACATAAGTCAAACAAGGCTTGAAATGATCGTCATTCGGTTGCGGGCCGATGTACCGCATATTTGCAGCATTTTTGTTGTTTTCCCTTTAGATTTCCAACATCTGCTGGTGTTTTCCTTTTCTCGAAATCGTGCAGTGTGTCTGTGAAATAATAAATATCTTATGTCCCTTGCCCTCCTGCTCTTGTCGCGTATGCATATTGCTTAGAGTTAACCCATAATTAATTAAAAGCTGAGAAAAATGTATTGTGTGGATATCCATCATCATGGACGAGTCGCACCCTGGCCAATAAAAAAGGGGAGAATGCGGAGTCAAATATTTTATTGATAAACATTATTCCAGATGCGTAAAGTTAATAAAAGTGGAATGTTCTGGCTCCGTTTTGCGCAAACTGTTCACGACACTGAAATACATCGTTCAACCTTTTTCAAGAGAGAAATAAAAATCGTAGTTTAACATGTGTTTCAATTACAGATTAAAGTGAAAGAAAATTGCCATATCATTCCCCTAATCCAATAAAACTGAAATTGCCAGAGTGTGGAACAACCAAAGAACACATATATATTTCACACCGAGCAGACGAAATTCTTGATCACCATTTTCATATTAGATAATATGTAATCAGCAGAACGAATATTAGGCTTATGCACGTGATAATGATAGGTATTCACTCTTACAGTTTTCAAAATTATGCTTAACTCATGAATACCGCGCATTAGAAACTGACCAGTTAATAGTTATACGAGCACAACAACCAATCAGTACTGTTTCCATAAACGATGTTTTGCACGCATACACTATTTATTCTCGTTGTTCAACCCGCCGTTAGATGATTACGTTGGTCGGTCGTTAGAGAACCGAAGATGTTCTAACGGCTGGGAATGGTTGTCTGAGCTGTGTGAAGTTGAAGGATGCAATGAGTCTTTCGGCGATCGTTTCGCTGAACACCTCCGCTTAGTCCGCCTTAACCTACCTGATCTCCCGGTTGCTCAGCACTTTAACTTCCCCTCCAATTCCCAATCTGACCTTTCTGTCCTGGACCTCCTCTATTGTCAGTGAGGCTCAGCGCAAATTGGAGGAACTGCACCTCATACTTCTATAACTTCAAATAACCCTTGTTTCCCCCCTCTCTCCATTTCCTCCCCGTTCCCAGGTCTCCCACCAGTCTTACTGTCTCCGACTACATTCTATCTCTGTCCCGCCCATTCCCCTGACATCGGTCTGAAGAAAGGTCTCGACCCGTCACCCATCCCTCCTCTCCAGAGATGCTACCTGTCCCGCTGAGTTACTCCAGCACCTTCGAATTATCCCAGCATCTGCAGTTCTTTCCTACACGATGCAACGAGAATCCGGCTTGATCAACGCTCGGTCCCAGTGCCTCTGCCCAACCGCCCACTGAATCGCGACCGGGAACACAAGTGATCACGGACTGACATATAAGCAGATGCTGATCGATGGAGCACACGTTCGAGTCAACAACCAGAGTATCGTGCATTTATTTTATGCAGTCTGCGAAAAAATCCTACTTACTATTGATAAATTGATTTTGAATATCGATGACAGTCCACACGGTGCAAAAAAAATTGGTATTAACGAACTACATTGTGGACATAAATGGGGCATGTCTGCTTGAAATCTTGCCAATTTTCTGTGTCGTCATTTCTATGTCTTATATGATCGACAATTAAATTTAAGATTGAGAGTAGGAGTAAAGCACGCACTAAGAAGAATACAATTTAAATGATAATTTCCACTACTTTGCTACGTGCGGCCGATTTGATTTTAGAAGACGTTCGAAATCCAACCAGTCAAATGATATTTGCAACCTTCGGTTACAGGATATGAATCATCCTTCATCGGCTGTAAACCACGCCCTCACTTTAAACTTTCCAACGCTGCTTTCTGCAGACAAACTAGTTGTAGCTGGTGGCCGGAATGGAAACCAGTATGATATTTCACTTACTGGCAGTCGTTGGGAATATTTGCATAGGTACGACTTTGTTCGTTGTTCCATCTGCTTTAGCTTATAAAATAATTTCCAACACGTTTACACCTTAATATAGCTACATGTAAGGTCGTCCCTTTTATTCTACCGTCCGTATGGCGTCATCAACATAATTACCTTTTCGTGACTGTGTTTCCTAACAGGTGGGAAACAGATTTCATACAACGTAGAGCTAGCGCCCAAAGAAGCGATTTTAATCAAAGGAGGGAACGCCACATTCTACTGCATATTCCCCATTTCTAAAGACCAATCTCGGGTAAGAGTCAAATGGTGGAAACAGGGCGAGAACGAATACCAACGTGCAGGTACCGACGACAGGAAACGTTTTGGCGTGAGAGTTCGAGCAAGCGGGTACTTTGAGTTGAAGAATGCAAAGATCCAAGATTCTGGAGTGTATCAGTGTTCAGTGATTCGTACAGGAATGGCTCCAAGAAATTCAACCGGATCACGTCTAATAGTATATGGTAAGCGAAAAATAATTGGAGAAGGAAGAATTTATCATGGAATATAATGGTTTGCAAACCGAATCACTGTGAAGATCTCCTTTAATGCCTTTTTGTGTATGTTATGTTCAGTATATCTGTTCTATCGTTCTATCTACATTCTGCTCTGCATGCCTATCCTCCTTTATGAAATCCGGTTCCACTTCACTGATCTCGCCAAAATTGGAAACGCGATGTCCGATTATATAAAACAAATTAATATTTTTTTAATTCCTTCAAAGTTCATCATGGATCTTTAACCTATGGAAATCCAATAAGAAAATATTTCCTTGAATGTTCATTGAATTGCAGTCGGTTGAATTGTGCAACTTTGTCCAAACCAGGATGCAATCGCTCCAGTGTTATCAGCATTAACTGAAAGTGAACAAATGCTCATGTTCTACTTCTTTAGTTGGAGAATGTTACTCAAATCATATTTTTTAAATGGCCTCGGCCAATTCACTCTGGCATCACCTAATTAATCTCCCTAAATGTTATAATTCTGACGTGAAGCGCAATGGAACTTAATACACAAAGTTCATAAATGCATGTTCATAAGTCATAGGAGCAGACTAAGACAATCCGACCCGTCGAGGCTAATGGGCCATTCAGTCATGGCTGATCAATATTTCCCTTTCAACCTCATTTTCCTGTCTTCGCCTCATAACCTTTCACATACATACTAATCAAAACCCCGTCAATTTCAGCTTTAAAAATACAGAAGTCTTGCAAGCCACGGCCATCTGAGGTAATTAATTCCACAGTTTCATCACCCTCTGACTAAAGAAATTCCTCATTGTCTCCTTTCTAAACGAATGTCCTTTTGTTATGAGACTGTGCCCACTGGTAAGTTTCAATAAGGTCCCCTCCATATACTTCTAAACTACAGATTGTATAGGCCTAGAACCGTCAATCGCACAATGTACGTTAACCCAATCGCCCCCCTGGATAATTCTCGTAAATCTCATCTAAACTATTTTCAACGCCAGAATATCCCTCCTCAGATATGGGGGCCCAAAACTGTTTACAATACTCCAACGCGGTCTGACCATTGCCTTATGAAGCCTCAGCATTACATCCCTGTTTTTTATTTTTTAATATTCCAGTCCTCTCTCAATAAATGCTAACGTTTTTAGTTACCTTATGTTGGAGGTAGGTAAACATCTGTTATTGTATTGGGAAATTATGATAAAGCAATGTAAATAGACAAAAGACAATAGGTACAGGAATAGGCCATTCGGTCCTTCGGGCCAACACCACCATTCGCTGTGATCATGGCTGATCATACACCATCAGTACCCCGTTCCTGCCATCTCCCCATATCTCTTGACTCCGCTATCTTTAATAGCTGTATCTAACTTTCTCTTGAAAGCATCCAGAAAACCGGCCTCCACTGTCTTCTGAGGCAGAGAATTCCACAGACTCACAACGCTGGGTGAAAACGTTTTTCCTCATCTCCGTTCTAAATGACCTATGCCTTATTCTTAAACTGTGGCCCCTGGTACTGGACTCCCCCAACATCGGGAACATGTTTCCTGCCTCTAACATCTCCAATCCCTTAATAGTCTTTTATGTTTCAATAAGATCCACTCTCATCCTTCTAAATTTCAGTGTATACAAACCCAGTCACTCCATTCTTTCAACATATGACTGTCCAGCCAGCCCGGGAATTAACCTTCGTCACAAAAATAGTGTCGAAATATTACCAGAGTGAAACATAAATGCTGCCACCTATTCACATTACAATAGCAGACGAAAAGGAAATGTATGTCTCAAGAACATTCACTTGAAAACGTTTCTAATCATAAACATGGTGGAACACATTGCTACTTGGAGTCTCAGAGTTGCACAGCACAGGAACAGCCTTCCGGTCCGCCACGTCCATCCGACCTATTTCTCCATCTATTCAAATTCAATTTACCAGCGTTAGGTCCTTATCTACTACGACTTGCCTCTTGGAATGTCTGTGAATCCCCAGGGCCTGATGGTCTGCATCCCAGGGTACTTAAGGAAATGGCTCTAGAAATCGTGGATGCATTGGTGATAATTTCCCAATGTTCTATAGACTCATGATCAGTTCCTGTGGATTGGAGGGTAGCTAATGTTATACCACTTTTTAAGAAAGGCGGGAGACAGAAAACGGGGAATTATAGACCAGATAGCATGACATCGGTGGTGGGGAAGATGCCGGAGTCAATTATAAAAGATGATATAGCCGCACATTTGGATAGCAGTAGCAGGATCGGTCCGAGTCAGCATGGATTTACAAGGGGAAATCATGCTTGATTAATCTTCTGGAATTTTTTGAAGATGTAATTACGAAAATGGACAAGGGAGAGCCAGTGGATGTAGTGTACCTGGACTTTCAGAAAGCATTTGATAAGGTCCCACATAAGAGATTAGTGTGCAAAATTAGGGCACATGGTATTGGGCATAGAGTGCTGACATGGATAGAGAAGTGGTTGGCAGACAGGAAACAAAGAGTAGGGATTAACGGGTCCCTTTCAGAATGGCAAGCAGTAACTAGTGGGGTACCGCAAGGCTCGGTGCTGGGACTGCAGCTATTTACAATATACATCAATGATTTGGATGAAGGGATTCAAAGTAACATTAGCAAATTTGAAGATTGCACAAAGCTGGGTGGCAGTGTGATCTGTGAGGAGGATGCTATAAGAATGCAGGGTGAATTGGACAGGTTCGGGGAGTGGGCAGATGTATGGCAGATTAAGTTTAATGCGGATAAATGTGAGGTTATCCACTTTGGTAGCAAAAACAGGAAGGTAGATTACTATCTAAATTGCGTCAAGTTGTGAAAAGGGAAGTACAACGGGATCTGGGGGTCCTTGTACATCAGTATGAAAGTAAGCATGCAGGTACAACAGGCAGTGAAGAAAGCGAATGGCATGTTGGCCTTTATAACAAGAGGAATCGAATATAGGAGCAAAGAGGTCCTTCTACAGTTATACAGAGCCCTAGTGAGACCACACCTGGAGTATTGTGTGCAGTTTTGGTCCCCTAATTTGAGGAAGGACATTCTTGCTATTGAGGGAGTGCAGCGTAGGTTTACAAGGTTAATTCCCGGGATGGCGGGACTGTCATATGCTGAGAGAATGGAGCAGCTGGGCTTGTACACTCTGGAGTTTAGAAGGATGAGAGGGTGTTCATTGAAACATATAAGATTGTTTAAGGCTTGGACACACTAGAGGCAGGAAACATGTTCCCGATGTTGGGGGAGTCCAGAACCAGGGGCTACAGTTTAAGAATAAGGAGTAAGCCATTTAGAACGGAGACGAGGAAACACATTTTCTCACAGAGAGTAGCGAGTCTGTGGAATTCTCTGCCTCAGGTTATCTGGATGCTTTCAAGAGAGAGCTAGATAGGGCTCTTAAAAAAGCGGAGTCAGGGGATATGGGGAGAAGGCAGGAACGGGGTACTGATTGGGGATGATCAGCCATGATCACATTGAATGGCGGTGCTGGCTCGAAGGGCCAAATGGCCTACTCCTGCACCTATTGTCTATTGAATTCCTATTAACTTGTTGATTTTATCTGACTACAGCACCTACGCTGGATGCCAATTGCAGTTAGCAACCTCTCTGTGTAAAAATCGTCCATTCAGAATCCCTTTGAAAACCCCTCTCCTTTAATTTTAACATAAGCCTTCAACGATGGGAAAAAAACGTTCCATGTAACGTCTATTTATGCCTCTTGTAACTTGATATACATCCACCAGATCACACCACGGCTGCGTTCGCACCAGGGAAACAAACCGGGCTCAATCCCGGCAAATTCAAAAATCGTACCGAATCTCTTCTGTATCCCCCCCCCCCCCCCTCCAAGGACAACCACGACGGGGACAATCATGACATTCGTCCAATGTGGAATCCAGAACTGCCGCGAATACTCTAAATGTTGATTTACGCTTTTGGTAAAGTTCTTACATAAGGTCCTAACATTTATGTTGTCTGTCCTCGCCTACGAAGGTACACCTGAAAGAGTTGATATAGTTCGCAGGATATAATGTGTTGGTAAAACAACATATTCTCCTCACCATTTTCTGTGCCCCTGCTCTGCTTCTTCTGCAAAACCGACTCGCTTTCCCACTTGATCATTAATGATGTGCAGAAAACACATCGTATCTTTGAGTAAAAAACTCAGAGAATCCCATCGTGGTAACATATGTCGAGTTGTATTTGATTTATTATTCAAACTCTAATAAGATAAACCTACATAAATATTTGAAGGAAGCGTCATTATCACTGAATCGGCAAGACTCAGGAAACATCGGCCTGGAAGAGAGATTTGGATCAGGCATGAGCACCTAGTCTAGGTAATATCAAATACATTTTCCAATGCGTCATTATTACAGCGTACTCGAGGTTAATTATAGCAACCCTTCAACGGCGTAATGTGATTTAATTGTGTTCATGTTCTGTTCCACAGCACTTCCAACTCCACTGAAAATGTTCACCAAGACTGGTGAAATGAATCCAGCCGCGAGTTGTATTCATGTGTGTGAAACAGCTGCATTCTATCCCGAGAATTTCACGCTTAATTGGTATAAAAATGGGGTCGAAATAACATCGGAAATACAGATCGAAACAAAGAAGAACGCCGAAGGACTGTATATGGTTTCCAGCTCTTTGATCGCGAGACCGCCATTTCAGAGCGACAACAAATATACCTGTTTAATATCTCACGTCTCCCTCAATACTTCAGCCCAGGCTGTCATCGCTGGTTCCGAATGTAGCCAAGGTATGATGCCAATAACGCCATCTTCTTTTCAATTCGTAAAAGTAAACTATTTGTTCCAGTCCGCGAGGAAAATTCGCCTTAGTTCAATTGAAAGTTGCAGTTCTTTTTCATTAAAAAATATGAAACCCACTTTATTACAAGAATGGATGCAACAAACCTATTATCAATTACACTCGTTGTCAATGAAAATTTCTTATTTGTTCTCCAAAATAGAAAAACAAATGTAAACATTTTGCCTCTCTACTGGGTATTGTTGATGTTTCTTTCATGTTGTTTTCAAAAATGTTTCCCAATGCACCGTTGATTCCACACTTGGCGGCACAACTGATTTCAGGTGCTTAGGTTTTCCCTCACGCTTCCTCGGTTTTTATCCTGATGCCGAATCCTTTGCTTCGCCGTGCTCACCTTCGCTAAAATCCAACCACCCCTCCTCCCGAAATTCCTCGGTGCGGCATCTACTCCCACGGCCACCGTGACAAATTCAAGTACGGAATTCTAAAAGTATCGCCTCTCTAAACTGAAAGGACATCTTTAGCAGATTAAAACCGACAATTATTTTGTTTTATAATTGAAGGGAGGCTTCAATTGAGGTGTCAATACTGTCGCCAACGGACACGGTATAATTTAGTAAATTGACAGAATAGGGGGGATGTCTCGCTGCGAAGATCAATTCAGCATAAGAAATTTGTCCGATATTTTAATTACTTCAGGGTATATATTGTAAGACTTACTTACATTGTAAGTCGTCCTGCGTATACAGTTTGTTATCTTTTGCTGTCCTGTATTTGCGGTGTTTCCTGTAGAGTTGCCAATCCTGTCTCACTTTCACCACGAGCATTAAGCATCACCCTACCCACAACCGCCCCACACACCCTCGTCCATGAAGAATAGCTGGCAACCACCATAACATGTATTCCTACAAACCCTACAGGTTCTGCCGGCAAACTACTTTCGGCCGTGGCACCTGGTGGATTGTTTATTTTAGTGCTAATTATCGTTATTTGGTTGCGGTGCCGAAAACAGAAAAATAAGGGTAAGTTCTAGCGATAATAATGAACTGTAATATTAGTAATTGGGGTCAAAGATAGTGACTGTTTCAGCAACATCTCAGTTCAGTCAATGCCTTTATCGGAAGTAATACCCGAACAGCCAGTCCATTGAGAGTGCACAATGGAGAAAGGCCAATCAAGGACACAGTTAGGTCACCAATGACGAGGTAACAGAGATTCATGGTCTGCTTTAAACTTTCACAGTATACATTGCCTCTTACAGGCAGATCAAAGTACTGTACACGTAACACAAGCACCCAACGCCCACAAGATCGTCCGAATCCACGAGCAGGATAAAGAAAATACAAACATATACAAATCAGGAGAGGCATGGGTAGGGTAGACTGTCAGAACGATTTCCCCGGGAATAAAATATCAAATTCAAGAGGGTATAGCTTTAGGTGTGAGGGGTAACGTTTGGAGATGTGGGTGGTGAGTGCCTGACACGCGCTGCCTGGGGGGGGGGGGGGTTGAGGCAGATAGGACAGTGGTATTTACTCGATTTGGATGGGCACTTGGAATAGAGGAATGCGATTACGTGCAGGTTGTGTGAGCGTTTGTCTTGGCATCGTGTCCAGCACAAACATTGCGGGCCGAAGGGTGTTTTCTTCTATCGTCTCACTCTCCCACGTATTTCCCTGTAATCTATTAAGTCCGTCATTTTTTCCTGCCTATCGCCTACTCTGAGTTAAGAAGAGAGTGTTCATTTGACCTAACCAGTGTTCAGTGCAATGTGGCAGAATCTGGAGCATATGCGATCAAAAGATTCCACAGTGGAAGCTGCTAACTTCGCAATTGAACCATGGATGCTGAATCCACGAGACAATTAGATTAACTACTGCAGCGTAGTAACGCTTCTGGCTTCGTGCTGAGTATACGTAGATTTGTAATTACTGCCTTAAATGATTCTACCTTTTTTAGACTATTTTTTGCAGGTAAAGAGGAAAGTTTTGGTGAACCAAATCGTCACGAGCAGCTGGTATGTTTATGTTTTTATTGCAGCATGGCATTTACAGGGGCAATGCTATAAAATAAGCGATCGGACAATCATATTCGAACCGTTTATTTATGTATAGTGAACATACTTGGCCATTTCAATGGCCAAGTGTTTAAAACCAATAGCTTATTCGTAAAACGTACACCAGTAAAACACTGCCATTACGTTCCTTTATTCATTGTATTTGAAAAAAGACATTTTGGCTTTTGAATCTACAGTTCTTGTAAAGCCATTCATAATACCCCCAATTTACCCATTTGAACATCAAATCGGCGGCCATTTTATGTACATAAATGCATACGTTAATGCACCTCATCTTTATTTTGGTTAAATCCATTTACAATGCGACAGAAGGACACGAAAGCGTCGAGTCATATAATAAGAACCCTTCTTTCCGAATGATGCAGGGAGCAGAAGCTGCGACCGGTTATATCGCCGCCATGCATTTGAGCAAACCCAATTGCATTCCAAAACGAAAACTGGATGGTATGCAAACCACGTATGATCAGGTGAGGCTGTTTGATTAGCAAAATAGCTAACAATCAAAGCAAGTGAAGGCTGACGATTTCACATGCGACTTGAGAAGCAATATCAAAAGCTAGTAAAACAATTAATTAACTGTGTTTTTAAAAACTGCTTACAGACAGTGCGGGAGAATTCAAGTGACGAGCTGTCGTATGCGACCTTAGCATTCACTGGCAAAAGGAATGTGAGAAAATGTACAGAAAAGGCAGAGTACGCCGAGCTACAGATAAACAAACACAGCGGAGTAGCAGAGGTTGTCTATTCAAGAGTAAGATGAAGTTAGCAGCAGAACTATGGTTGCAGAAGACACTTTCTTGCTATGTCAGGTCAACCGAGAAACATAAGAAATAGAAACAGGAACAGGTCCTTTGTTTTCTCTCGCTTGGCCAATCAATACCGTTACTTTTGTTTCAACGCCAAGTTTCGACAGAAACATAAATTCATTGATTGCTCCAAGACCTAAAACTCTTCGCCCTCTGTTTTAGATGCATTAAATGACTCAGCATGCTGCGGTAACTCCCGAGGTGAATTCAGTGTTTTCCAGATGAAATTAAAATTCTTCTTATTTCTGTTTGAATGACTGCCTCCATAATTTCGAACTGTGCTATCCCTTTCTACGCATCAAACTCATGGGAGGTATTAACTCCATTCCACCATGGACACCCTCCAGAGAACACTGCAGATTTCAATGAGATCGGTTTTAATTATTTTAAACTCCAGAGACTACCGGCCCTGTCTGTTTAATTTCACGTCATAACATAAACCTGCCATCCCAGTGTGCTGATGAATATTCATTGAATTCCTTGTAGGCAAGTATATCTTCATTGGAGGAAAACATAAGAATTCAACGCACTTTACCAGATATATTCAATTCAGCGCCTCACATCACCGGAACAAACTGTATCAAAGCCGTGTATAAATCATCTTGCATTAACGTCCAGCAGACATTTCCCTTCTTATTTACCAACTGAATCTGCATATTATCATATTTGTGATATACGTATACGGGCAATAGACCGGTCCGAACCCCAACATGCTTTTTTCAACCATCCATCATTTTAAAATGCCACCTTCCTATTTTTAATCCAAAGTAGATGAGCTCACGTGCATCGCGATATTTGTTAGCCTTGCATATACTTGCTTATTCTATATCCCATACAAAATCTGCAATTCCCTCACATTCCATGGTTCCTTCTAGTTTAATATTTATTGTTAGTAATCTTAAATGGTTTGCACCTGATCCCCTTATCCAAATCAATGATATACGTTGCAAAAAACATGGCATCGGCACGGAACGCTGCAGGACCCATTCATCACGTTTTCCCATCCCCGAAATGTGCTCTTCCATCACAATATTTGACTCCAGTCTGATAACCAATCATTGTTTCATTGCAGATTCATAATCAAAATACTGGCCGTGCTAATTGTAATTAACAATCTCTTTAATGGAATACATTGAAAGTCCACCGTCAGTCCAAATTCAGCACATCAGCAGATTTCAGTTTATCGATTCTACCAAGAAAGATATTAAGTCCAGAAGTGATTTTTTTAATTCCAAGTTGTCTTTCATGTTGACTCTGCCCAATTTATTTAATACAATCATTATTTTAGTATTTCACCTTAATATATGCTTTGCAATATCTTACATGGAGAAGTGTTATATCCGGGGTGTTACCGACAATGCTGTCATTTTGGCTTTTTATTGAAGCAGTTTTAAATACGTTACCATAATGTGAATTTCATAATCTATTATGCAAATCTCTCGGTGTGTTACGTTAATAACCACGCAGTCGCCCAATATCTACTTAACTAAACATGAAAGTACATAAAATACTTAAAATACATTAAAAAAACAAAGTTCACTGAAGAAGGGTCTCGACCCGAAACGTCGCCCATTCCTTCTCTCCAGAGATGCTGCCTGCCCCGCTGAGTTACTCCAGCATTTTGTGTCTACCATAAAAATACATTATTTACAATGCTATGCAGATCGTTGATTCGTCTTCATTTTTAACCTGTGGAACTGCAACTTCGGTCCATTGACAGAGAAAGAGAACCATACCGCAGGGAAGCAAGCCCTGAGATCCATCTCGCCGATATCAACAATGATGCCCCATTTAATATATCTCAATTTACGCGTTTGCCACATAACCTCGAAACCCTTCCTATTCATCTGTGCCTGTGTTTATACAAATGAATGACTTGCGCTCATGAATTCTGACCTCCTACCATGGAATGGGTTATCGCCAATTGGTGGATTAGACCACTATAACTAAATCCTGCAGTTTTAGGTTCTCTCATTTTTCTACCTATGAGAAGGATGTGGTCCATTCACAAAGTCTACAGATCTGCCATACACAGGTTTAGCACTGCCATTGTAAAAGGCTAAAAATATTGTAGCGTTAAATACCAGTGACTTCAGTAGATGCACGTTTAAAAGTATTTATAACAAAGCCTAAACTTCACACGCAACGGAGAAATCTAGTTCAGGCTTCGTGCTGTCGTCTGCTATGGACACAAATGTAAATGCTTGCATGAAAATATTCATTCTTCCATTTTTAAATATTGCCCCCAGTGTTTCCCAAAATATATTGGTTTTGTTTACATCTTTTTGCGTGTTATTGTCGTCAAATTTCCTTCACACGGCAAGATAGCTTCATGTCAGAATCACTTTTCTTATCGGTTATGGCTTTTCAAATGTTAATCTTGGCTCATTTTCAATGGGATGAAGGGTTCTGTCCACGCCACCCATTAGAGGGAATTGTATAGACACAAAATGCTGGATTAAGACAGGGTGAGGCAGCATCTATGGAGAGAGAGAATGGGTGACGTTTCGGATCGAGACCCCTCTTCAGACTGATGTCGGGGGGGGGGGGGGGGCAGGATAAAGATAGAAAGTAGACGGAGGCAGTAGGAGTAGTAGGATAGCTGGGAAGGGGAGGGGAAGGAGGGAGAAACCAAGGGTTATCTGAAATTAGAGAAGTCAACGTTCATACCGCTGGGTTGTAAACTACCCAAGCGAAATATGAGGTGCTCTTCCTCCGACTTGCGCTGCGCCTCACTCTGACATTGGAGGAGGCCCAGGAGAAAAAGATCAGATTGGGAATGGGAGGGGGAGTTGAAGTGCTGAGCAACTGGGAGATCAGGTAGGATTACGACGGACTGATCGGAGGTGTTCAGCGAAACGATCGCCGAGCCTGCGCTTGGTCTCGCCGATTTAAAGAAGTTGACACATGGAACAGCGGATGCAGCAGACGAGGTTGGAGGAGGTGCAAGTGAACCTCTGCCTCACCTGGAAAGATTGATTGGGTCCTTGGATGGAGTGGAGGGGGAGGTATAGGGACTTCTTCTGCAGTTGCAAGAGAAGTACCCGGGGAGGGGGTTGTTTGGGTGGGAAGGGACGAATTGACCAGGGAGTTACGGAGGGAAAGATCTGTGCGGAAAGCAGAAGGGGGTGGAGATTGGAAGATGTGGCCAGTGGTGGGATCCCGTTGGAGGTTGCGAAAATGTCAGAAGATTATATGCTGATGGAGTGAAAGGTGAGGACAACGGGGACTCTGTAGGGGGAGGGGGTGTAAGAGCGTAGCTGCGGGATACAGAGGGAAACCCTAGTGAGAGCCTCATCTATAATGGAAGAGGGGAACCCCGTTCCAGAATGAATGAGGATGTCCTAGTATGGAACACCTCATCCTGGGCGCAGATGCGGCGTAGACGGAGGAATTGGGAGTAGGAGATAGAGTCTTTACAGGAAGCAGGGTGGGAAGAAGTGTAGTCAAGATAGCTATGGGAGTGTTCGACGTGGGTTTCAGAGAATGGGTCCGAGCCGAATCGTCACATGTACACTCCCTCCACAGTTTCTGCCTGACCGATGAGTTACTCGAGCACATTGTGTTTTGCCAAGATTCAAACATATGGAGCATGTGTCACAATGTTACTGCTGGTGGAACTCAACAGGCCAGGCAGCATCTGTGGATAGACAACGATTCAAGTCCACATTCTTCAAGACTGGAGCAGAGTAGAGATGCATCATCCGTCTACTTCCCTCCACATATGCTGCCCGATCCACTGCATTCCTCTTGCGGTTTGTATTTTTGCCCAAGTTACCAGGAACTGTCGTCTCTTGTCTCTCTGTAAAATAACATTAATTCGGGGTTACCTAGTTAATTGTAAAAGCCAATTAATTTCCAGGCCACGGAGAAAGAAGAGTGATGAATTTATTTACCGGAACACTAGGTATAGATCTCGGTTAAAAAAAGCCCAGATGTGTTCCTTTCCTGATAGGCAACGGTAGAATATAAAGCATTCAGGTGATGCACGCACTTAGCTTGCCTCTCTCATCATCCCTCCCCATCCTAGCTCTCCGACTAGTTTGACTGTCCTCCTGATAATTTTTACTTTGTATGCCTCATTGTCACCTTTCCCTAGTTATTAAAGATCTATTCTACATGTTCCTTGATCTAAGTCCCCTTTGATCTTTCCTTTTCACACCTTGCCCTTCCATATCTCTAATTTCCCTCTCCCCTGACTCCCAGTCCGAAGAAGGGTCTCGACCCGAAACGTCACCCATTTCTTCTATCCAGAGATGCTGCCTGTCCCGCTGAGTTACTCCAGGATTTTGTGTATATCTTCGTTTTCTTCTATTGTTGCTTCATCAAAATTCTTATGCTCAAACATCAGATGGCGCTCTGCAGCGTCAATAAACAGCAGGAATCGTGCAATGAATCTAGCAGGTTTCTTGTCCCGAGGAATTGACCTGCCCCCATCAATTCCTCATTCTCCCCTCATTATCCTGCCCTTCTGTTGTGCTTTTTGTTAGCCGAGTTCTCTGTAATCCTTGTCGTTCAATTCCAAGTGCTTGGCTAATAAGATTTTCTTAGGTATGCCCTTCAATATCTGGAAAAATCGTTTTATTTATGAACTGACGTTTTGAGTTCCAGCATAAGTTAAATAATTTCATTGACATGTCCTGTACAAGTTATTTTATCATATTATTGCCGTCAGACCATGCCACAGGCTTCTCGTTGTAAAATAACGAATTACGGGAAAGATGCAGCGTTGTTAAATATTTTATTTCAGTGCATCATGTACATCCAGCAGCCTGTGCAAACCACTTCAAATATGTATTCACAGCGTACATCTGTGCAGCAGAAACAAGTAATAGGCAAGCTGCAAGTCTATCCCACCTCGCGTTTATTGGGCTCTTGTCCACAGAAGTTTTCACTAGAAATCCACAATGTATTCAATCATGCATATCCAACCCAGAAGGGAAAACACCGAAAGAGCACTGTCCTGCCACGCTCTCATTAAATATAAAGTATCTAGCATTATACGATAGCCAGGATGTGAGTAATTGACTGCATTTTTAAAGTATGTGGAGAGAGCTGCCAAATGAAGCTGCAGAGGTCGGCACACATATAAAGTAAAAATAAAACAGTTAGTCAAGTATATGGGTGGAAATTTTTACAGCGGTACGGGCCAAACGCAGGCAAATTGGACTAGCTCAGAGACACAGCTAGCTCGCAATGCATGTGGTTGGCTCCAAAATTACGTGGCAGTGCATTTTATATCACGTGCCTATGAAAGGTGTCTTTAAATATCTAAATCTAATCGATGGTGGTTGACTAAGGTTGCATTACGTGCGTCTGGCTATGAAGTAGAAACTTAATGAATAGCAGATTTAAGGAAACTGGTGGAAAATACTCACAAGATCGGAGCGAGAAAGTCAGGCTTTGCCAACAGATTTATGAGATGACTCTGAACTCTGAGCAAAGTGATAAATATGTTCTGCTACGAACAGAATCCTGATAATACAAAACTGGTGAAAACTGGTAACTGCGATTCTGCGCAGCTTTCCGATGTTCAAATAGGACATGCGTGCTTCATGCACAAAATGGCGGACCACACAGCCAACCCAAGAGAGATGATAAGAGGATGGTGATTTCCAGAGGTCTGTCTCCCACAAGCAAGATTTCAACACTCAAACAAATCATCACTATTGTAACAGCACTGCAATATTACAAAAACAAATAAAGCCTGTCATTCTACAAATAGAGGTGGGACCCTATATCAAAATGGGAGACCAATCGCCTCAAAACCTCTAACACCAGACGAAACAAGATACCCCAATATCGAAGGGAAATACCTGGCTGTGGTCCACGGATGTGAAAGGTTTCACTCCTATTTTTATGTAAGCAAGTTCGAAGTTGAGAGGGGCCTTCGTCCGCCAGAACAAATCAAGAAAAATAATCTCTGTTCAGCATCAGCCAAGCTTCAAAGACTGCTCAAGAGGCTTCAGAGCTACTATTTCACCCTGAGGTACAAACCAGGTCGGGAAGTGATGGTTGCCAAAGGTCTATCTTGCATCTCACCATGTGAGAAGCACAAGATGGAAGACCTTGATGTAAACATCCATCACATAGTAAATTAAATACCTAAAGAGATCCATGAAAGCCACGTGGGAATGGAAAAATGCAAGTTGAGAGCTATAATCGCCTGACTTGATGAACATAGAAACATAGAAATAGGTGCAGGAGTAGGCCATTCGGCCCTTCGAGCCTGCACCGCCATTCAATATGCTCATGGCTGATCATCCAACTCAGTATCCTGTACCTGCTTTCTCTCCATACCCCCTGATCCCTTTAGCCACAAGGGCCACATCTAACTCCCTCTTAAATATAGTCAATGAACTGGCCTCAACTACATTATGTGGCAGAGAATTCCAGAGATTCACCACTCTCTGTGTAAAAAATGTTTTTCTCATCTCAGTCCTAAAAGATTTCCCCTTTATCCTTAAACTGTGACCCCTTGTTCTGGACTTCCCCAACATCGGGAACAATCTTCCTGCATCTAGCCTGTCCAACCTCTTAAGAATTTTGTAAGTTTCTATAAGATCCTCCCTCAATCTTCTAAATTCTAGCGAGTACAAGCCGAGTCTATCCAGTCTTTCTTCATAAGAAAGTCCTGACATCCCAGGAATCAGTCTGGTGAACCTTCTCTGTACTCCCTCTATGGCAAGAATGTCCTTCCTCAGATTAGGAGACCAAAACTGTATGCAATACTCCAGGCGTGGTCTCACCAAGACCCTGTACAACTGCAGTAGAACCTCCCTGCTCCTATACTCAAATCCTTTTCCTATGAATGCTAACATACCATTCGCTTTCTTCACTGCTTGCTGCACCTGCATGCCTACTTTCAATGACTGGTGTACCATGACACCCAGGTCTCGTTGCATCTCCCCTTTTCCTAATCGGCCACCATTCAGGTAATAGTCTTCTTTCCTGTTTTTGCCACCAAAGTGGATAACCTCACATTTATCCACATTCTACTGCATCTGCATGGTCGTCCGAAGGGGGGGGGGTGCGCGGGGTGCGACCGCACCCACCTTATTTTCCCCAGAGTAAGAAAAAATCCCTAGAATTTTTTTTAAAAATGGGAGCACAATCAGCATTTCCACTTTGTGGAAAATCGCCCGAAATTCTGGTTCCGGCCACTAGGGGAGAAAGAAATGCGCCCATCCGCGCCTGCGCAGTTGGGGAAGCCACGCAAAATGACGCCGTCTCTCCGCGCGTGCGCAGTGGGCCCGGGCGGGATCAGACTGCCATTTGTGCTTCACCCGTTGAGCTCGATGCGTCGCGTCTACTCCAGGTAAGTAGTTGGGGGGTGGTGCGCGTGGTGCGGTGTCTGCCCGCCCGGTCCAGCGTTTCCATCCGCGGCGTCCGGGGGGGGGGGGTGCGGGGTGCGGTGTCTGCCCGCCGTCTGCCCGCCCGCCCGCCCGGTCCAACGGCCAGTCAGGCGACCAGGAGACCGTCCTCCCGTCGCCGGGTGGGAGCGGCTGTAACCCCAACACCAGACGCCGCTGCGGCGGGGCCCGCTGCCCTCGCCTCCCCCCGCCGCCGGGGCCCAAGCCATCTTCCGCCCATGCCACCCCCACGACCCGATGGCCCACGCCACCTTCATCTCTCCCCCCCCCCGCTGGGCCCACGCCATCTTCATCTCCCCCCCCCCCCCCCGCTGGGCCCACGCCACCTTCATCTCCCCCTCCTCCGCTGGGCCCACGCCACCTTCATCTCCCCCCCCCCCCCCCGCTGGGCCCACGCCACCTTCATCTCTCCCCCCCCCCCCCGCTGGGCCCACGCCACCTTCGTCTCCCCCCGTCCAGGAAGAGGGGGGGATGTGAGAGGGGGAGGGGGAGAGAGAGAGGGGAAGGGAAGGGAAGGGGGAGAGAGATGGGGGAGGGGAGAAGGAAAGGGGGAATATCTTTGAGGTAGGTTTTAGAGCTATTATATTTTTTCCTCATGAATAATATCAAATAATATCAAACAATTGGAACTGCTTTCTTTGCCTTGATAACAATACTGAAAAATATGAATTCCAAAGTCTGTGACTCTTTTTGCAGCATATTTTTAATATAATTTGATGATGTTGCTGCTGTGGAAGCTAGGCAGAAGATGGAGTTCGAAGATGGAGTTGGTGCAGTAAAAAACAAACCTTTTATGATTCTATATCATGAGTTCTTACAAGAATTGTGAAAACTTCACATATATGCAGCCTATCAGTAAAATATATTTTGAATACATGTCATGTCTTAAATCCTGTTATTGATAATATTGGCCAAATAAAATATGTCACAAAATGGAGAATCTCTGTATTTGCAAAGCCTGTTTGTCCACTTTCTGTGGAAGGTTGCAAGCTGAGTCACGCTCCAAGGAGTCTGGACCCTAGATGGAAGTTGAGGATAAGGCGTGTTTATATGTATGAGGGTTTTGTAGAAGAGCTAAGAGGTGTTGCATATGCATGATTAGGTCAGATAGGGGGGTGTTGTAAAGTTCTGTTAATTATGTTGCAGTGTTTGTGCTGTTATCTTGTGAAGTGTGAAGCCTAGTTCAAATTTCGTTGTCTCTGTACTGTACACTGCATTTCGTTGTCTCTGTACTGTACACTGCATTTCGTTGTCTCTGTACTGTACACTGCACAATGACAATGAAGTTGAATCTGAATCTGAATCTGAAATTGTTTATACTACCTGGAGAAATGTTTCTATTATTTTGTAAACTAGCTTCCTGCTAGAACTTTCTGTAGAAACAATGTAATGGTGAATTTTGTGATTGGGTTCAAGAGAGTTTATTGTCATGTGTCCCAGATAGGACAATGAAATTCTTGCTCGAACTTCTCTTGAGCATGAAGGAGAGTTACATAGACCTCCTAGGACCATGTGTTGACCATGCTGCAAGTTTGAGTCGAGTGCAAACGCTTTTAAACTCGCAAATTAGGTCCCCGCAGTGGGACAGGCCCTTTAGTTGATCCAGTGCTGGACTCGGTGTTTTACTGACCCACATGCCCACCAATCGAGGCCCACCTGGCTCCTGGCCCCGCCCCGCCCCCCGCTCAAGTACGCTCGCGCAATGCCTCCCGCAGTTGGAATCCCACGTCCGCCCGCTCCAACCCCCCCACCCCCCGTACAAATGCGCAGAAAGAACGAGCGTTCTGCAGATCGGGAGGTCACAGCAGGTTACAGCTAGTCACTGGAGGGCACCGGCTTCTGAATCCTTTCCGTATACCCCGCCCGATGGTAGAACATGGCTGCCCCTCCCTCCCTCCCGCTGCAAACCCAACGCTCTGCCAATCTCGCCACTCGCAAGTCTTTTGATAAAAACCTTGTGACCCCCCTCTCTCTCTCTCTCCCCCTCCTCTCTCTCCCTCCCCACCTCTCTCTCTCTCTCCCCCACCTCTCTCTCTCTCTCCCCCACCTCTCTCTCTCTCTCTCCCCCACCTCTCTCTCTCTTTTTTTTTCTTTTTTTTTTAAACTTTTCAAAAACTTTATTCGACACACTCTATGATACATCACATCAATACATAATCAAAAGATACATTATATCAAAACACATCATTATAGTACAACAGTACATTCATTATGTATTATACTCTCCACCCCACGTGGTGACCATCGCCCACGGAAGGCCTCCAGAGTCCCCATGGACACCGCATATTCCCGCTCCAGGGACACCCGTGCACAGACGTACGCCCGGAAGAGGGGCAGGCAGCCAACTCTCGCCTCACCATCGACCCCCAGCTGCCTGGACCCACGAATGGCCATTTTAACCAGGCCCAGGAGCAAACCGACAGGGACGTCCCACCCCCCCACTTGGCTCTCCCCGCACCCTACCTTATGCCCACACACTAGAATCGTGGGACTAAAATGCAACCAGAACTTAAGGAACAACCCCTTCAGATATTGGTACAGGGGCAGTAACCTCTCACACTCCATGTATACGTGGAACACGGTTTCTTCCTTGCCACAGAAAATACATGCGGCGGACGAACCCGTGAACCGACTCAAAAGTTTATTACAAACCACCGCTCCATGCAACAGTCTCCACCCCAGGTCCCCAATGTAAAGGGGGACAACTCCCGTATAGAAGGACCCCCACCAGGGACCCCCCCCCCACCATCAGGTGGTAACACCGTCCGCCAAGGTGTGTCAGGACGGGAAACAAAGGCAAGGAGGTGCAGAATGTGCAGGAACATCCTATACAATGTGCGTCTCTTCGCATCACGAAACGGTATGCTGATCATCTCAGAAAGGCGGCTCAAGTTGTGTGGAGCCGGTGCCCGAGATATATCCCGGAGCCTAGGCCCGATGAGCAGATCTGACGGAGCAATTGAAAGCTCAGCCAGAACCACTCTAGGCGCTCGCCTCTCCTCGACACCGCCATAACTGGGCGAGGACCGGCCACTCCCGCAGCCGCACCATCCCCCTCCGCCTGGTAGAACAACACGCTGGCTGAAAACAACCAAATTCCTCACTCTGATCACATCCCGGTAGAAAACAGGCAAACCCCTTAGGGCGGGTCGACTGATGCCCGCCACCGGGAGCCGCGAGACCCCCCCTAGGCAACGACCACGACGAAAAAAATACGTGGCCAGAGCGTGCCATCTGGGGGGGTTCTCTACATACATATACTGCCGCAGAGTCCTGAGACGGAGAGCCGCCACCTGGGTACGCATGCATACCAAGGACTGGCCGCCCTCCTCTAACGGGAGACTCAGGACCGCTGCAGAGACCCAGTGTTTCCTATTTCCCCAGAAGAAATCTACCAGCTTCTTCTGAAGAGCATTTACAAATATGGAAGGTGGGACAAGAGTAGCCAGCCGGTACCATAACATAGAGGCAACCAGCTGATTTATGACCATCACCCTCCCCCGAAAAGAAAGAACTCCAAGCAAGCCCGACCAGCGCCCCAGCCGGGCAACCACCTTTGTCTCCAACTCCTGCCAGTTCGCCGGCCAAGCATCCTCAGTGGGACTCAGGTAAACCCCCAGATAGAGGAGATGTGTGGTGCTCCACATATACCTTTCCATCTCCTCCGGCAGGGAATCCACCTGCCACTGACCCACTAAAAGACCAGAACACTTACTCCAGTTAATCCTGGCAGCAGATGCAGCTGAGAAAATCTCCTGGCAGTCACGCATCCTCCACAGGTCACCAGGATCAGTGAACATAAGGAGGACATCATCTGCATACGCTGAAAGAACCACCTCCAACCCCGGCCCAGGTAGGGCCAGGCCTGTCAACCTCCTCCGAAGAAGACACAGGAACGGCTCCACACAGACCGAGTACAACTGACCCGACATGGGGCACCCCTGACGGACCCCCCTCCCAAACTGAAAGGGAGCCAACAACGCACCATTAACCTTCACCAGGCACTCCGCTGCAGCGTACAGAAGCCGGACCCGGGCCACAAAATGTGGTCCAAATCCAAACGCTTGCAACGTTCCGAATAGGTAATCATGCTCTACCCTATCAAAAGCCTTCTCTTGATCAAGAGACAGAAAAGCAGCTGACTGACCAGTACCCTGAACTAGATGAATCAGGTCCCTAACCAGGTGGATGTTATCCTGAATGGACCTGCCAGGCACTGTATAGGACTGGTCAGGATGAATCATTTGAGACAGCACAGGGCCCAGGCGATTTGCCATTGCCCGTGCAAATACTTTATACTCTGTACATAGGAGAGATACCGGCCTCCAGTTCTTCAACAAGCGGAGTTCACCCTTCTTAGGCAGCAAGACAACAACTGCCCTATGCCATGAGAGGGGCATCGCCCCGGCCGCCTGACTCTCCCCCAGCACCAACATGTAATCACCCCCCAGGATATCCCAGAAAGCTCTAACAAACTCTACCGTCAACCCATCCATCCCGGGTAACTTACCCTTCCTGAGCTGAAACAATGCACAAGTCAACTCCTCCAAAGATAAGGGGCCATCAAGAAGATCGGCCACCTCCCTTTCAACAGTCGGTAGACCCTTCCACAAGTCCTGCTGAGCCTCCCCGTTATTTCCCCCCGCGGAGAACAGGGACCCATAAAAGGACCTGACCTCCTCACTGATCCTCTCTGGATCAGTGACAGAGGAGCCATCATCTGCGAGCAGCTCTACGAGCTGCTTGCAGGCTCCCCTCCCTTTCTCCAAAGAGAAAAAGAAAGGCGAAGCTCGGTCCAGATCTTGCATCATCTGGACCCGCGCCCTCACGAAAGCGCCTCGGGACCACTCAAGCAGCAGATTCCTCAAGGCTTCCTTCTTCTCCTGAAACTCCCCATTCCCAGGAGTCCTCACCATCCCGACCCAGGCGAGACTCTGCACCCAGTAGCTCCCTCTCAAGCCTCGCGACCGCTGAGTCCCTCCGTCCGGTTGACCCCCACGTATACTCCTTACAAAAGAGACAAATGTGAGCCTTCCCCACATCCCACCACTGCCTAATGGAAGAGAAGCACCTCTGCCCCTCTCCACTTCCCCCAAAACCGACTGAATGACTCCCGGAAACACCGATCCTCCAGCAGCCGGTTGTTAAAGTGCCAGTACGCGGACCCAGCCCTAGTGCGCGCCGGATTGAAGTCCACACGCACCAAACAGTGATCCGAACATGGCACCACCCGCATTGAAGCCTCTGAGACACGGGCAACAAACGCTCGGGAAATATATATTCTGTCACTACGGGAACCACCACCCTCATACCTCCGCGAAAAAGCAGTTGAATCCGGGTGGAGGTTCCGCCATGCATCAACCAACTCAAAGGATTCAATCATCCCTCTCAACTTCTTCGCTACAGCAGGGGCACACTGAGTACCAGAACGATCTCACGCCTCAAGTGTGCAATTAAAGTCCCCACCAAGGAAAACACACTCTCCCCTATCAATAGTGCTCAACAGAGCAGTCACCTCCTGAATTAGGCCGGCCTGCATCGTACCGGAGCTAGGGGCATACACGTTAATGAAATGCAACGGCATGCCATCCAAGCTCACTGCCAGATGGAGCAACCATCCTGGCACAACTTCGTTCACTTTTAAAATCGTTGGCAGGAAATTCTGGGCCAACAGAAAGGCCACCCCACTCGAATTTGAGCTGAGATGGCTCATGTAAACCCCCCCCTTCCCACTCCAGTCTCCAGGTAGGTTCATCACTAACAACTGTGTGCATCTCCTGCAAAAACACACTGCAAATCTCCCCTCTTTAAGGACTGATAAAAGCTGAAATCTACGAAAACTCGCTCTACTCCCGTTTAAGTTTAATGTTGCGACGGTGAATGTAAAGGCCCACTATATTAAACCCCACCACTCCCTGTAGACACAACAACTTTCTGTCTGAGGAACACCAAAAAGTCCCCAAACTGCCTCTCCTCTAAGTCAGGAAGATCACTCTCCCTGTTGCCAAGAATAGCCTCGAGAGTCTGAATCAAACCTGGCAGATCATCCCACCGCCTTTTAGCAGCCTCCAATCTTGTTCTGATGGAGCGGTTTGTTCTGAGAAATTCTCGAACCGCCTGTATATCACATTCAAGAGACTCGGCCTTGGACCCTGGGCACTCAGCCAACGCACTTGCACCTGCACCATCAGGCTCCACATCACAACGTTCAAGGTCTCTTTCAGTAATTGAACGACCAGAGCTCTCCAAAAGCTCTCCACCCCCACTACCCAAACTTTCCTGTTCACCCTCCCCCTCCTCCAGCAAGAAACCACCCCCAGGATCAATGTCAGGTAAGGGCCCCGAAACCCGCGACTGCAACATGCAGCCCCCCGACTGGCTTGGCACCTCCACGCTACCATCACCCTCCACGCCTGGGCCTGGGGAAGCAAAACCACTAGGCACCCCCAGGGCCTGGGATACACTGTCACCCCCAGAAACTAAAGGGAAATCACCACCCGAACTATCCCCAACCTCCACAGCACCTATAGCATCCCCACCACTAGCAACTCCCAGAGGCTCTCCTCTTTCTTTTAGCCACTCCCCTTCCACCTCATCCGGCGATGCAGCACCCCTCGCATTACCACCACTGGCTCTCATGTGCAACACGGACTGGAACACCACAGCCCCAGAACCACCCCCCCTCAGGCTGACTCTGCTCATCCCCCATCTCAGGGGCCCCA